>CM023540.1:58185969-58600451 GCA_013350335.1 Chimonanthus salicifolius
AGGTCGGAGAAGAAGTTTTTACTTCTTCAGTAATCCTCTGTCTCACAGATTTGTGAGTTATCTCGAGCTGGGTAAGCGTGTATCATTCTTAGCTTAGAAGTGTGTTTGGGAAAATCAAAGAAAAAGGTTAGGACAAAAATGTCTGAAAGCTTTGTGAGCCCAGTCACCGAGGAAGACCCCACACGTTCCTCTCCTCCTCCTCCTGATGGCACCTTTTAGGATAGTTTTTCCTTTTTTTTTAAAAAACTATGTATTTTGGGCATGTAATGTGCTTATGGAGCCTTTTAAAATGGGAGAGAATTTTGGAGAAGCTAATGCTTATGGGGGAGTAAATCTTAGAAGTTTGAAAGAAAGCTTGGTGTATGGGGGAGTATAGAACTGCTTTGAAATGCATGTATTGGAGTTTGGGACTTCAAAGTCAATTGAGAATGAGGAAGCAAATGTGAAAATGGCGAAAATTTGAAAATGTCAAAGCTTGGTGATAAGCTTAAGCTATGGGGGAGTTGTTTGATGATTAGGAAATCATGATGTATGGGGGAGTATGAATGAATGCTAGTTTAGTCCATGGCTATATGGATTATGTTTGGACTAACACTACTAATGTCTTCTCTAGCTTCTATGGTGCTTACTTATGTGTTTTTAGGTGTTTATTGAGCACTGAAATCTTACATTTTTACCCCTAATTATTGGACTAGTTAGCTCTCAATTTTGTGTATATTAGTGCATTTAATGCAATTTCTTAGTTTTGTAGATTAAAAATGGAGAATACAGGAAATCAAGCTAAGTCAGTGGATAATTGCTAGATTGAGCCTAAAATATAAGATCTGGAATTTTATTAATTAATTCGGGCCACTTTTAGGTTTTTCATGTAAATTGGTTAGTCTAGATCCGGTTATGAGAGTCTAGACTTAATCAATATTTTAGATTTTAAAGTGGTAGAGTTAATTTTTTTATTCTGGGAGGGAGAACATGCAATTCAAGTGCCAAAGACTGAAAATCAATATTGGGCCAGGCCACAGGCAATCCATGCGCATATTATAAGATGGGCCAGGCCAATGTACACTCCAAAGTCCAACAAAGGCCCAAGTCCTCAAGCTCAAGTCCAAAGTCCAGTGGAGGCCCATATGCTCATTTATAGGTTCAAAATCTAAGTCCATAACCCATTTACACGCCCAAGCCTTGTCTATTTCCATGTCATCCACACCATCCAATCTTCATCTTAAAACCTAACCCTTTATCGCATACCAAAATTAAATAAAACCCTAGATCCACCTATCAAATCCAACCCATACATGCATTAACATTAGATCTGGACCATCCAACCCATCCATCATCTAGATCTACCTTAGAATCACATGCATTCATATATCACCTATGCATCCATTCAATTAGATCATCCATCAACCATCTAAATCATTAGATATTAGGACATTTCATCACATCCATTTGAAAATCCTAATGTGCTAGAACACGATTGACCCTAGAGGGGGGGACGAATAGGTCAATCTCAATTCTTTGCTCCATTTTTAGATTAACTTGATTGATTGTATTAAGTGCAGTTGATATAACAATCAAGTAGGTGTATGTTAGCAAAAGTGATTAATTAATCAATACATGAAGTTAGCTCTAACACCACAATTTTGAAGGACACAAGATATAAATTGGTTCGGTCAATCAACATACATCCACTGTTAGGACTTGCCCAACCTTGAGCTATCCCTAAATTCCACTAAGTGGGGACTTACACACTCACAAATATAGTAGAAATTCCGCCTCACTCAATCGGCTAAGAATTCCACCCACCACTGAGCCAGAGACGACGCTCTAGAGTTTTTTATAGTGGTTCCAGAGTTCCTCTCATTAATCCACTTTCGGGTTACAGGTTTGAAAAGCAAAGTTAAAGCCATGAAGCACTTGCCTTAAAGCTCTTTCTCGTTGATGATGTTTGCTTCTCAAAGATTCACACAAGTTGTGATGACACTATTTCTTGTAGACGTCGTGTAGCAATCACAGTTTCAATAAGACTAGGATAATTGGTTCATGTCCTATTAGATGTTGTGTTTTCTCTTCTTTGTTTCTCTCTCACACTCTTTAATCTAAGATTGGGTATTTGATTTTTGGTATAGGTACTTGAGAACTGATTGTTCCTCAGAGTGTATGACTTTTCTCAGTTCAGGGAAGATCTCCAAATGGTTATACAATACTCATATTTATAGAGAAGTCTTAACGGCCATTTGGACTGTCCAGGACCGACAGGTCGGTGGCACCGATGGGTCGGTGTTGCGCATTAAATGCACTCCCAACGGCATAATTACTTCCAAGTCGACATGTCAGTGTTGCCGATAGGCCGACAGTCATGGCACCGATGGGTCGGTCCACACGAGAGGCTCGATCTGGGGCAACTTCATGCTAACAGAATCTCAAGACAAAAACTAGTCAAACCCAGACCGACTTGTCGCCCTTTACCGAGGGGTCGGTCCTGTTACTCTCGATCGGTCTTGAATCACCTAGATGTCTGTTTTCTCGAGAGCCTACTTTAGTTCATAGTCCAGGACACATAATTCTTTTACTGATGAGTCATCGACCATGAGGGGTCAATTAAGTTCATCACCGAGGGGTCAGTGCATACGAGACTCTCGGTCAGAGGCATTCTCAGAATGACAATTCTAAGTTTCAGAACCTATGTCAAACTGGCCGACTAGTCCTTGACCACGATAGGTCAGTCCTGTCTCCACCAAGGGCTCAGTGAGATAAACTGGTCGAGCTGACAGTGAACATAATTCATTTTCATGTTTATTTCCAATTCACTATACAGTAACCTCTCTAGGCCTTATATGATTTTATTATTTGTTCAACTAAGCCTAGGGAAAGTCCTTCTCTTATGTATGGCCATAATACCTTTTTTTATTGCCATTACGATGAGCTTTGAGCCTTTGGTGGAGCATGATCTTCTCCCTTGATCATCATGAGTCTTCAAGCTTGTTTTAGCAAGTACTTCTTCCCGAGTCATGGAATTGACAAACATGGACTCGGCAAAGTCGAGGCACTAACAATCTCCCCTTTTGTCAATTTCATGACAAAACCTAGAAGCTATCTCAATCACAAACCCACCCTTTTTACAATACATTTGAATACACATTAATACACCAATTTCATACATATTATTCAAATGGACAACAAGGTTATGACAAGGCTATGATCTTCATATTCTTTGCTCAATTGCTTCTTTTTATATTTTCCTATTCAAGCACATAAAGTCAAGCAGCACTAGATAATCATTAAAGGAGTTAGTCCCAAAAATATAGAAGTTAACATGGAATAAGCAAGTTTAGTGATCATACTCCCCCATTCATCATACTTTCCATAGCTTCTACTAAAATCTCCTCCATTTTGTCAAAATTGACAAAGTTTTTGCAGTACTCCCCCATAAGATGTGCTTCCCTTACCTCAAAGATTGTGATGAAGTTTTATGGTGATGAACACACACCAATGGCCTTACGTAAGGATAGAAATCGAGTTGAATCCAAGGGCTTGGTCATAATATCTGCTAATTGGTTTTCTGTGCAGATGTGTATAAACTCGATAGTCTTCTCCTCTACCAATTCTCTAATAAAGTGATGTCCTATGTCTATATGTTTGGTCCTTGAGTGTTGTATTGGATTCTTAGAGATGTTGATTGCATTAGTGTTGTCGCAGTACAAAGTCATGGAATTGTGTTTAAATCCATAATCGACTAGCATCTGTTTCATCCAAATCAATTGGGCACAGCAGCGTGCTGCTGCAATGTACTCTGCTTCAGCAATGGATAGGGAGATTAAAGATTGTTTGTGGTTGTGCCATACCACTGAACAGTTTCCGATGTAGAAGCATCCTCCACTGGTAAATTTCCTGTCATCAATGTTTCCAGCCCAATCTGCGTTTGTGTACCCAGCTATTAAGGAGGTATCAAATGGAAACCAAATTCCATACAAGATTGTACCACCCACATACTTTATGATTCTTTTAACTGCTTTGAGGTGTCCATCTAGGTTTGGATTGAAATCTGGCACAAGCTCCTACACTAAACGAAATGTCTAGTCTACTTGCAGTGAAATATATGAGACTTCCTATCATACTTCGGTACAGGCTTGGGTCCACATCTATCCCACTCTCATCTTTGAATAGGTTGTGCTCATAGGGGTGGTTGCATGCTTACACCCTTCTAATCCAAACTTCTTTACAAGTTCCTTCTCATATTTGGATTGGGAGATAAAAAGTCCATCAAGGCGTTGCTTGATTTGAAGTCCAAGGAAATAGTTCAGTTCTCCCACCATACTCATTTCAAATTCTGATTTCATGAGGTTGGAGAAATTTAGTGCAGCCTTCTCACATGTGGATCCAAACACTATGTCATCAACATAGATTTGAGCGATAAGAGTGGATTCTTCTATCCTTTACACAAACAGGGTTTTGTCTACACTCCCTCTTTGAAACTTATGACCAAGCAGGAACTGGGTTAGTCTCTCATACCAAGCTTTGGGTGCTTGTTTGAGGCCATACAAAGCTTTCTTAAGTTTGAAAACGTGGTTTGGCAAGGTTGGATCTATGAATCTTTTAGGTTGTTCTACAAACACTTGCTTGTTCAAGGCATTTTTACATCCATTTGGTATAGTTTGAACTTGAGATGGCATGCAATGGACAACAGAATTCTGATGGATTCTAATCTTGCTACAGGAGCAAATGTTTCATCAAAATCTAAACCTTTTATCTAAGGGTATCCCTGAGCTACAAGTCGTGCCTTATTTCTTACGATGGTTCCATGTTCATCCAACTTATTTTTTAATATCCATTTAGTTCCAATTATGTGTGTTTTTCCTTGGGTCTAAGAACTAAATTCCATACATCATTTCTAGTGAATTGACCTAGTTCCTCTTGCATAGCATTTACCCACTCTTCATTAGTTATGGCCTCTTCTATTCTTTTAGCCAAATTCTCAAAGTTGTTTTCTTGTTCTTACTCCAGCAGTAGGTTCCCCTATGATTTGTTTGAAAGGGTGTTCCTTTACATTTTTCAGAGGTTTTGGTTCAGGTGGAGGAACTTGTGATTCATCTTTGTTTTCTGGATTTACTTCTTCCAACCTAAAGATTTCCTCTTCTTTTAACTCTTTCTCTGGTGTACTTATATGATCGTCTATTATCATATTAATTGATTCTTGTATGGCACCAGTTCTAAGGTTCTTGACCCGATAAGCATGACTAGTCGTGGAGTATCCTAGGACTTTTAGATTCAAATTTTCCTAAGTGTTCTCTATCTCGCAGTATGTGACATTTATTTCCAAAGACTTTAAAATACTTGGAGTTGGGTTTTCTACCAGTCCACAGTTCATGAGCTGTTTTGTTTACTCCTGCTTTCAAATATACTTTATTAATGATATAGTAGGCAGTGTTAACAACTTCAGCCCACATATTTTTGGGAAGATTCTTGCTTTCAAGTAAGGTGTTGGCCATTTCTTGAAGGACCTTATTTTTCCTCTCAACGACTCCATTTTGCTGAGGAGTTTTGGGAGCAGAATATTCGTGATGAATGCCTCGTTTTTCACAAAATTTGTTGAATGACTGATTTTCAAATTCCCTTCCATGATAAGTCCTTATCCTGTGAATGTTTGATTCTTTTGCATTCATAATTCATTTTGCAATGATTCTGAATTCAATAAATGCATCTTGATTTTCCCTTTAAAAATGCTGCCCAAATGTATCTAGTATAGTCACCAACTATTACTAAGAAATACCTTTTTCCCCAGCACTTTCGTGTTGAGTGGGTCCTACTAAGTCCATTTGGAGTAGTACTAAGGGTCTAAAAGTTGCTATCAGATTTGTATGTTTATGTGCTACCCTGATTTGTTTTCCTTTTTGACAGTCACTACATATAATTCTTTCAGATCGTCTAACTTTGGGTAATCCCTTTATATGTTCACTAAGTTTGATCAAATCTTTTGAAGTTCACATGATCGAGCCTTTGATGCCAGAGTTCAACTCACTAATTTTGGACAAAAGGCACTCATGTGAGATTGGAGTTGAGGTACAATCCAAAATATAACAATCATCAGAAGTGAGGGTGCTACTCAAAACAACCTCTCCTTCATTTGAATAAACATGGCAATCCTTTTCACTAAAAGTAATTTTACTATTATTTGCACATAGTTGAGATATATTAAGCAAATTATGTTTTAGACGATCAACAATGTAGACATATTTGATGACCCTAGAGGATGGCAGATTTAAAGACCTTTTTTCCAATTATATTGGCCATGTTTCCATCCCCAAAAGCTACAGATCCTCCATTACAGTTCACCAAATCAAACATGTAAGAACTGTTTCCAGTCATATGTCGAGAGCATCCACTGTCCAAGTACCACTTGGATTGCCTCTTAACATTTAAGGCTGTATGGACCATGAAGCTCTTATTATTTGGAGATATATTAGATGAAATAGTAATGGTGGAATCCATCTCCTATATAATTTGTCTGGATTTGAAATAAGGTTTTCCATCAAAGAATCTGATCCTTGGATTTCCAAATCTATCCAAGATGATTTGTAAACTCTGATTTAGAACATTACTTCTCAGATTTTCCAGTGACATTTTATCTGAGAATTTTTCTTGAAATAACAATTTGACTCAGGATGACCCCATTTGCCATAATAGATGCATTGAATATTAGAGAGTTTGGGCATATGATTTTTAACATCTACAAGAGTTTGCCTTTAAGTAACAACCAAGTTTTTGTCATGTTTTATCTCTAATCTTTCCTTGTAATCTATACCAAAACTCAATACATTGTCTTTAGATTGAGATGACCTCTCCAAGTCAGACATTAACAGTGTAATTTTGTTTTGAAGACATCTTTTTGTTTCAGCCAAATGTTTGCAATCTTTCTTGCACAGATCCACTTGCGATTGAAGATCAGTTTGACTTTTTCTCAACACTAGTATCTCATCAATTGATTTTTCAAATTTTGTTGAGAAAGTTTCTTTTTTGGTTCTCTCAATTTCAAGGAGTTTAATCAGAGAGGCATTCTCACCTTTAAGTTTGTGAACTTTCTTGGTTAACTCCATATTTTCAACATACAAAGCACTGCATGATTCTTGGAGATCATCAAGAGTCTCTTCATGTTCAGATTCATTAAATTGTTCTTGTTTAACATAAGTAAATGAAGCAACCAGGCTATATAATGTACCTTTGCTTTCATTTTCCAAAGTTGATGTAGACTCAGATTCTTCTTCATTACTCAACTTTATTTTGATTGGGTCTTCTTCCTTTTGGCGACGAGTTAATCTTCCTCTTGCAAAGATTGCAAGAGCAAGACCTACTACAGAGTTGTATGCATAATATTTAGATTGCGGATTTTCTAGGCACAGTTTTTCAATAACCTCTCTGGACATTGTCATGTAGGTATCCATAATAGTTGTTCTAGCAACAGGATCTTACTCGGATGATTAAATCCAAATATGCAGAGGCTTTTGCTCTGATACCAATTGAAAATCCCAATGTGCTAGAACACTATTGACCCGAGAGAAGGGGGGGTGAATAGGTCAATCTCAATTCGTTGCTCCCTTTTTAGATTAACTTGATTGATTAGATTAAGTCAAGTTGATATAACATTCAAGTAGGTGTATGTTAGCAAAAGTGATTAATTAATCAATACAAGAAGTTAGCTCTAACACTACAATCTTAAGGACTCAAGATATAAAGTGGTTCGGTTAATCAACCTACATCCACTGTTAGGACTTGTCCAACCTTGAGTTATCCCCAAATTTCACTAAGTGGGGACTTATACACTCATAAATATAGTAGAAATTCCACCTCACTCAATCGGCTGGGAACTCCACCCACCACTGAGCCAGAGACGACGCTCTAGAGTTTTTTATAGTGGTTCCGAAGTTCCTCTCATAAATCCACTTTCGGGTTACAGGTTTGAAAAGCAAAGTTAAAACCAAGAAGCACTTGCCTTAAAGCTCTTTCTTGTTGATGATGTTTACTTCTCAAAGATTCACTCAAGTTGTGATGTCGCTCTTTCTGGTAGACATCGTATAGCAATTACAGTTTCAATAAGATTAGGATAATTGGTTCATGTCCTAGTAGATGTTGTATCTTCTCTTCTTTCTTTCGCTCTCACAATCTTCAATCTAAGATTGGGTATTTGATTTTTGGTATAGGTACATGAGAGTTGATCGTTCCTCAGAGTGTATGATTTTTCTCAGTTCAGGGAAGATCTCCAAATGATCATACAATACTCATATTTATAGAGAAGTCTTAACGGTCATTTGGAATGTCCAAGACTGACAGGTCGGTGTTCATATTTATTACCGTTCAACCACTCAACCGTTGCGCATTAAATCCACTCCCAACGGTATAATTACTTCCAAGTCGACATGTCGGTGTTGCCGATAGGTCGACAGTCATGGCACCGATGGGTCGGTCCACACGCGAGGCTCAATCTGGGCAACTTCATGCTAACAGAATCTCAAGACAAAAACTAGTCAAACCTAGACCGACTTGTTGCCCTTTACTGAGGTGTCGGTCCTGTTACTCTCGATCGGTCTTGAATCACCTAATGTCTGTTTTCTCGAGAGCCTACTTTAGTTCATAGTCCAGGACACATAATTCTTTTATTGATGAGTCGTCGACCATGAGAGGTCGATTAAGTTCATCACCGAGGGGTCGGTGCATACGAGACTCTCGGTCAGAGGCATTCTCAGAATGACAGTTCTAAGTTTCAGAACCTATGTCAAACTGGCCGACTAGTCCTTGACCACAATAGGTCGGTCCTGTCTCCACCAAGGGCTCAGTGAGATAAACTGGTTGAGCTGACAGTGAACATAATTCATTTTCAAGTTTATTTCCAATTCACTATACAGTAGCCTCTCTAGGCCTTATATGATTTTATTATTTGTTCAACTAAGCCTAGGGAAAGTCCTTCTCTTATGTATGGGTTCCACCTAAGCTCATCCATGGCCATAATACCTTTTTTTTATTGCCATTACGATGAGCTTTGAGCCTTTGGTGGAGCATGATCTTCTTCTTTGATCATCATGAATCTTCAAGTTTCTTTTAGCAAGTGCTTCTTCCCGAGTTATGGAATTGGCAAATAGGGACTCGGCCAAGCCGGGGCACTAGCACCATTCATATCATTCATAAACGTAAGAAAAACCTTAGAGCCACCTTACTTATCCAATGCATACATTCATCATCTTAGATTTAAGCCATGCATTTTATCATCCATCTTGATCAACCTTTGAATCTCAACCCTCCATTAGGAAACCTACCATTTATATAATTTATTTTAATCAACTTACCTTAGAGCCATTAGATCTAGGTCTCATTCAATCATTGCCATTCATTCATAAAAACCCTAGATATAAAACAACTTGGAACCCATGCAACTAAAATCTCTCCATGCACTTGACCCAAAATTCCATCTAGGTTCATGCCACATCACCTACACCTCATCACCCCTCCTCCAAGAAATCCAAATTCGCCCAAGGCAATGAGACACTTGTCAATTTTGTGTGAAGCCTTGTGGAGGAAGAAATGGAGAAAAAAATGGGATTTGGAAGACATGTTTTGACACAGCTTTGTTATTTTGACCACAACATTTTCCTCCAATGTCTGATTGCGGTCATTCTTATTGCGTTGGAAAGACAACTTCAAGGGCTAGAACTTTGTAGTTTACAAAATTTCAATATTCGGACGTTTACTAGGTCAAAATAGAGCTGTAAAATAGTACATGTGTAGAAAAACCAGATTTACACTCTACTTTCCAAACTAATCTTAAATCCCAATTTTTTCTCCACCATTGCTTAGCCACCAAGCCAAGCTACCCAAATTTTGTGTATACCCTATTGTAAGCCCTAGTTTTCAATCTCAAATCTCATCCACCCAAATTTCATGAGATCTAATCCAAGTCGTCAATCCATAACTGAAATCCAGATTTAATCTCAGTCGTCCTTTCCAACTATGAGCCTATAAATGCAGCACTAAGTACACCATAGAATTCAAATTTGACCTGGAGCTTGAGAGGACCAAGGCTGGAGTAAAAGACAAGAAGACAGGAGCACCTTTCGAATTTACAAAGTGACAGTTGTAAATTATTTTATTTTTATGTTGTCTTTTTTGTATTTAATTTATAAGTGTCTGTACTAAATTCTTCCATGAAATAAATACAAACCATCCATTTAGAATCCTGAAACATCCAAGTTCTAGAATTCTTTTGTGATTATTTTGCTTTTAATTTCAAGTTTGCAACTTTTGTTTCTTTAATTAAACATGAGCAAATGCAATAGTTAGGATCTTGATTATAAATGTTGAATCTTGATTACTAAGGTTTAATTAATTAAATTAAAAGTTGTGAATCTTGTCTTTATTAGTGAGTATGAATTACATTTCAGATCTAGGTTTTGTATTTGTTTACACATTTTGAGCGATGAGCTGTCTATTCCAAACAACCAACCTTTACGTTACTACACTTTTATTTTCAGTCATTTATTTTTTTCAATTTAATTTCCTGTCTTTTAATCATGTTAGATTCTATGTTTGTTGTATAATTTTTATTCTAACCTAAATTTTGTATGTTTTATTCTTTTTAAATTATTTAACTCATGTTATTCTTTTATTCTTTTAATTCTTTGTATTTACACACTCTCTCAAAATTCATTCAATTAAAGATTGGAGATGTGGTATTTTAATCTTATAACTTGTAATTTTGACTATGATTAAGATTATCATTTAATTCACCATTTTATTTGCTGATTTTCCAAGTTAGATACATGACTCATATAAAGGTTCTACTTCTTGAAAATAATTTTTTTTAAAGGAACACAAATTTAATTTTAATTCATATATTTTGAGATTTCCTTTAGGTTCGACCTCGCACTCAATTGCTATACTGTACATGGTTCATGCGCTTGGGAGATTTACAAATTTAAAACATCAACAGTGCTCATTAAAAGAGAGCAAGCTAAGCAATAATATGAAGAAATGCTAGAGTTCTTGGTCATTTGAATGTAATTTGTAATTTGTATATGTTTTGCTTCAAATGATGTTTTTGCTTCAAAGGATGTATAAAGGGGTTGGAGTTGTCCATTGAGTCTGTATTTGATTAGTTTGTAGGTTTTCTCACGAATTGACAAAGGGGGAGATTGTTAGTGTCCTGGCTTGCTGAGTCACCGATTTTTCAAGTTTGTGACTTAGGTGAAGGTTTGCCTTAAAGAGAGAAGCTCAAGACTCAGAATCTCAAGTGTTGGTTGATGTGGGGAGACTCAACGGATCAACGTGTATAGCAATCACTAATGGTAAGTGACCATAGATGACCTTAAGTGGTACTTAGACCTTAGGTGGACATGGATAGGCTTAGAGATCACATCTGAATAATTGACTAAGCTAAACATGTGTTTGACAATGAATTGAAACCCAACTTGGAAATATGAATTCACTGTAATGGCGACACATTGTGTCGTGGAATCATTCGCCAAAGACAGCACACGACCAATCGTTGTCCTACGATATGTCGTGTAGAAAGTTGGAGGTTCTGGTTGAACAAGATTGTCAAACCCACGTAGTCTCAGGAGGATACAATCGGGAGCCCACGATTGAGCTTCTGGAACCTTGACGAATCAATCATGTGATCGATGTATCCCTGAGACATGACATAGGCCGGACTTAAAACAAAGCCTGAAAAACTTGGGATCATACGATCAATCGGGAAAGCGATCGATCATGAGTAAAGGGCAGGAACAGATCAGCATCACGATTAATCGCCTTGGGTCTAGATGAGACTTGACACTAAAAATACAATTAGCCTCAGGCCGATACATTCGCCAACCCGCAATCAGTCGTAAGAAACACGAATGATCAGTTGTGTGGCACGATCCATTATGATGTTACCATTTTAGAGATGTTACTGTGCATTAAATACTCAACGATCGGGTTGGTGAAAAGGAATTCAAAGATGAACGATCGATCGTGTAACGCCCCGCCCTTTTTCACTCACCGAAAAATTAGAGTCTATTTTTTTTTTTTTGGAAATAAAGAGTGAGAGAGAGCGGGATGTCACGACGCGAGTTAAGGCCGAACTTCCAAAGCCCAGCCCTTAACTGGCCAACCATACGTGTGCGTGGACTAAGTCCACTAAGAACGGTTCACACGCATTAAGGCTAAGATAGCGGAATAAACGTAGTTGCAGAATTATAATAAAGTTACTATCCTATCTAATTTTAAATAGCAAGGAAATCCATCACATTATATAACTTTAAGTTTCAATGTCCAAAATAAAACAAACCATAGCAAATAGTCCTAAGTTATTACAGTCTCAAAATGCTAATTACTCAAATTACATTGTCCAAAATAAAAACTTAAATAAGATAAATCTAGATCATCCAAGCTCCTAAGCTTTGCTCCATTCACGTCCTTCGCTCCATCCATTCCCTGTGTCATCATCTAAGGTAGAAGTAGGCCGTTAGACAGCGCGCCCAATAGGTACTCCGAGTAGAGTCAAACACATGGATTAGTATAAAAATCACATAGATATATATAATGTCAAAACCATGCAAGTCAATGCCATGCCATGGGTGTCATATGCCATGATTCCCACCCATCATCCATATCACAATCCATAAGTAGTCCTCTTGATGTACACGCCCCATCAAGGTATACAATGTCATAACTCCCCACCTATGCCTTATCGGTCCCACCGAACGGAGCGTGGACTCCTCTTTTATTACAAACATCATAACCGAAATCAGTGCGGATCCCTCCCCACGTGTGTTTATCGGATATCCGAATGGAGCGTGGACTCCCCTCATATGATCCCTCCCATGCCATGCATGAGATGTGAGTGCATCATGCCATTTCATATTAAACATATAGCATGAAAATCCATCCTTAAAACATATCATTTGATATCAAAAATAATTCATTGCACATAGAAATAAAATCATCACATATACATAGTCCAAGGTTTTTCAATAAGGTAGGAATCCTACTAATGTCCAAATATTGTATCCTTGCGTTTTCGTCAAAACCGATCGCCGATTGCATCAAGCCAATCGTACACTCGCTTGTGAAATCTCGTTACCTTATTACATTTAATACGTAAATAAATCAAACCGACGATCCATTTGATTTCCATCAACCCCTACATCATTCCATATTCTTTTCCGTTTACGATGATGGCCTTTTATCCGGTTAAGTCCCCCAAGGGGTTTTGGCCATACCTTAGGGCTGAAAATTGTTTAAGTCCATCAAATTCATTAGTGGGGTTCGGCCATACAACATGGCCGAACCTCACTGTTTTGATTTTGGTCACCTTCTTTTAATCCTTGCTTATTTTAAACCAAGCAAGTCAATCCTCATTCATTCTTTTATTTCTTAATCATAGGTAATCATTTAACTTGATAAAACAACCTAGGTCTATAAAATATAATCCATGGGGTTCGGCCATACAACATGGCCGAACCCATTGTTCTCTCTTTTCATTAACTTCACATTTGAGCCATAATTTCTTTCCATAGATAATCACTTAATTTATTTACACATACTTAGGTCCATAAATGATTCATGGGGTTCGGCCATACAACATGGCAGAACCCATGATTCCTCATTTTCATCTTTTCCTTTCTTAAATCATTTAAAACATATTAGATCTATAGAAATCCCTCCATGGTTCATCATTTTTCATCCTTCATCATTTCTTTTCCTTTTGTTCCTTAACTAGGTAACTCATAGTTTCTCATAAATATACCTAGATTCATAAAACTTCCTCCATGGGGTTCGGCCATACAACATGGCCGAACCCATGGTTCATCATTTTTCTCTTAAAAATTACATACATATGTTTAGATCATTTGATGGGGTTCGGCCATACAACATGGCCAAACCTCATCCAATCTCTTTTGAGTCCTCATGTGGTCCTTATACATCAAAATAGGGTTCGGCCATGCAAGAGGCCGACCCTTGTTCTTGATCATTCTGTTTATGAAATTTACCCCTTATGTTTAACATACATAAGAACATTCATAGATCATGTATACCCATAGTTCTTAACATCATCCATTAATCATGTATGTAACCCTAATCTTCATCATCATTACTTCATTGGTTGAACCCATCTTAGCCATCAATAAGGTTAGGGTTTTTGTCCATTTTTCAATCTCAAAACAAACCACATTTCGGATTTTTGAACAATACTTTACTTTATGTCCATTTCATTGATATTCCTTGAATGGATTTTAAATCCATGGTCTATAACCATTTGGCTGACTTTTCCAACCCGAAATGGAATCCCATGGTTTCGGCCATTCCGTAGATGAAACCATGGTTTCCTTGGTTTCTTACATTTTTTAGTAACATGAAACATAAACCTTACCTTTTCCACGTCTCCTTCATTTTCTTTCGTTTCGTCTTGCTCCTCCGTTCTTCTCCTTCTTTAGTCCTCTCTTCTTCCTCCTCCGTTCTATGGTTTCTCCAAGTTAATGCCGAAATGGGAGAGAGAGAGAGAGAGATTGAGAGCCTTCTTGATGTATTCGGCCAAAGAGTGTTGCTTGAGAGGGAGAGGGTTTGAGGTGAAACCCTAAGAGAGGGTTCGACCAAGGAGTGAAGGTTTGAGAGAGGGAGAAAGAGATTGAGAGAATGAGAGGGAAATTTTCTATCTTTTTCGCCAAAGAGTGGATCGGCCAAAGAGGGTTGAGATGAGTCATTTCTATCTTGCCCTAGGGTTTTGAGAGAGGGAGAGAGGGAGAGAATGAGATGGAAAAACCCTAACTCTTTTTGTCTAGTGAGGGTCGGCCAAGGAAGGCTTGGTCTTGTGTAACCCTAAACTCCCAACCACCCTCATCAAGGTGTGGTCTTCCCCATGTGTACCTTGGCTAACCAAGAGGGCACATGGCTTACACTTGGCCATCACTCCCTTTCCAACGATTTTGTGTCCAGGGTTTCCATCTCCTTTGACTCACTTAAATCCTTTCATCTTCCATGTGACTCACCACCCATTCAACTCACTTCATTTAAATGAAACTCATTCCCCTAACTCAAGCGTTTGAATTCATTTCCATCTAGCTTAGGTGATTTTAATTAAATAATTTAACTCAACTCACTTCAATTGACCCTCTTGAATTCACCCATGAACTCACCCATGGTTGACCAAGTCAACCATGGTAGCCGACCCCACAAGCTACCTTATACCACTTACCACCTCACTTGATGAGGTGGATCCCATGCCTTAGATCTTAATTGGGTACATGACCCGATTAAATCAATTCCTTACCCATTTACCCTAAACATCAATTCATCTTGACCCATTGGGTCCCAATTGGACATTTGACCCAATTGACCACATTTACCCAATTAATTAGAATTAACACTATCCATGATCCATTGGACCATACTTGGGCCATTGCCCCAATTCTTGTCCATCTAGCATTTATTCCATCTATCAATCTTACATTTAACTATTAAAATAGATAATAACCAATATAATAATTGCATTGAAAATCTGGGCTATTACAGATCGCCTGTACAATATCAATCGTGTGGGTCTGTGTCACGAACAATCTTATGTTTCCCTATAAATATGTCCACTGTTGGGAGGTGAGGTTGGTCGAATTTATGAGCATTCAAGGAGCCATCTACCCAAGTTAATCCTCACCCACCAAAGGCAAACTCATAGGCTTATTCTCTCTTGGAAATTCACTTGCAAATCAGTCAAGTATCCAATTGATAAAGATTAAGATTAAGAGAGAATGATTAAGCCAAAGCCTCTAAGATAGAAATTGGAACCCAATTTTTTAGAAGGCCATACCCAAGGATTGTGGTTGCTCTACAAGACAGGTCTTCATCAAAGTCGGGATTGTACGAGCTCACATTCGATGGAGTGATTGAAGAAGCACATCATCATTTGCAAAGACTTCAAAGGCAAGTGCTTCTAGTTTAGATTTTACTTTAAAAATCATATCATTGTGAAGTGGATTTAAGAGACTAAGTTTCAATTGAACCAGTATAAAAAATAGTGGGATATGAATTGGTGAAAGTCCCAATCAATTGGATAGGTGGAAGTCATATTCTATTGTGTTGTTGTAATTCCAACACTTAGTGAGTTGGAGATAGTCCAAGGTTGGGCGAGTCTCAACGGTAGATGTAGGTTGTTTAACCGAACCACTATAAATTATGTGCCTTGTCTCCTTGTGTGTTGATTGATTAACTTGTACACATTGCATATCATACACACTTGATTAATTGTTTAACTCCGCACTGATTAATCAAGAAAATATAAAAGGCCCCATAATTTGTGATTACCCTATTCACCTCCCCTCTAGGGTTAATCTTGTTCTAAGCACTCAGGGAACTTTCAGACTCTTTTTACATTAGCAGGAAAAAAACAACTACCTAGTTAGTCAAGGAGGTACAATCGGGACAAGGGAACCAAAGGGTTCCCCCATTTACAATTTTAGATTTAGCAGGATCTAAATTCCCTAAAGAAGGGGAACTATGATCCAGGGGGAACTTCATGGGGAAAATACATGAGAACCCCATTCGATCGATGCATCTGTCAACTAAATCAGCGACTGGTGATTGTCTGTAAAATCAGACAGTCTTCAATCGGCCCATCTGTCTGCTGAACCAACGACTGATTATAGTCTTTAAATACAAGATTAAATCTCTGATAGGTTCAATCGACCCATCAGCCAATTGACCAACAACTAATGATTGTGTTGAAAATAGAGAAAGATCTCTAAAAGATTCAGTCGATGCATCAGTCGACTGAATCAACGACTTAGAGAAAGGTGCCTACACCTCTGATGGATTTAGTCGATCAATCAGTCGACTGAACCATTGTAATACCCTAGCCCAAATTAGGGATTCATTGTGATTAATTAGGGATTAATCAGATGATAATTATACCATTAACTGTGATTTGTGATCCATTAATCATGAAGATTATGGAGTGACCTTCCCAAAAACCCTAAGTTTGGGCCGATCCGAGCTTGTTAGCTCATTAATCCAGCTCGTCAAAATTGGAAGGACAAAACTGTAAATATCTGAACTTTATCCAAAGGTGACACTAAAGTTATTTTTATTTGGAAAACCTCTCATTTGAAGTGTTTAAACTTCCAAAATGCACCCATTCTATGAGTTTTGAATTCTGAATCTAACGAATCATTTGGTTTGTTATTTTGACTTCTAGAAATGTAGCCTCTTTAATCTTTGGAGGATCCCTATTTATAAAACCCTAATTTTAAAGTATTTATAAGAGTCAAAACTCCTTCGAACTTCAGGGCTTTTTCAAGAGACGAATTTTACTAACTTAACTGTGAAGTCAGATTTTCTCCATGAGATACTTCAAATCTATGTGGATTTACTAGAAACGTCCTTTTTTGGTTTAATCGTCAATATTTCAATGCGTGTTTCTCTCCATATTGTAGATAGTTTGATCATTTTTTAGTTCCCAATCCATCGAACCAGTTAGAATAATCTGATGAGATCTCCATTGTACTAAAAAAATATGAAAATGAATTAAGAAAATTTAAATAAACAAGTGGGTCCAACTTTCTTTCTCTTTTGTGTTTTTGTTTTATTCAAAGAAATTTCCTTTTCCAAAAGCACTTACATGTACACCCCCTCTCTCTTTTGATTAATTCCTCGCTCCCCAAGTTTCTTATAAATTGTTTAAATTCTACCTTTTTTTCTCTCTCAATTCACAAATCCCTCACACCCTCTCTTTTCCTAGCTTTCCAATTGTTCCTGTTTTAAGAAACCCAAACATGGTGGCCCCAACCTCTTTCTTATATTTTTCTCTCCATCCTTTACAAACTTATTTTCTTTCGTCAGTATTCCTTCGTAGTGTTATTTTGGTGATATTTTTAGGGAAAGCCAAAACTCAGCCAAAACTCGCGCGAAAGGTATAAAAACTTTTCCTTTATTTTATTTATAAGCTTTAGGAAAGATTAGGAAAAAAAAGGGGTGAAAGGGGGGGGGGTATAAAAATGGAGTTTTTGGAAACTGGGGGAAAATTGGCCTTTTTATATTTTTAGGTTATGCTTCCAAAATCTCTAAGAAATCTTAATTTCTTTTTTCTGAAGTAAAAAGGGTTATAGTACGACTCCTCTGGCTCCATGTATGGTTATTTTCAGCATTGTGTGTTTACATTCCGCACTGTATCCTCTAGGCTAAATTATTCAACCCATCTGACACAATTCTAGTCGCCCGGTGGAGCCATCTGTAGTGATTTCAGTCTCTCGGTAGTATTTGAGTTAGGCACTGAGTAGTTTGTCTCTGTATCCTCTGGGCTAAACTCTCCATCTATAGCGATTCTTGGTCACTTGGTGGTTCCATCTATGAGGATTCTTGGTCGCCTAGTGGTATATGAGTTGGGCACTGTGTAATTTCATTTACTTACCTATATTGTACCCTCTTGGATGAACTCTCAATACTCTTCTATGGCAAGGAATATGAGACCAGTCAATGAGTACTTTCATTTTCCTTTTTATTGTGTGTTTTGAATGGCTAACCCCTTTGACATAATTCAATGTTATTAGAAAGAGCCTAGCATACTTATATTCATTACCCTGTTTTCCGATGGAAAATAAATATTGGGATTTAGGGATAATTTATGTGTGTTTGACTTTGAACATAAATTTACAGGTTTACCCTATTTTCACAGATTGCTCGCAAACACTAACCAAACAAAGGTGAGGAGACTCAACTTGTTTCTTGTTTTGGAATTTATATGAAAACTATTAACTTTAGGATGGAATGAGGACCATGGACATAAAAGGATGGAAAAGACTAAGTGGAACCAGAAAACGAGACCTGACATCGCTTACTTGTAAGGGATGTACATTGTTCTAACTAATTAGAACGTAAGCATAAAAATGTGCCAGGGAGCCAAGGCCTAGTAGTCTATAACGCAGTATGGAACCCATGTGAGTGTCTGGAGCTTTCTTGGTTTATTGAATTGGACGAAGGCGCATGGCATTTGTAATCAATTCAGAATGTGTTATGCATGTTTGGATTATTGAGCTAATGATTGGTGCAGGACTAGTGAAATGAACATGTTCTGTGTCTTGGGACCAGAATTGTGATATTGGATATTGATTGGTATTCCCAGGATAAGACCCTATGTAAGAGGGGCACTAGAAATACTGTAAAAGCAGAATCTATGATCTAAGAGGATCTCCAGCTAAAAACACAACACAATATAATGTAAGAAGACTCAGAAAAACACTCACAACAGCGTATAGGTCAACTATCAATTGACTGACACATCGACTGATTGATTGTCTGCACAGACAAATTAGTCTCTGAAAGTGTCAGTCGACCATCAGTCGATTGACTATCGACTGATCTTTGTCTTCAAAAATAGACCAGTTTCTGAAAGTGTCAGTCGATACCATCAGTTGATTGATCATTGACTGAGTATGAATCGACTCATCAGTCGACACTGAGTCAACTGAGTGTGGCAACTGCACAGCAGTTCGCCACCAGTCGATTAGTCAGTCAACAATCAGTCTCTGGTTGCAGGCATGGTAAGTTTGGGGATGTTCCTTATTTAAAGACCGGGACTGCAAACTGATTAATGGTTGGTACTCTCCAGGGTAAGACCCTAGGGCACTACTATTTATGGCTCTAATTTTAAGCTATCCCTGGTAATATGAATATTTTTGGTAAGCTTGGTGAATTGAGAATTGCATTCCTGTGTATTATCGGTTGCAGTGCCATATTAGACCATTAGCTCATATAGGCCATAGGGTTGTGGATGATCATAATGCATTCGAGGCTTAGTGAGTACCTCGACGAGGTTGAGTGGGACACCTCGATGTGGATTGTGGTTAGTGGAAACCTCAATTTACGTGAATGTGGATTGAGGTTAATGGAAACCTTAATTTACGTGTATGTGGATTGAGGTTAGTGGAAGACTCGATTCATGTGAAATTGGATACTTTAATGCGAATTGGGAGGAAACCTTAATTTACGTGAAATTTGGACACCTTGATTTGAATTGAGGCCGAGGGAAACCTCAATTTACATGAATGTGAGTTGAGGCTAGTAGGATACCTCAATTTACGTGAATTTCAGAAAGCAGTACCTGGTTGAAGGCAAGTATGACTAAATCATGGGTGCACTACGACTAAGGGTGTACGTGGATGATAGCTAAGGTTATGTGGAAGGTAATGAACCAAAGGTAGAAAGAACCTTGGTTAAGTTGTTGCCTTATAATATATAAGTGCTTCATATTTCTGTTATATATTGTGGAAATTTGATATTTGAGCTCTCTTCACTGAGTTGTTAGCTCACATCCCTTACAAACAAGACTTGAACCTGAGGAAAGAACTGAGAAACACCTAGTGCTACCACAGGAGATGGAACCCGTGGAATTCAACATATTTCCACATAAGGGAATTATGTTCATTTTTCCTATTTTGTAGTAATCATGCCTCCTACGGCATGAAGATCTATGCGTATATTAATCATTGTGTTTATGTATGCCACTCTGAATAATATTATATATATATATATATATATATATATATATATATATATATATATATATATATGAATTTTCATTACTAGAGTAATGCACGACCTAGAGGGGGGTGAATAGGTCGGTTTTCAATTTTAATTCCTTTTTAAAATTTTCTCAACCTATTTATACTTTAAGTAAATAAAATATTCAATGAGTTATATTCACCTTTCAAATTAACTGCTGTTCATAAAACTGGCCGATCAATCTATGTGTGTGATATGTGAACAAGTATTCAATCATGCATTCAATCACATATAAACACAGATATTTATAGTGGTTCACTTTCAACAAACCTACATCCAATGTTAGACTTCCCAACTCTAGGGTCGTCCTAAATATACTATGTAAGGGTCTCACACCCAAATAGTACAGCCTAGTTTTTTATAGAGGTTCAACCAAATCTGTCTAATCCTCTACACCTATTTTTTAGAGTGGTTCGAATACACTGTTCTAATCCACTTTACAATGTTTAAAATAAAATGAAGAAGAAATACTTAACTTGGGCCTTAACCGTTTTCCTTTAAGCTCTTTGTTCTTTACTGAATCTGTGTGCTCCTTTCCATCAAATCAGCATCATCAAAGTATTCATCGGCACAGCAGTAGGACTTGGGTATGACTGGTTTTATAGTCCTATATGAACACCTTACTCTTCATCAGGATTGGGGTATTGATTACCCAAACATTCACTAAGGAAGATGATGAAGAAGGTGTAAAGAGGGAAGGCTGAATGATCTAACACAATGTAATATTTTTCCTATTTTTCTCTGTGTGTTCGGTCCCTTTTACATACAGCTTACAGTTTATTTATAAAACTGTCTGCAGTATTGCAGTAAGTCACGCCCACGAGCCCTCGAGGCTTCCAATGAGTTCTCGTGGCGGTAAGTTTGTAAAGACAGCACATATGTGTATAAGTTAATATGTCCAATAAGAATCCAGCCACCTCATATGCCACCGTGCATGATTTACAGTAGATATATCTCAGCTATCAATCAAGGATTAGATGGAAAGATTGTAAATGGATTTACAACTCATGGAGGAGCCTTTCTATTCTTGTCTACATGGCCAGCTCTCCAACGGTATTTAAATTCAAATTCTGTGAGGTGGCAGCATCTCACCATGTGGATATATTCTTTTACCATAATTAACTTCCAATCAATTTACCATAATAAACTCCCAATCAAAAGGACACAGATTTTAACTTCCTAAATCTGTAGGAGACTGAGTCAGCAAGACACAAGATCAGCTGGATTACAGTTGTCCAAAAAACAACTCAGCACAACTGGTTACGAGGCCTCGGCAGACTGTATGAGGCCTCGAGGCTGAAAGTCATTTATTATCTTATTTTCCAGTTTATAACCAATTGACTTTTAATGTATTTGACTTAGCCTAAGATCTCCTACGGTTCATTTACCTGTGTGCCAATACCGCATTCGGTGTAGACACTTCAACTTCATAGTAGATCTTCTTATACATCCAAGGCAAGTCAATTGAGTCACGTAATTGATAATAAGGGTGACTCAGACGAACTAGAGCACTTACGATCTCCCCCTTTGTCAATTTCTTGACAAAAACCTAAGATCTACCCATTACACCAATTTTCCAAAATTACATATGCACACAAAACCACTCCTTAACAAATAAAATTATAATGATATTAAGTCCACTAATATCACAAATATCTCCCCCTTAACTTGTGCCTACAAAGACACAATCATTTTCCTGCATACAAAAAAAAATAGATACTGGTGGGACTTATATGCTCTCCCTCAACATTAGCACATTATTTTACTCCCCCTTTTTGTCGAGAAAATTGACAAAGGTAAGTCAAACAAAAACAGAAGATATGTAAATATTTAGCACAGTAAATCTTACATGAACATAATAGACAGCATAGAAGGGACCATAATGCAGAGTAGTCAAGCATAAACTACATAGTAAGAGCAAGTTTAAATATTATAGAACCAAAAGTAGTTTGAAGATAAACAAAATACACAGAGTTCCATAATAAAGGCTTCAATCATGAGGAGACGATGGAGGAAATTCGGCATCATTGCGGTGGCATGAATCTGAAATCTGCTGGCGAGAGTGGAAGATGTGCCGGATGGATGTTCTGACATAGACGAAGAGCTCCTGATGTTGATACGGAGGAGTTCTTGACGCTTACTCAGATCAGAAAGAAATGACTCCTAACGCTTTTCCAGCTCAACAAATCGCTCATAGAAATACTTACGATCAATGGAATGCGAAGGACTGGTAGCACCCTTGCGACTCCGGCGATCAGTAGAGGGAGCGGAAATGGGAGAGCCTCTAATGATGAGCGAAATGAGCTGATACTTCTCTCAATTCCCGTCTTTGTCAGGGGTCGTACATTGAGAGGAACTTCTCCAAGATAAGGCACCATCCCGAAATGAGTACCAAGGAGTGTAAGGAGATAGCAGAAGGGCACAACACTTTGGCCAGAAGACTTTCAGAAACGTTTAACATGTTCACAAATCAGGGAAGGAAGACAGATTTTTCTCCCCATAGCCACAGCATACAAGATATTGACTATGGAGTCACTCAACTGGGACTTGTTCATCAGACGGGGATAGACATTGAAAGTAAAGATCAGATTAAGGATCTTGTATTTAGGAAGGAGAGAAGACGAATTGATTTGGAGTTTTCCTTCTCTATCTACATCACCACCACAGAGTTTGCTAATGATCTTGTGGGAGTCTTCTGCGGCTACCTCATGTCGGGCTGTAAAGATGTCCCCACCTTTAAACAAAGGGATCTTTATGAGCTGAGGAATCAGCTCAGTTGTCACAGAAAAATTTTCGCGATTGGAGAATTTTACTATGAAGGAATGAGAGGGACCATCGATGGATTTATGGATAAAAGAATACATTCCCTTGACCATAGAGGGGTAGACATTGCCGCCCCAAGTTAAAATGTTTTCCCAACCAACCTTCTGAAGTATTTTGAAGGTATCCGTATTTTTCAAGGTCCGGAAGGTAACATGTATGCTCGACATTGAAACAGTCAAGATGGATCTCAGACGAGTGAGATCGTCTGGATGAGCTGGGAGAGGGACGAGAAGAGGTGAAAGGTGCAAGGACTAGGGGTTTCCTGAGGAATAGCCTCTGGTTCTTCGTCGGAATAAGAAACCATCACAGAAGCAGATGGAATGACCCGATCAGGGTTTTTATACGCCTTGACTTTCTTTTGTCTAGGCGGTGGAGGAGGAGACTGGGTTGGGGCTGACGACTAGGCGTCATTACTCCTCAAGGATCTTTGGGTATGATGTCTTTTGACAGCCCCTGATTTCCTAGGCATCTTAATCGACAAAATCGAAACAAAAAATAGACCAGATAAGGCAAAATCAGAGAATCAAGAGTACCTGAAACTGAAAAATCGAAAAGATCAAGACACCGAGAGAGAAGACGATGACCGGAAGTGAAAAGCCCAAAAAATCCCCTTTTCTATCGCGCGGTGCCAACTGTGGGAGCCCTAGCTGTGGTCTAACGGATCTTGCGAAAATGACTTGAGTTAATTTTAAAAGAGGGGACCACAAGGAACTCGATGGCGAGGGCTCGAGTGAAATCACCGTGGCTTCGCTAACAATGATGTTAAGCCAAACCGAACATGAAGAATAGAACTCGACCACGAGTGCTCGAGGGATAACTAGAGGGCTCGTTGACGGTGATTTTGATAGTGAAGTACCGAACAGAAAGCAAGGAGCTAAACCCCCTTTTTTATTTTTTTATTTTTTTTATTTTTGAAATATTATCTCCACTGACTGATCATAGTATCAGAAATATTTAGGATACAATACACACCCCAATTGATTTTCTCAGAGCAAGAAAACGAATTGAGTCAAGTGGTTTTGTCATTATATCAGCCAATTGATTATCAGTGGAAATATATTTAAACTCGATGGTTTTCTCTTCAACTAACTCTCGAATGAAATGATGTCTAATATCTATATATATTGGTTCGAGAGTGCTGGACAGGGTTCTTAAAAATATTTATGGCATTTGTATTATCACAGTGGATAGTCATTGTTCTTCCTCTCATGCCATAATCGATGAACATTTGTCTTATCCAGACAAGTTGAGTGCAGCAACTTGCTGCTGCTATGTATTCAGCCTCTACCCACAAATTTTTTGGTAACTTCTTGCTGTCTAACATGACCGTGGCCATATCTTGGAGAACCCGATTTTTCCTTTCAGTCACCCCATTTTGTTGGGGTGTCTTAGGAGCAGAGAACTCATGATGTACACCATGTTTTTCACAATATTTTTGTAAACGATGATTTTCAAATTCACCCCCATGATCACTTCTAATTCTATTTATGGGTGTTTGTTTTTCAATCACAATGCGTTTTGCAATAATTTTAAATTCATGATATGCATTGGATTTTTCTCTAAGATAACCTACCCATGTGTATCTAGTGTAGTCATCAACAATAACCATGAAATGCACATTTCCTCCTATACTCATATTCTGGGTTGGTCCAACTAAATCCATATGTAGGAGCTCAAGAGGTCTAGTGGTAGTCACAACATTAACTTTCTTATGGGCTGCTATCACTTGTTTACCCTTTTGATACTCACCGTAAAATGCTTGAGCTGATCTACTTATTTTGGGCAATCCTTTGATGTGTTCACTCAATTTTGACAAATCTTTGAAATTTACGTATCCTAGTCTCTTGTGCCATAACTCAGCTTCATTAAGTTTAGACAAGTTACAATGATTTGTGCTAGGAGTTGGACAGTTTTCAAGAGCATAACACTGATCAGAAGTTTTCAACCCTTTAAAGACAGCTTCACCTTCACTGTTATAGATTTGACAATCATTTTTACGGAAGGTAACATAATGGTCTTTCTCACATATTTGAGATATACTTAATAGATTATGTTTAAGACCATCAACTAGCAGCATATCATCTAAGGTAACATAATCATTTAATTCTAAAGTCTCTTTCTCTACAATTTGAGTCAGATTTCCATCCTCAAAAGTAATCGAACCACCATTGAAATCTACAAGGTTGGACATAAATGTTTTATCACCAGTCATGTGCCTTGAACAGCCACTATCAAGATACCATTTTGATTGGTTTTCAACCCTTAATGTTGTATACACAATCAGGCTTTTGTACTTGGGAACCCATTTCAATGTGGTTGTGTTTTTTACATTTCTAGAGACTGATTCTTGAAAGTTATATCCGAATTTTCTGCTCATTTTTCATTTAAAGTTTTGTTCAATTTTTTAGCCAAATTTTCACTGTAATGATATTCTCTTTTTTCTTTTTCATAAATTTGCACTTCAATTTTTTTTTGATTTGTTTTTTCCCATAAGTTTCTTTTTCTAAGTTTGCAATCAAATCTGAAGTGATCTCTTTTAGCACAGTAAAAACAAGTGACATTTGAAGGTCTAGAAGATTGACCCTTAACAAATACAGTTTTGCTCACTGTTTTTACATTGTCTTCGTTGTACTTAAGATCAATCTTGTCCCCATGATTTTTACCCGATTTTAGCAATCTTTCTAATTTATATTGTCCTTGGGTAAACTTATTTTCAAAGTTAAGTTTATGATTATTAAAACTACTTATTTTAGAATGAGTATTGATAATTTCTTCTGACAAGATACTTCTAATATCTTCTAATTTTTTAATATCATTCTCATACTTTCTTAACTGATCTTGTAACTCATTTTGAACTTGTTTTAATTTAACATTTTCTTCATTTGTAGTTTTTAGAGTTCTTACAAGATTTTCATTTATTCTTTTTTCTTCTTCTAACTAGATTATTAAATTTGCATTTTCAGATTTTCTTTTACTTAATTTCTTAGCCAGTTTTTTACTTTCCAGAAAAAAGGAGTCATAGGCCTCTTGAAGATCATCATCTTCATCATTTTCTGACTCACTTTCTGAGTCACTTCCAACAGTTGCTATAGAGGCTATGAACCCTTTTAGATCTTCAGATTTATCTTGAGTGGATTTATCAAAATCACTTTCCGATTCAGAGGTGTTTTCATAAGTTCCTGTTAAGGCTTTGTTATTTCTTTTTGAAGGACATTCAACAGCAAAATGTCCTTGACCTCCACAATTATAACATTTTTGTTCTTTGTCTTTATCTCTTCCTCTTTACTTTAATGTATTGAATCTGTTGGTGTCTTTTATTGTATTGAATCTGTTGGTATTTTTATCCCTTGGACTCACTTCTTTTAAAGTTTTTAAACTTGTTCCTTTTATTGAAGTTTCTTAAGAATTTTTTAGCTAACAAGGCAATATCATCTTCACTGTCAGATTCAGATTTTTCCTCTTTAAGTTTCTCAATATTTGATGATAACTTTAAGACAACAGACTTCTTTTTAGGTATTTCATCTTCAAAATGAAGTTCATAGGTTTGAAGAGATCCTAGTAGGTCATCAATTTTCATGAATGAAACATCTCTATACTCTTCAATAGCCGCTATCTTAGGTTTAAATATTTTGGGCAAATTTCTAAGTACCTTGGTACATACTTTAGATTCAGGAATTATTTCTCCTAAGGCCCACATAGAGTCTACTATATCACTTAGCGTAGAGTAAAATTCATAAACATCTCACTTTCATCCATTCGTATGTTATCAAATTTAGATTGGAGAATTTGGAGTTTAGATCTCTTAACAACAGAGGTACCGTCATGTGTTCTTTCTAAGATGTCCCAAGCATCTTTAGCTGTTAAACAAGTCATTATACGTTTGAACTCATCAGGTGAGACAACACAGTTAATGGCATTTAACGCCTTTCCATTTCCTATGTATAACATTTTCTCCATGTCTGTCAAAGTGAAATAGTCTTTAAGTTTGGTACCAATAACTTGTTGTACAGATTTTCCAGTTTCATCTCTAGTAGGTTTTTCTGTGATTTCCTCAATCGGTGGTTCCCAACCTCTTACTATTGATTCTCAAACAGTTCTATCTAGTGAAATAAAAAAGTTTTTCCTTTTTACCTTCCAAGAGGCATAGTTGGAAAAAATAGGGAGGTTTAGAAATAGGGTGACTATCACCTTTGTGCATGATTTTAGTAAAAGATCAACTCGGACGATTAAGTCCAACTCAGAGTAACTGAGCTCTTGATACCAATTGAAATTCTGTTACTAGAGTAATGCACAACCTAAAGGGGGGTGAATAGGTCGGTTTTCAATTTTAATTCCCTTACAAAATTTTCTTAACCGATTTATACTTTAAGTAAATAAAATATTCAATGAGTTATATTCACCTTTCAAATTAACTGATGTTCATAAAACTGACCGATCAATCTATGTGTGTAATATGTGAACAAGTATTCAATCCATGCATTCAACTACATATAAACACAGATATTTTATACTGGTTCGGTTTCAATAAACCTACATCCACTGTCAGACTTCCCAACTCTAGGGTCGTCCCAAATATACTATGTAAGGGTCTCACATCCAAATAGTACAGCCTAGTTTTTTATAGAGGTTCAATCCAATTGGTCTAATCCTCTACACCTATTTTTTAGAGTGGTTCGAACACACTGTTCTAATCCACTTTACAATGTTTAAATAAAATGAAGAAGAAATACTTAACTTGGGCCTTAACCGTTTTCCTTTAAGCTCTTTGTTCTTTACTGAATCTGTGTACTCCTTTTCATCAAATCAGCATCATCAAAGTATTCATCGGCACAGCAGTAGGACTTGGGTATGACTGGTTTTATAGTCCTATATGAACACCTTACTCTTCATCAGGATTGGAGTATTGATTACCCAAACATTCACTAAGGAAAATGATGAAGAAGGTGTAAAGAGGGAAGGCTGAATGATCTGACACACTATAATACTTTTCCTGTTTTTCTTTGTGTGTTCGGTCCCTCTTACATACAGCTTACAGTTTATTTATAAGACTGTCTGCAGTATTGCAGTAAGTCACGCCCACGAGGCCTCGAGGCTTCCAATGAGGCCTCGTGGCGGTAAGTCTTTAAAGACAACACATATGTGCATAAGTTAATCTGTCCAGTAAGAATCCAACCACCTCATATGCCACTGTGCATGATTTGCAGTAGATATATCTCAGCCATCAATCAAGGATTAGATGGAAAGATTGCAAATGGATTTACAACTCATGGAGGAGCCTTTCCATTTTTGTCATACATGGCCGGCTCCCCAACGATATTTAAATTCAAATTATGTGAAGTGGCAGCATCTCACCATGTGGATATATTATTTTACCATAATTAGCTTCCAATCAATTTACCATAATCAACTCCCAATCAAAAGGACACAGATTTTAACTTCTTAAATCTGTACGAGACTGAGTCAGCAAGACACAAGGTCAGCTGGATTATAGTTGTCCAAAAAACAACTCAGCTCAACTCAGCGCAGCTCAACACAACTGGCTGCGAGGCCTCGAGGCTGAAAGTCACTTATTATCTTATTTTCCAGTTTATAACCATTTGACTTCTAATGTATTTAACTTAGCCTAAGGTCTCCTACGGTTCATTTACCTGTGTACCAATACCGTATTTGGTATAGACGCTTCAACTTTATAGTAGATCTTCTTATACATATAAGGCAAGTTCAACTGAGTTACGTAATTGACAATAAGGGTGACTCGGACGAACCGGGGCACTTACAATATATAATATGTATACATATGTATACATATACATGTATATGTACATACATACATATACATATGTATATGTACATACATAGATATATATATATGTATATACATATGTATATGTATATATGTATATATGTATATACATATGTATATGTATATATACATATATATACATATACATATACATATGTATATGTGTATATGTATATATACATATACATATTTATATGTATGTGTGTGATGTCTAAGTCTGGAAAGTTAGAAAATTGGATCTGTTAGTGCCCCGCCGAGTAACCTTTTTGTCAATTCCATGACTTAGGGTGAAACATTGTTCGGAAGATTAAGCAATGATCAAGACTCAAGTGATGAAGATTGAATCAATAACTCAAGCATTGAAGGATCAAGTGCGGATTCATCATCACTGCGTATGGCAATCACAAAGGTAATTTGGCCATAAATGACTTTAGGGGGAACCTAACACCTTAGGGTGACCTTACCTAGGCTTAGTTAAATATGTTGGTAATGGACATAAACAAGCCTAGAGGTTGTTTGACAGTGAATTGGATCCCAACTTGGAAGTATGTATTTGGTTTCACTGTCAGCACGACCAGTCGTTCTCACTGACCTCTCGGTGGAGACAGGATCGACCCATCATGTTCATAGACTGGTCGTCCAGATTGACAGAGGTTCTAGATCATAAAACTGTCATTCTGGGTAAACCTCTGATCGAAAGTCTCATATGCACCGACCCCATCTGTGATGAGCTTACCGACCCATCATGGTCATCAACTCCTCGTTCTGAACAAGGTGAGTTCTGGGTCTTAGAACTCAAAGGGTTGCTCTCAGGAACACAGACCGGTCGAGAGAACCAAGATCGACCCCTCGGTGAGGACAATAGGTTGTTCTGGGCAGGACAAGTTTTCGGGACTTGAAACTGCGTCTGCAAAGTGTTGTCCAAGATCGAGACTCTCATATGGATTTGTGCTATGGTTGTCAACCAATCGGTGACAGAGACCCTCCCTAGGCTTAGAACACTCATTGGTAAATCAGAAGCATGCCTAAGGGAAATGGACCAAAGACTTGGAGCATCTATATCTTAGGAAAAATGTTGAGTGTGAAAATGTCATAACTTGGGAGACTTTCAACCAACCAAATGCAGAAATCTACTAGTAAGACCACCATGGTTGGATAGAGCATTGAAAGAGCTTTTCATAGAGCCCAAGAACACTCAAAACGGAGTTCGAGAACCTAAGATATGGCCATTATAGTTGAAAGTGTTTTTGTTGAAAACAGTCAGCACGACCGATCATGAGCATGACTAGTCGTGAGATCGAACAATCGCAGGTGACCTTTTTTAACAGTTTTCTACCCATTAGAGCACAACGATCATATTTCTCAACGGTCATATGCACGACCTATTGCTCGTGCTTTACCCGAGATTCATTTGTATGCTTATATATACTCCAAACTCCTTTAAGTTGGGTTGGAGCACTGAATCTAAAAATACTCTAAGAGGTCTAGGCTTGGTGAATCAAATATCAAATCTTCTTGAATGTGATTAAGAGAGAGAGAAAGAAATATAGATCTAGGAATCCATTGGCACATCTAAATCCTAGAGACCTCCCATAGATTGATTGAGCATATATAAGACACATCTTCGACATCGTCGACATCACATTGGGCGAGCATCTCAAGAAGCATACATCTATAAATGAGCTCATACAAAGGCAAGTGTTTCTTAGTGATTTTATTTTATAAATCATCTTGTGACGTAGACTAAGGCAACGAAGTCGGAACCACTATAAAAAAATAGAGTGATAATGAAGTAGACCTTTGGTTGGTCGAACTTTTCAAAATCTAGGACAAATGGATTAAGGAGGCTTGGCTCCGTGATCACTATAAAAAATTTAGAGCGTTGTCTCTGGCACATGTGGTGGGTAGGAATTCCCAACCGATAGAGTACAGTGGAAGTCCTACTCTATTTGTGAGGGTATAAATCCCCACATAGTGAATTCGGAATAATCCAAGGTTGGGTGAGTCCTTAGAGTGGATGTGTGATACCCCACCTTGCCCAAACTGATGTGGGAAGAGTCCCACATCGGTTTGGAAGGGTGAGGGTTGAGGGGTTATATGAAAGCCACCCCTTGGAACTCTTGTGTGAAGCCTTCCAGCCCTGTGTGGGTAGTGGAAACAAAACTTTGAGGGGGTGGACCCCAGAGAGGTCAATATCGCGCAGCATACTCTGATACCATGTGAGGCCTTTTGGGCCTTGGCCATGTGGGCCAGGGCCCAAGAACAAAATCGTGCTAGTTCGAGCTAGGTGCGAGGCCCAAAACAGAAAATATCATACTGAGTCAAGCCCTAAGCCCTGTGTTCGGGTCGGGTCATTATAAATTTGGTATCAGAGCCGAGTTCAACACACGGACTGTGTGGGCTTTCCTTCTTCCCCTGTAGCTGTTGAGCTGGACCGGCTCGAGCCGGGGACGGTTCGAGGCTTTAGGGGAGGTGATTGTGATACCCCACCTTGCCCAAACTGATGTGGGAAGAGTCCCACATCGATTTGAAAGGGTGAGGGTTGAGGGGTTATATGAAAGCCACCCCTTGGAACTCTTGTGTGAGGCCTTCCAGCCCTGTGTGGATAGTGGAAACAAAACCTCAAGGGGGTGGACCCCAGGAAGGACAATATTCCGCAGTGTACTCTAATACCAGGTGAGGCCTTTTGGGCCTTGTCCATCTGGGCCAGGGCCTAAGAACAAAACAGTGCGAGTTAGAGCTGGGTGTGAGGCCCAAATCAGACAATATCACACTGAGTCAAGCCCTAAATCCTGTGTTCGGGTCGGGTCGTTACAAGATGTAGGTTGCTTAACCGAGCCACTATAAATTGGTCTTGTGGCTATTGATCTTTACTTTTATGATTGTTCTTATAATTGTACACAATTTTGATCACACAATCCATCTCTCTTGATTAACATTATTAATCCGCTGCAAATTTGTTAATTAATCAAGAAATTTGTGAAGACCATAAAAATTGGAAATTCTCAGCGCCCCTGCGCACACCTCCCCCCCCCCCCCCCCCCCCCCCCCCCCCCCGCTCTCCTCCCTTTCCCTTCTAGGGACTATCTCGGTCCTTGTTTTAGCACCCAAGAGAACTTTCAGGATCATAAATGGAAAAAAAAAAAATTGACAGAACAGTTGGCCACAGGTAGAGGGCCTCGACCTTGGGCATATTGGAAAGGTTAGGTTTTGGAAATCTGGAAATTTAGCTCACTTGCTTTGATGGGTTTGGGGTAAGAACATATGTTCGAGTTCTCATTGGATTGCATGTGTGACATTTTCTATGGGCCTGGCTAACCATCCTAGAAACCCATGAAGTTTGTGTAGGTGTGATGTGTGTTTAAAAAAAAATTAGTCGCGTTCCGAGCCTACAACTGGGTTGGGGCGTGACAACCATAGATTGAATAGGCAGTCAATCGACTATTGATTGATTGACACATGTTTCTTTTGTTATGCAATGGACAATTCCTAGTAGTTGGAGGAACCACCATGCCTTCTTTTGCTTACGTAATAGACGGTTCCTGGCAGTTGGAACCACGAGTCTGTACATGTGAGTTTTTGAAAGAGAAAAAAAAGAAGAAAATTCTTCCAAAAATATGACTCTTGAATTTTTTCCTCTCTATCCCTTGTTTTTCCTCATTAGAATCCCTTTATGGATCACATGTCCATATTTGTCTCTTTAGTGTAATTGGTAGCACCTTACACTATTTTTAATTTTTCTTCAATATATAACCGTACAAACTGGATGTAGATCTGATGGCTTGTTAATAGTTAAAATTTCAACTCAAAAATTGAATTCTAATTACTTGATCTTAATGTTCAAGTTGCTAGGCATCATTGATTTTTTTTTTTAAAAACGTTAGTCAACTTAATCGTTAAAATTAAGTGGCTAAAAATTGAATTTTGGTTTGGACTGATGGTAGGTCATCAACTCTACGTCTAACTTTTACGATTATATTTTCAAGTAAAAAATAAAAATATTATCAAATACAATCTTGTAACCAATTATACCATATATACACAATTTCTTTGGTGTAGATAAAATGAAATAACACCGTTTATAATTATACTTAGTGTAAACCACATTGTGTCAAGCGGAGCTTTCGACCCAGCATTAAGTAGGGCCAAAATTAGAGTTGAAACTCAGGTGGTTCAGGTTGAGTTATGATAAAACCAACTCAACCCATATAAAAATTGGCTGAGTCCTGCACAACCCAAATTACACAATCTAACCCGACCCAACTTAGAGGCTGAAAATCAATCCGATCCATTTTAGCTCGAATTAAAAAAAAAAAAAACAACTTAAAAAAAAATACTTAGATCAAAACTTCGGGAGAAGTGGAAGGCGCCGAGCATTGATGATAGCTAATTATAGAGAACGAGAGCGAGAGAGGATTTGAAGTCGAAAGGATCGAGAGCTCGAGAGGATTGAAAGAGAAAGAGGACCAAAATCGCCATCCTCAGTGGTCGCATGAAGTGAAAGAAAGAGGGTTCGCAGGTAGCTCTCAAGGAAGGACATTCTCTCTCTCTCACACTCTCTCAGAGTCTCATTCTCACTCTCTTTGAGTCGTCTTGCTCTCTCTCAGTTCTCCCTCTCCCTCTCCCTCTCCCTCTCCTTTGTAAGAAGTTAAAGAAAATATTAGGATTTAATTTTTTTGAATGGGTTAAATAAAATCAATTCAATTCTAGTTGAGTCAACACACCGCAATCGGATCCGAATTTAACTCGTACTCGCTTCTTTTTCGAGTACGGTAACCCCAACCTAGTTTCACGAAAAGTTCCGATAAATATCTCCCTAGGATTTAGAAAGGGAGTTCGAATAGAGCTTCACCGTCATTCTCTTCTTGGATATCGCGTCTCTCTCTGCCCCCTACAGGAATAAGAAGAAATGGAGGGCTTTGAATCGGGATGGGTGGAAACTCGAACATGGTGCAATCATCTCTCCTCACTGTCTTCCGATTCTCTCTCAGATTCCCACTCCTGATTCTCCTTGTACTAGGTATGTCTTTAATTTCCGAAATTCTATTCCAGGCAAACCCATTTCTATTTCACAACTTAAAAGGTCCTTTGTTCATCTCTACTTCCTAGAAACACACATTGGAGAAGTAGACATTCTCAACGAAGATCGCATGACAAACGAGATGCACTCTAGGCTTGTTGGAGGATTGCAACGACGAAATCTTTTTTTGCTTATTATTGTTATATCCTATAAAAACATATTTATGAATTATTTATTCTTTAGCAGATGAATGAATTAAGGACATCCAAAACTCGATTTCAAAATAATCCGAGAAACTCAGGTGGGTTTGTGTTCCATTACACATTTGACGGAGGCCTGTTGACAGGATGAATATCTAGAAAGCTAGACATAGATTCAACGAGTACAGTCCTGAAATTTCAACAATATGTGATTTTATAATTTCATTTTGTTGGGTGCATTGGACCCAATATTTGCTACGTATTTCTCAAATTTTTTCAAGGGAGAACAGAATCCTTACATTTCTGAAACCAGAAAGTTAAAAAAGGGTGCAAATGAAATTCATTTGACATAAGCTCTCTTCTTGATTGTGATGAATATGATTCAAATGTTATGGTTTGTGGGTTCCAAAACAGTGGCTCACATCAAGGTGCATACGACCAGGGTAGGATTAAATCTGCTCTCAAATGGGAATAAAAAACCAAAACTAGTAAATATCTATTAACAAGACAACTAATAGAGAAATTTAGGGAGAAAAGGAAGAACCTTTGCATGATTTTTATTGTTAGAAAAAGCTCATGATTGAGTTTCAAGGAAATTGATCTGGAGAACTTTAAAAATTAAATGCATTCAAAATGAATATGTAGAGATTATTCATTATATGTACGATAGCGAAATCACAATGTTAGAACCATTTTGGAGAAATAGTGAAGTTCCCAGTTGGAGTGGGATTCCACCAGGGATTTTCTTTAACCCCATACACTTTTTGTGTTACATGGACAACTTAACATCGGGTATCCAATATGAAGTGCCGTGGTTTATGCTTTTCTCTAATAATATAGTATTAATCAGTGAAACAAGACACCAACTCAATAGTAAGTTGGAATCTTGGAGGGGTACTTTAGAGTGAATGGTCTAAAAATTAGTAGAAGTAAGACAATATACTTGGAGTGCAACGTAAGTGGAACAATAGATAGAGAATGTGATTCGATAAGAATTGGTAATGATGTAGTGGTGCATAACGATAAGTTTAGGTATTTAGGATCTACGATAGAATCTCATGAGGACTGGACCTAGATATAACTAATAGGATTGGATTAGTGTGGGCAAAACGTAGACTAGCTAGTGGAATTTTGTGTGATAGGAGAGTCCCCTTTCGCTTAAAGGAGCGATTTTATAAAATAGTTATTAGATGTGCAATGCTTTATGGAGCAAAATGTTAAGCTATCAAGAAAAGACAATTAGACAAAGTTAATGTGACAGATGCGCATGTTGCGTTGGATGAGTGAATTAACTCTTAAGGACAGAGTTAGAAATGATTGCATTAGAGATAGATTAAAAATAGTGTCAATAGAAGATAAATTGAGATAAGCTCGCTTAAGCTGGTTGGGACATGTAAGTAGAAGACCGGGGACAACCCTTATGCGTAGAATTGAGAGGTTCGTAGTTGTCGGTATTACGAGGAGGGGTAAACTGTTGAAGACATGGAAAGAGGGATAAACAAAGACATGACGAATAATGGAGTGATTGAATGTATTGTGCATGATAAGGTCAAATGGAGAAGTAGAACTCAACAAAGTGGACCCCAAATAGATGGGATTTGGCTGTGGTGATGGTGAATAAATATCTATTAACAATAAAAATATTCATTAACCTTTTTATAATATTTATACTTTTTATTATTAAAATTAGAAAGACTATTTATTTATCAAAAAAAAAAAAGAGACTACTTTAGACTCCCAACTCATTTTTTATGCATCAACATAAGACCTAGCGCATTACCATATTGTCATTATGGACATGCAAGTGACACATTCCATCTTTAGAGGTTTTATTTTATAGAATAGTAGTAGGAATCTATCTTGGGAGGTATAGAATGTAATATAGTCTAACATCTCCAATTTATAATAAATATTAGGATTTTTTCCTACTTTTAGATTTATTTGAAAGCAGCAACTATATTTTTTCTAATTTTATAGTCCCCTAACGTTTGGAATAAATTCTGAAAAAAGATTCTCGTTTTGGGATTTTTTTAGATGTATATTGCTAGAGCCCACTTGGAGGTCTGTACTACTTAGAGATTAGTGCAACTAAAAAAATAGTTTTCATGGATTAGTAATGTCCCCAAAAGCAACTAAGTTAGCTGATCAGAGATTTGGATTTAAAGGATAAAAAATAAGAAGACAAGGAAACTCAAGTTTCAATCCATTAGTAAGAATAACTTTAATTAGAATAAAATTGTAGCCATGCCAAGTGAACATGTATTGGATGTGAGAGAGGAAGATGTGTGAGAAATTGGTCTCATTGGTCTATGTAGGATACTGACACAGGACAAGATAAAAGGTAATCCTAATTGCCTAAATGCAATTATGATGTAACAAGAAACCAATATAAAGTAAAATATGAGGCTGAAATTAAAATTAAAATTAATAATAATAATAAAACAATATAAATGAGCAACAGACAATCACGGAAATCTTAGAAATTTAATGTAAATAATTAAATCATGATCCAAATCAAGTTATAGCCCAAAATATAAGGCCCTCAAAATAAAGGGGACTTATTAGATCTCACAAACACATAGACCAGTCATCAAATAAGGCTAAGCCTGGCAATTTGGGTATCAATAAGGGGTTAGAAACAAGATAGGACAGCAGTAGAGGGCTTTAGGGTGGCTGAACAGGTGTAACAGTAAAGGGAGGGGGTCCAAAAAGGGGTAACGGCAGTTGTGGGATATTGGGTAAGGTGGAAAGGCTGTGGGAAAGATTAGAAGGTGTAGGAAGGGTCGGTGATGGCAGTAGATGGAATTAATGGGTACAACAAAGCTGTATGGACTAAGGAAGGGGTTCAAAGGCCTTGGGACAGCAGTATGATGGCTGTAGGGTGAGAGGTTGGTTTGGGAAAGGGGTCCAAATGGCTTAGGGCTACAACTGGAAGGTTATATGGGAAGGGCGAAAGTCCAGAGTGGGTTGGGAAGGTGGCGAAAGGAAGAACTGGTCTTAGAGGTTGGCGGAATGCTGAGTGTAGGGTGAAAGGTAGAGGCGGAAGCAAGGGAAAGGGTTCTGGCTGGTGGTTGCAACAGGGTAAAGGGAAACTAAACAAAGAAAAAGAAGAGAAGAGAAGAGAGAAGAGAAGAAAAAATAGATTGTACCTGGAAGAGGAGGAAGAGGGTTTCACTCCAAGAACGAAGGCTTCTTGCCAAAACACCAAAGCCACAGGGATATGCGAAATCTCAAAAGTTTATTTCATTGATCGTGTAAATAAGTTACAAGAGAGAGGCTTTTATAAGCTTCTACACTACTTAAAATAAAATAAAAGCAACAAGGACTAAACTACCCTTACTAAAACACCGCTTTTGTGATATTTTATTTTTCTCAATTTCTTTTAAAAACTCGTATATAGGTATACACCGCTTCACGGTTTGAACCTGTTGATATGATATGAATTGCCCGATTTTTTAAACGATTACTAAAGAGAGAAATTTTGGGGGAGGAGAAGGGTTAGTTTAATATCATTTTCTTTTCCTTTTTCTTTTCATTTCCTTCTATTCTTAATCCAATTTCCTTGCATTTTGATTTTCCCTTTTTCTTTAGATTGGATGTCGATTATTATGGATTGATTGTTCATATGAAAGGGAACCTTGGATTTGAACCCACTTTCATATGTAATTGTCAGTACGACATTTATTTTAAAAAATTGGGTTTGGATCCAAGGTTAACTTCTGATTTTTCCAATTATTTTGTGGAAATTAGACATCCATTCCAATCAAAACCAAAAAATAAAATGAAGTTGTAATATAAAGCAATGCAAGGAAATGGAAGCCAACCCTCCTCCCCCAAATGGGATAGACCTTTGAAATCTCTTTCCTTTTTTCCTCTTCTTCTTACAGTTGAATCAAACTTACTCGAAAATGAGGTCCTTGCAATCTCACACCCTTTTATAAGGGGTTTTGTCAAATTTTACAAATAATATGCAAATAGTACACAAAAATCCTATATATAGGTCTATACTTGAGAGTTGAGCCAACAAAGTTGGTGTAGTGATGAAGAAAGGAGGTATTGTTCCAACACCAATATTATAGCCGTTGGAAGATTCCACAATTTGTTGTAAATGCCTTTTTCTTAAGAAATTTAAGATTCATGTGGATTTGGGATTTCTAAATTTCAGAAGTAATAGCTTTTCAATAGAATTTAGAATTCCAGATAAACCCAATAATGAATTTTGAGTAGAATTTGTCTAATTCCACTAAATCGAAAATTCTACCTCCAAATATCATATACCAAACAAGCCCTTAGATAAACCAAATGCAGACTTTTGACAGTAGAATTCCTTTAATTCAAGAATTTGTTGAAATCTAAATTTCTAAAATTCTAAATTATAGAAATTCTGATGAAGAATTCCAACAATGCGGTTGATGCAGGACCACTAATAGGGTGACCCTAAATGCCTGATGTGATCCCTAAAAATTAAAAGGGATGACAATAATGTCCCCTAAAACTAACATGGGCTGAAATTAAAATCTAAAATTAATATATGTAATTAATTAATATAAAATTTATCTCAGATAATCATGTAAATTCTTGAAATATAATGTAATCAAACCTTTAAGATAAAATAAATAAAAAGGGGATGGAATGGCTTTGGCTAGAAAGGCACGTGTGGATTTGGCGAAGGTTTAAATAGTTTCACGAGGGGGTATAAGGTGTTAGGGTAAAACAAAAAAAAAAAAAAAGGGAAAGAAAAGGAAACGAAAGAGGGGAAGCACAGAGAAAGGGATGCGATACAGGGAAGGGTTTCCGGAAGCTATGGAAGCAAGGGAAGGGGATCAAAGGTCACGGGAAGGCTGGCGAGGGGCATTAAGGGCTGCAGCTAAGGCTAGAGGGCTTACAGAGGGAGATGAAAGCACGGGAATGGGTATTATGAAGGTGCAAAAACTATAGGAAAGGAATCTGGGACTGAATGGAGACAAGGAAGAGAGGAGAAAGAAGAGAAGAGAAGATGAGAAGAAAAACACCTGAAGAAGAAGATATGGCCTCACACCAAGCCTCTTGCTCAAGGAATCACTCTCACAATGTGAAATCGCATCTTTGCACAGGTATCTTGCGAAAATCTCAAATTTTATTCATCAATCATCTGTTTTGCCTCATAGGGTTACAACTTATATAAACTTCTCATTACTAAAATAAATTCTTATTAATTACTAAAAAAAAAACCTATCTAAAAATAACAATAGAAAACGAAAATAGCCAAAATACGAAAATGGAAAGCAAAGTAAATGGAAGGTCCGGATTTGGAGAATCTGGAGCATGCACCGCATCAGCGGTCCTAGGATTTGCCTACTTTGCATACTAGAAGAAAATGAGAGAGAGGAGATAAGAAGAATTTAGATGGATATTGTTGCATGTGGCTATCTGACCATATGATGGTCTGTGTAAGTAAATGATTGAATCATACCTCACTCACACATGCCATTGCCCACATATGAGATGCTTACCACCATAGTGAGATTTTTTTTCTCTTTTACTCAAACACCAATGGAATTGTAAATCTGTACGGGGGTGTTTATTTCAGGTGTCAGCATCCCACTGAAAACTGGTTATGTTTAAGCTGTAAAGATGTACTTTGTAGCCGCTTCATTAATCAGCACATGCTCAAGCATTTTCAAGAAACTGAGCATTGCCTGTCGCTCAGCTATAGGTATATAGATGAACATCCTCTTCATATTTGTAATAATATTAATGAAGCTGTCTTTTGATATTATTATTTATTAACTTCTGTTCTCTTTACAGTGATTTGTCTGTGTGGTGTTTCTCATGTGATGCATATCTAGATGCTCAGGTGATCTTGCAATTACGACCTGTATATGAAATTGCCCACCTTATGAAATTTGGAGAGATACCGCCATTACGTAGTGTAGAATGTTTGCAGCTATGTGATGATCAAGTTGAAGGTTCGTCTTCAAGGTCATAGACTGAGTAATTTAATGACATGGGAGTTTGCCATGTTGAAGCTAAAGTAATTCTGATTTTACAGTTTTAGCTGTATTCGTTGAAGGTGCACATTAACTGTTTTAATTTAACAAGAAAAGGTAGATACATGAGCTTTTTTCTTTTAATTTTTTTTAATGAACATAAGGAAACTGTTTTTGTTTAGTATATTTTTTGTTACTGAACTGCAATGGATGATAAAATGCTGAAATGGAACTGAATATTCAAGAAATGAAGAAATGGGGAAATGAAATTAAGTTAATTTTCCTATGGATGATAAAATGTTGAGATGGAACTGAATATTCAAGAAATGAAGCAATGAGGAAATGAAATTAAGTTAATTTTCCTCTGATACCAAGTTTGTAATAATCTGCCAATCTCCTCATCTCTTAAACCGCTTTTTCAAGTTTCTCCCCCTGTTGTGTTCTTGTGATTGTCTGTGTTACTGATTGAATTCCTGTGCAGATTTTTCTTGGTTACTGGGAGTAAGTTCAAGTGGTCCCAACCTGTTCAGCCATGTGAATCGGTAACTAAACTATATCATGGTATGCCCCCTTTTGGAAGTGGTGTAAACCTTTTAACCTGCACAGCATCCCAAACATAGAAAATAATAATACCGGCAAGAGAAAAAGTGCTGCTACAATTGTGAAAAATATAAAAAAGGTCTTGATGTAGAAATATCTTGTAAAACTTTCATTATAATAATTCTATATGCCTATATCTGACTATAACTAAAAGTAGATGCCCAATATACTAATAATGGAAGTAATAGTAATGGTGTTAACATCTTTCAAAAAGTAATAGTAATGGTATCAAAAGTATTAAATAAAACAGATGGCTAATATTGTACATTGTGTTGTAGTATGAATGTATCTTTTTCCTTTATGGAAAGAGATCTACATCTTTGTATATTCTCTCGGACTACTGTATTTGTGATAATTGATTTGCCTCTTATTCTTGTAATTTCACTCTATAATTCAGTACATTTTATATCAATATACACAAATTATTTTCTCCAATTTCTTCTCTAAATTTCTACCGCGAATTTGATCCTTGGAGCTTATGTTTGAGTATTCTATATTGGTTTTCTCTTATTCCAGCAGAGACAGATCCTTGTCACACAAGTCAGATTACTTTATTGTTCTTTTCTGCATCAGTCTTTGGCTTCATTGGGGAGCCTTGTCTTTGTCCTTAAATCTGCTCAGTTTTCTTCGGGCGAGACACCTGGACACCTTCGGTCATAAAAAAAAAAAAACATTTGAAACCCAATTCTCTGCTTTTGATCTTTACATCTAGGTTTTCAGCAATTATATGCCCTTGGATTTCAGAGCACCACAGTTTGCCTTGCCCCTATTTTATATCCCAATGGATGGCCTAGTGTTTTGTGATTTTGGGACCCACTTTTTTACTGTTTTTGTGTACTACTACCGCAGATCATATTTTTCTGAGCTCAAATTGATTTTGGACCTTCCTATATTGGTGTTTCTCAATTGTGTGGCTTCTTATTTTTGCATTTGAAGGTATTTCCAATTTATTATTATATTTTTAGTGAAAGTTTCCAGTGTTAGAACACGATTTTATTAGAGGGGAGGGTGAATAGGACAATCTCCAATTTTAATGGTCTTTTTTAAATTTCTTGATTAATCAATATAAATGTAGCGGATAAAACAAGATTAATCAAGTGTTTTGTTATAAAAGAGTGTACAAATTAATATAATCACTCACACAAGCAAAAGACCAAACACTCGATGTATAGTGGTTCGGGCTAAATCCCTCCTACATCTACTATTGGACTCATCTACTCTTGGGTTATCCCAAATATACTATGTGGGGAATTACGCCTTCACAAATAAGGTATGAATTCTACCTACACAATTGAATAAGAATTTCACCAAATCCTTATCCATCAACCATTAGGGATCAAATGCAATTTGCTCGTTGTGAGTTGAAGCCATGATATGGAAATAGCGAGTATTTTTATCCCCCTCCTTAACCCATTTATCTCTAGATCTTTGCGTCCATTTAACTTCATTTTGAATACTCTTGGTCCGATATTGATCTTGAAGGTCATGGTGGAGAGAGACATCCTCCTCAGATAGAGATCATACTTGCTCACATAAATCAATTTGGCTGATTCCACTAAGAATGGTTGATAGAGATTTCGTCAAGGATCTGGAGTTAGTAGAACACCACTGCTTTTGCTTTACTTTCAATCTTTTCAATTTTAGGTGTAAAACATAACAATTTCTACTGGCAATTGTATCTTCTGCCCACCATTCAATAATAAGATCCCTGAACCCTATCTCATCAGTCCAAAACAACTCGAACCGAAATGGCGCAGGTCCCCATGATTCCTCAAAGGAGTCCAGAACCAAAGGCTAATGGTCAGACACAGGTCTAGGGAAGACCGATACATTAGAATCAGGAAAGATGTCAAGCCACTCTGTCAATACTAGAAATCTGTCAATGCGGGAGAGAGACAGTCGCTCTTGTCTATTGGACCAAGTAAATTCTCCACTAGATAGTGGGAGGTCCACGAGTTCAAGAGTCGAAATACAATCTGAGAAATGCTGCATGGATGGAGTGAAAGACATTACCCCAGTTCTCTCGTGAGGAAAACGGATGAGATTAAAATCTCTGCAAATGCACCACCGATTAGACCATTTCCCTCTTAGGGATTCCACCTCTACAAGGAAAGCATTCTTTCTAGCTTCGTCACAAGGGTCATACACACAAGTCAATGTCCATGAATGAACAGATAGGGAGAATTCTCCAATAGAAGAGTCTAGTAAAGAGAGTTTTCTAGTATCCCAACAGATGATGATGCCCCCAGATCTACCAACAGATGCCTTTGAAGTCCACTTAAAGTGACAACCAGCTCCACAAGATCGAATTGCTGATTCATGTGTGTCTTCTAACTTAGATTCTTGAAAGCATAGAAAGGTAGGATTGATAGATTTGGTGAAATTCTTAATTGTAGCTCTCTTTCTCGGGTCCCTCAAACCCCTCATATTCCATGATATAATCTTCATGGGGACAGTGACTTGTTCACTCGACTCGATTCAGTCCTTTTTCGACTTCCATAGTTGATAGAAGAACTTAACCTGTTAAGCTCGCGGGAAATTCAATCTTTATTCTTTGAATTTATTTTCTTGATTACATCCAGGTAGGAGCGAAACATGTCTTCCTGACCCTTCAGCGTTAAACCGATCATACTGCCTACCTGGATCATTCTACTATCAATCTAGTTAGAAGAGGGACTACTTGTTTGCCCATCTTCATCACCAACACTTGGAGCAATCTGAGAGATGTTCCCACTAGCCAGCTGAATATCTAGTTCCAAGATGTTAATTGGGGCACCATCTGTTGGGTCCAAAATAGCATTGTTTCGATTCATCTGTGCTAATGACGGAGAGAAGCTTTCTTCTGTAACAAAGTTGGACCACGGGCGGAAAGCATGGAACTGGGATTCTCTAGCAGGATGCGACAATTTAGCCTCAGGAAGAAGAAAAGCTTTGACCAGCAAAAAGAGGCATTCTCCAGAAGGTGCACCATATGATGTCCTCAAGGGCTCGAATGATGAACTTCTAGCAGGTTGACTAGAACAGTGAGAATTTGAATCATCATGGACGATTGCGATGGTGTAGAGAAATCACGAATGGCGCAATGGGGGTGAGAACCCTCCTGTTGAAGATAGTCTTCTTGGGATAGAGGCTGGTAGTTAAGAAGCAGACCATGGGTTGTAAATATTGACGGCAATAGATTCCCTCTTGGATTGAAGCCTCTCGGTTTGAAGAGGAATGGGTTTGGAGCGACAGGAGGGACCCCTGAGTTCAATAGAGGTTGTGGATTCGGGCAGGATGGGCCTGAGTTGAAAACGGTCGGACTAGGCCTGAAGGGTTCGCAGATTTGAGAAGGCCTGGGTGAAAAAGGCCCTAAAAACTGGCTTGGATTGTTATGGCTTTCGGTTGAGCCTAACTGACCCGAAATGTGGATCGTACTTGGCCCAGGATCCGAGGCCATAAGTTGGCGCACGTGAGAGGGGGAGATGAGGCTAACAAAAGGGGAATTAGGGCAGGAGACCACAACGGAAGGCAAAACCACCGCGGAATGCGAAAGATGATTTCCACTGGTATGGGGTGATTGGTGGTTTCGCTCAGTAGGAATGGATGTTGTAGGGTACGACTTGGAAGGAGGTACAGCAGCAGTCGCCGAAATGGGTAAGGGATTAATTTTTGCAGGCGAAATAGCTTTGTAGGGAGGTGGAGGTGGCATGCTGAACCGAAGAAATCGAAGGCTGTGGGACATTGACAGGCTCAATAGTAGGGTTGGTGTGCCACGTGGGGGGGCCAGTGAGGGGAGGAGATTCAAACTCATGAGGCTTCATCGAAGACGAAGGGTTTCCAGCCGGATGTGAGGTGATCGATTTGCCGCAAGCCTCCTTGCTATCTTCTATCTCAACAGACAAATCAATCCAGTATTCCCCAACCTTGAGGAGAATCCTCTTTTATCTCTGCAAGATTGGGCGACAAAAGCACTTTGTATCTTGCAAAACGAAGGTTGCTGCCAGAGATGGTCCTCGGTTCGATCTCAACCACTTTGCCGAGAAAGTTTCCAATCGCCCGAATGGAATCATGGAATCAGGCTCGCATCGGGATTCCGGAGACTTTGATTCAACAACTCTGCAAATCCCACTCCTTGACCAGAAACATAGATCGGAGAAGGGAGGTTCATGGAGGACAAGGAGTTCAAACAGAAGTCTATTTGCTTCCTCAACTACATCGAAAGAGATCAATGCATGTGAATGGTCCATCCGCGACACAAACACCGACCTAAGAACACCCCATTTCGAGATCCACAATATCCTTGTCTGAAACCAAAGAAGATGCAAGGGAAGCAACCAAACATTTCTTGACAGACTTGACCTGCTGCTAGACCGTTGTATTGCCAAGGATAATCGATTCCCCTTTATCAGAGACCACTGTCCATATAGAAGAGGCAATTGATTGGCCGCTTGTAAAGGTTGAATAGAGTCACCAGATGCAGAGGAGGGGATTGACTGGTTTGGATTGGAGGAAACAAATGGTGGAGTTGGAGAAGTTGAAACTCTGGGAGGTTTTGCTAGTTGAACTTCCAACTTCTTACCCTTGTAGAGTATGCTGTTTACTTCAACGATACCCCTCAAAGCTTCCACCTCGAACCGAATCGAACAAAGGCAAACCCACAGTGCTTCGTGGATTCTTTGGATAAAGGTATGAAGCTATCAGTGATTTTCCCAACTTTAGTAAAAAGAGCAAAGATGTCCAGGTTGAAAAAAATCATCAGGTCGATTGGATATGAAGAGGGATATAGAATTTTTTTTCTTTTCTCCTACCAAGGAACAAAAGGTAGATGAGAGGAGTCGCTGGTAGGAACGGATGGAGGTGGTAGGATCAGGGTGGAGGAGGGTTGGGAGATGTACGGATGTGAGGAGGTAGGATGAAGGAAGGATGGCGTATAGGAGGGAGAGGTTTGAGAGATGTACGGATGTGAGGAGGTAGGATGAGGGAAGGATGGTGTACAGGAGGGACGCTTTGTGCCCCTACATAATGGAGAGTTACGGGATAGAAAGAGAATGACAAGAGTTCCACAATCCAAGTAAAACTAGTGCAAGTAGGTGCTGGATTTATTTGAAGACATGAATTTCACAAAAGATTACTTGACACACCATATTGATGACCTATCACTAAAAACAATATGATTTGCACATGACCACACTATTAAAGTAAAATATTAAGTGGCTCCCTAAAGAATTTTTATTAATTATTTAAATTCAATTTACTAACAAATATGAGCATTAAATTGAAAATAATACATAAATTGACATCTTATATGCACAAAAAACCTATAAAATTATAAATGGAAGCAATTTCACTCATCATTACTTAAAATACATTAAAACAAAAGAATGATAAAAATAATAAAAACATTATACCTACCTTCATAACAGTAATTAGTGGGCTCCATTGAATACCATGTTTTTTTAGCTTCCCAAGTTTTCATCACTTTAAATTAATTTTTAATTATAAACTTTTATGGCTTTGAAAAACATGATGCAGTTGTTTTAAGGTTGTTTTTTTAGTGATTCAAGCATAATCCTTTTTCAATGAATTCATGTTCAACATTATTGGACCTTGGATAAGTGTGTGCATTGGAAATCCCAACACCACCATGTATCTAATGTTAGAAAATCATGACTTGAGAACATTCTTGATGTAGAACTGTGATGACCCGCCCTTTTCCAATGTTTAAAATCAGAGTATATCTTTTTTTAAAAAAAAAATAGGAAAATGACGGAGTGTGCCACGACGTAAGTCAAGTCCGAGTCCGAAGACCGACCCTCGACTGGCCCAACCTAACACACGCGTGGGACAACCCACTAAACATTTGTATAAGTGCTAGCACACTTTGCGGAAATAATAATTATAATATTCAGACTCATTAACCACGAAAGGAATTACTCAAACCATAAGTCAAATTACCATAACAAAATACCAAAAGTAGAGTTATATCTAAGTTATTACATTCCAATCAATACTCTTATGAAATTACATAGTTTCTATCAAAATATCAAAATAAAGAACTACGTTCTTCAAGCATTCTTCCTCTTCATTTTGCTTAGGTTTGGCTACCACTAGGTTCAACCTCTTTTACTTTTCTATGATCTGCATTAACATCTAAAGGGGAAAAATGTACAGGCTTAGTGAACTTCCCTAGTAGAAATTTCGATCAAGAAAATGCACTGTGTGTGATAACATAATATCATATAAACAATGTTGGGGAAATCACATGTTATGATAAAATACCCATTTCTCAAAAGAAATCAAAGTATACTAAAATCTCATGACCCAGAAATCATACTTGATACTTATCGTATAATGATATGCCATGGGTGTCATGCATCAATGGTGTGCCATCTCATACCCATGCATCAAGTCACACTATTTATCTTATCCAACTAGTTTCATAATGGCCAATTATGTCCAACAATATTAGTGGCGGCAACCACCTGAGTGTTGTAATCCATCCACAAAGTAACCGAGACTATCGATGGAATATGACATCCTCCCTTTGCACAGGATTTCGAGACCTACCCAGGTGCTCTTTGGCCCAATTAACGCCGTAACATTCACAACCTATGGATGTGCCCAAAGTATAATATTTGAATATCATATCCATAATTTCTCGTACACGAGACCAAGCTATGTCTGGACAATTCATTATTGGCTCGATACATCGCCCCTGGACACAATCGACACATTGATCATTTCAATATGTCGACTGGCTTTATTTGTTCCAGTTCGTGTTTTCCAGCTGTTCTCAGTTCACATGTGCCAACCCAGTTGATACATCTACTGGTTCGAAGTGTCGAGCATGTCGACATGTTCTTCTGAGTTTAGTCTATCAATATTGTTCTCTGGTTATATGTATCGACCCAGTCGATACAACTAAGGGTACATATATTCAATGTGTCGACTTTCTCGACATATCCTCTTGATCTTAGTGTTCAAATATATTTGTCTTTTGTTTTCAAACCATATGTATCGACCTAGTCGATATATATACAAGTGCATATATCCGAGTTGTCGACTTCATCGACATGTCCTCTGGATTTTGGTCTATCAACATTAACATTCATCCTTCGTTTACTAGCCGATATGTAGGCCTGGTTGATATATCTGTCCGAGATCTGTGGGCATATCAATACGGTCGATATGTCCACAGATTCATTGTTCCTTCTTCATCTTTACATACGTTCCTGGTCATTTCCAGGCCGATACATCGACCTAGTCGATACCTCGTCCTGGGACCAATTTGTTACCTCTCATTTCATTTTTATTTTATCATACCAAACCGACACATCGACGTTGTCAATAGGTCCTTCTACGATCAGTTCATCATCCTTCTATTCCATCTTCATTTCTCGTCATACCTAGGCCGACACATCAACTTCGTCAATAGTTCATCTTGGGTCTGGTCATTTTAGTTCAAGACTTCGATCTTTCTGGTTTATTGGAGTCATGTTTCAGAAGACACATCGACAGAATCGATATATCGACTGGGTTGAGTTCGAAAGCCTTGGATTTGTCTTCCATGCCTTCCCTGTAATAGCCCGAATTTTTAAATCAATATATATATGGCAATTATTTGTTTTAATAATGGAAAAATGGGAACTTTGATGTCACGAATATTAAATGGATCATAATTTGGACAAAAGCCCAAGTATGGTCCAATGGACCATGGATTTGATAGGATCCATCAAAAGGATCAATGATGGCTAAAGTGGGCCCGATAACCATGTGGGATCCAATGGATCATAATGGATCCAAGCTCTAAGGTAAATAGTAGAAAATAATTTAATTGGGCGATGGGCCCAATGGTGACCCAATTAATTGGAATTAAACCCCCTAAGTTAATGATGAGATGATTAAGCTAACATAGCCAAGTGGGGCCCACCTACAACTCATCAAGTGAGGTGGCGGTTGACCATGGTGGATACATGAAAGATTTGAAGGGAATTAAATTATGAAATTAAGAGGGCTAAGTTAAAGTAACAAACTATATGGTTGGGTGAGTCAAGATGATGCCCATTTTATTTGACTCACCCAAACTCATTGGAATGAGTTGTGACTCAAACCATTCCAACCACCCCCACTAAGGGGACAAAGGCCCTAAAATTGGGGGCATGCAAGCCCATACCTCCCTCCATGCTTGGTTGGTGGAGGGAGTCAAACCAATCATCACACCCATCTCTCTCACTCTCTTCCTCTCCTCTCCAAACCGTCCTCCCTCTTGCAAGACCAAGAAATACACTAAGGAGAAAAGAAGAGAAAGAGACTTAGAGGAAAGGGAAGAAGAAGCTAAGTGTTGGCCGATCACTCCTAAGACCCAAGACTTGAGATATTTCCCCATTTCCTTCTTCGTTTTTCCCTCTCAAAGCTGATACACCTTGGCCGAACCAAACCTTGGTGACCTTACTTTGACCAAGCTCACCATTGCCGAGTATCAAGGAGGAAGAAGAAGGAGAAAGGTGAAGGAACAAGAAGAGCAAGGGACAACCGGGAAAACCAAGGATTGTAAGTATTTCCAAACATGCCGTTATGGCTCTTTTAAGAGAATCGCAAAGGAAGGAAGTACAAAATATGCAATGGAGAAGACTGACAAACAGTCAGTCGACTGAATTTGTGATTCAGTCGACTGAACTGACAATAAACGAAGTTCTGGGAGTTTCAGCTGACTGAACTGATAATGGACGAATCAAAAATGAGTTTCTGGGAGTTTCAGCCGACTGAATAAGGTATTCAGTCGATTGAACTAAGGATGATACACTACAGAAGGAGTTTCTAGAGGTTTCAGCCGACTGAATCATGGATTCAGTCGACTGAACATAAACGTCTCGGAGAAGAAAGAAGATAATGGAAGTTTCAGCCGACTGAATGTGTGATTCAGTCGACTGAATGAATACTTATTGAACACGTAAGTGGTTAGTGATATTTCAGCCGACTGAATCTATGATTCAGTCGACTGAAAATGAACTGGCAAAACGAACAGATAACCTGAGGCAAAGTCAGCCGACTGAATCTATGATTCAGTCGACTGAAAGAGTAGGAACCATGTTTCAGCCGACTGAATGTATATTTTAGTCGACTGAAACTGAACTGGCAAAAACAGACAGACAATCTGATTCAAAGTCAGCCGACTGAATCTGTGTTTCAGTCGACTGAACTCCTGATTCAGTCGACTGAACTCCTGATTCAGTCGACTGAACTCCTAATTCAGTCGACTGAATTGAAGGGTACGATTTTGAGTATTTTAAGTGATCGCTATTAAGCCGGTAGAAGAAATGGAAAATTATGTTAAATTAAAGGGACTGATTTTAATGATCCTACGACACGATTTGGTAAGACATTAACAGACCTAAGTGTATGGAACAGTTATGGATTAAATTATGTGTGTAATTTTAGTCAATGGGAAGAGAGTATAAGTTGAGGGATGATTATGTTAATCTTGCAACGTGGTTAAAGACCATTAATGAGCATAGGTTTACGATCAGTTAGAGACTTAATCGTGGATAAGATATAGACTAACTTGGAAATGCATAATAAGGTATTGGCACATCGCAACGGTACGCGAACGGCGACCGGGATTGTCGGACGTGAACAGAAAAGGACGTTATCATTATTTGGTAGGATTCCTACCTCATTGTAAGCGATGGATATATGATGGTATTTTAAATTATTTTGGTTTGGCTTATGATGGAATTATGATTATGATTTATCTTATGACGAGTTTTAAGTTATGAATTATATGGATTATATTTTAACATTATGCACTATATGGCTATGTATGGTATATCAAAATTATGGTTTATCTATATATACTACATAGCATAATGCACTACATCTCATGCATGGCATGGGCGGAAAAAAATAAACAAACCGGAGTCCATGCTCCGTCAGGGCGACCGAGAACAGACATGGGGACATTGATATGGTATCACCGGAGCCATGCTCCGTCGAGGTGACCGAGAACAGACATGGGGACATTGATATGGTATCACCGGAGTCCATGCTCCGTCGGGGCGACCGAGAAGCAAGCATGGGGACACCTTGACGAGGATTTGCCGTCAAGGGGGATAAGAAATTTCGTGATGATGTAGATGATGGGTGGGACACATGACATAAGCACCCATGGCATAGCATTCATCACATGCTTATTTTGTTATATGTTATTTTATCGGTATGTGTATTATTTCTAGTCCATGTGCTAGCCCTACTCGGAGTCCTACTGGGCGCGTTGACTAACGCCCTACTTCCACCCTAACTGGTGATACAGGATACGGAGGAAACAGTGGGCGTGACGGGAGTCAGGCTTAGGGGCGTGGGGAAGCAGCTATTTTGTTTATCAAGTTTTATTTTGGAAATGTTGTAACTCAAGTAACATAGCTTGTTGAATTGTAATAATTTTGGATTTATCACTATGGTCTGGATTAAACTCTGTATGTTAACATTTTGAGATATAATCATGAACATGGGGGTATTTTGGTAATTTGAATGTTGTATCTTCCCTTCTATCTAAAACCGGTAGGATAGTATCTATTATAATGTTCCGCATGTAACTATGTTCCGCGAGCTTACTTCCTATGCGTGAACCGTACTCGTAGACTTTGTTCCGCGCACGCGTGGGGTTGGCCAGTTAAGGGCCGGGCTTTATGAGTCCGGACTTAACTCGCGTCGTGACGTCCTGCGCCGTTATCACTTTGATTTAATTCAAAAAAAAAAAAAAACAGACTCCGAAATATAGTGAAAATGGGCGGGCGTTACAGTTGGTATCAGAGCGAAATCGGAAGAATGAATCTCTCGGAGTAAGATTAAGACGGTTGCATGTCTCACTGACAGCTAAGAATCCCAACTGACCGACTCTTCGGAGTCCGCTGCACGGGGGCCGGATTAATCTACTTCGATTGACTTAGACTGAAACATTCAATCTGAGCGTCACGTGTGACGTAAGAAAATGATAGTAAGGGAAGTACAATCATTATAACGTTGATGGAGTTAGCAGACATAGGAAAATTTTCCCTAACTTCACAAAAATGTACAAACATAGTTATTTGGGAAGTTTTCCCCAAACCAAGTATGCAGATTTGGCAATTTTCCCCCAAATATGAGAGACAATACGTAATTCTTAGGAATTATCCCCTCAAAGACTAAGTATGAGTATATTGGCAATGTTTTCAAAGCTAAATATGAACGCACCAATGTTATGAAAGAACTAAGTTGATATTTCTTTTCAATGACTTAGGAAATGCCACCAAAAAGAAAAACTCGCAGAAATCCCCGGGTAGAAAAGGAGGTACCACCACCTCATCAAGAGGAAGTGCACCCACCGCATCAAGAGGAGGTGCCACCACCTCATCCAGCCGAGGGCCAAAACAGTATAAACATACAAGGTGTACCTCCCGAGTTAAGGGATGTGGTTCAAGCGGCAGTCGCTTCTGCTCTCCAGCAACACTCAAGCGGAAATGCGACCGCCAGCGACCTCAGTAAACGGAAAATGGTCAAGGATTTTCAACAACAGCACCCTCCCTACTTTAGGGGGACAGAAGGGGTTGTTGGAGCGAAACACTAATTAAAAAGGATCACTCAGATCTTTAATCTGCTCCAAATTTCAAATCCTGCTGATAAAATCCTACTGGCCACTTCTCAACTGATCGAGGATGCCAGTAGTTGGTGGGAAGTTGTAGAAAAGCAACAAGCCCTGGTGCCACAAGGGGAAAGGACCATCATGACATGGGAATGGTTCTCAGCCACCTTCCTAGAACAATACTTTTCGGAGGAAGAAAGAGAGAGCCAGACGGAAGCCTTCATCTCATTGGTACAAGGCAGCATGACAGTAGCGCAATACCACAGAGAATTCCTTAAGCTGTCTGTCTATGCATTCTACATGGTGGATACTGAACACCGAAGGGCCCGCAAGTTTGAACGGGGCCTTCGGCCAAGCATCAAGACTAGAGTGACCATTTTCAAAGAGCCCACACTGGCAGGAGTGGTCAGCAGGGCCACCATAGCAGAGCGAGAGTTGAACGAAATAATGCGGTTTGACAACCGCCGAGGGCAAGGTGGGCGTGGTACATTCCAACCCAATAAGAAATTCCGCCCAAACTCTAGCCGACCCTCACTCTCCACAGGCTCTACGGGGGGCTTTCGCCCCAATCAGCCCTCCTCATCAACATCAGTCACACAGGTTCCCGGAGGTGGGAACACATGTTACCAGTGTGGCCAACAGGGCCACTTCAAGAGGGATTGCCCACAGATCAACCGACCCTCTAACTCCAGGGGTGCCTTCTGCCCTCCATCCAGATCAACTCAGTCGCGGGGGGGCAGAACATACAACCAAGCAGGACGGGCGCCAATCCCTACCGGATCCGGACGACTCTTCACCATACCGACTCCCGTAGCAGTGGATCGCTCGGTGATGCAAGGTATGGCTATAATTGGTAGTTCCTATGCTGTTACATTATTTGACACTGGAGCTTCACATTCATTTATATCTGCTGCATTCATATCTGCCACGGGCACGTTAGTACAAAACTTGTCCACATCACTCACCGTTGTATCCCCTGTTGGAGACACATCATTGGGGCTCATATGTACGGCATTGAACATTGAACTCGCGGGGTTCAGATTCGAGTCCAACTACTTAGTGATCGATATGGCGGAATACGATGTTATATTTGGCATGGACTGGTTGACCACATATCAGGCTCACATTGATTGCCACCTTCGCAGGGTGATATTTTGGTCACCCGAGGGAAAGCGGTATGTAGTACACGCTGACAGGCAGGGCATCCCTAGAAGGCTGCAGGAAGAATTGAACCATCTTGCCTTGAACAGTCTCAGATTGGATAAGGCACCAATAACCGAACTTCCGGTGGTAGTAACAGAGTATGTCGAGGTATTTCCAACAGAGCTCCCTGGTTTACCACCCAAGAGGGAGATAGACTTTGAAGTCAAATTATATCCCGGCGCCGCTCCAATATCACTACCCCATTATAGAATGGCACCAGCTGAGATGACTGAGTTGAAGAAGCAGATTGATGAACTGGTCAGAATGGGTTTTATTCGGAACAACACATCCGCATGGGGAGCCCCGGTATTATTTGTGAAGAAGAAAGACGGTACTCTGCGAATGTGTGTGGATTATAGAAAGTTGAATCAACTGACTGTCAGGAATAAGTATCCCCTACCCCGGATTGACGATCTATTTGAGCAGCTTAGGGGTTCCTCTCACTTTCCAAGATTGGTTTAATGTCCAGATATCATCAAATTCGGGTTAGAGAGGAGGACATAGAGAAGACTGCCTTCAGGACACGGTATGGCTTATATGAGTATGTAGTCATGCCGTTTGGGCTTACTAATGCACCGGCGGTGTTCATGGACCTGATGAATAGGATATTCCGTCCTTACTTAGATCGGTTTGTGATCGTATTCATTGACGATATTCTGGTCTACTCCAAAAGTCAGAAGGAACATGCCGAACACGTGTGAATTTTGGCTATCTGAAGTCAACTTTTTGGGACACATCGTATCAAAGGAAGGTATCGCCATGGACCCAGCTAAGGTAGCAGCAGTCAAGGCATGGAAAGCGCCAACAAATGTGACCGAGATCCGCAGTTTTCTGGGATTAGCCGGTTACTACCGGAAATTCATCATGGACTTCTCCAAGATTGCATCTCCACTTACCCGACTCACTCAGAAAGGAGTCAAGTTTGAGTGGTCGAATCTATGCAACCAGAGATTTGAGGAGTTAAAGGAGAGGCTTACGACCGCTCCTATTTTGATCTTGCCGGAAAGAGGCAAAAATTATGAAGTGTACTGTGATGCCTCCGGTGAGGGATTGGGGTATACACTCAGCCAAGGTAATCGTGCAGTGGCGTACGGATCAAGACAATTGAAAATTCATGAACGCCATTATCCCACACATGATCTAGAACTAGCAGCAGTGGTCTTCGCTCTCAAAAGCTGGAGACACTACCTCTATGGTGAAAAGTTTGAAGTGTTCTCAGATCACAAGAGTCTGAAATACTTGTTTGATCAAAAAGAACTCAACATGAGACAGTGCAGATGGATGGAATATCTGGCGGATTATGAGTTCGCACTTCGGTATCATCCTGGCAAGGCGAACAAGGTGGCGGATGCCCTCAGCCGCTTGTCACATGCGACAGTAGCCAGCATGATCAGAACGGAATGGGAGGTACTGAATACCATCAGAGAATTTAAACTCTACCTCAATAATCATGGGACCATATATAATCTGATCATACGATCCAACATGGTCTCCGAGAATGAACGGGAACAACGGACAGATCCAGAAGTGGAAGAGATTTGGGCTAAGATGTCTACCGGTGAGGTTGTACCGGAGTGGGATCTACGACCAGGACAGGGTCTTATGTTCCGAGGCAGGACATATGTACCTAAGAATTGCAGAAGAGAGTTGCTGATTGAAGCACACCAAACCAAACTCTCTATCCACCCGGGCAGCACCAAGATGTATCATGATCTTAAGAGGCACTATTGGTGGCATGGACTTAAGAAAGATGTGGCAGAGTTTATTGCTCGTTGCCTAACTTGTCAACAGGTCAAAGTAGAACATCGGAAACCACCGGGCTTACTCGCACCCTTACCGATGCCAGAATGGAAATAGGAGCACATATCCATGGACTTTGTAACAGGGTTGCCAAGGTCATCCAAGGGCAATGATGCAATATGGGTCATAGTGGACCGGTTGACCAAGTCTGCACATTTCATTCCCATCAAGATGACAGATTCATCAGAGACTTTGGGTCGACGGTACATCCGGGAGATCATCAGGTTACATGGTATTCCCCGGTCTATTGTATCCGACAGGGATAGCCGATTCACCGGCAGAGTATGGCAGGGCTTACAGCCGATTCACAGCATTTCATCCACAAACTGATGGACAATCAGAGAGGACGATACAGACACTGGAGGATATGCTGAGAGCATGCATGCTAGACTTCAAGGCGGATGGGAAGATCATTTGCCACTGGTGGAGTTCTCTTACAATAACAGTTACCAGGCAAGCCTCCAGATGGCTCCATTTGAGGCTTTCTATGGTAGGCCGTGTAGATCACCAGTGTGTTGGATAGAAGCCGGTGAGCCGGCATTGATTGGGCCGGATTTGGTTGCGGAGACTACAACACAGATTAAGTTGATACGGCAACATCTACTCACTGCATAGAGCCGTCAGAAGAGTTATGCCGACAAGAGGAGAAGGTTCCTCGAGTTTGAGGTGGGAGACTTAGTGTTCTTAAAAGTCTCGCCACGGAAAGGGCACATGAGGTTCGGAAAGAAAGGGAAACTGTCACCTAGATTTGTGGGGCCGTTTCCGATACTAAAGAGGGTGGGAGGAGTAGCTTATCAGTTGGCGCTCCCTCCACAATTATCATCTCTACATGATGTATTCCATGTATCTATGTTGAGGAAGTACAACCCTGATCCTTCTCATGTGATAAATGTTCAAGACATCGATGTACAAAGGGATGTGACATATGTGGAGAAGCCGGTCAGAGTAATCGGGAGTGAACAGAGGGTACTGCGGAACCGCGCCATTCAGTTCGTCAAAATGGTATGGGAACGGCATGGCAATGAAGATATCACTTGGGAACTTGAGTCGGAAATGAAAGCCGTTTATTCGGAGCTCTTTACATGAGATGTTCAGAACCCCTACTTTACTCGAATTTTCGGGACGAAAATTTTAAAAGAGGATTCTATTGTAATGGCCCGAATTTTTAAATCAATATATATATATATATATATATATATATATATATATATATATATATATATATATATATATGGCAATTATTTGTTTTAATAATGGAAAAATTGGAACTTTGATGTCACGAATATTAAATGGATCATAATCTAGACAAAGACCCAAGTATGGTCCAATGGACCATGGATTTGATAGGATCCATCAAAAGGATCAATGATGGCCAAAGTGGGCCCGATAACCATGTGGGATCCAATGGATCATAATGGATCCAAGCTCTAAGGTAAATAGTAGAAAATAATTTAATTAGGCCATGGGCCCAATGGTGACCCAATTAATTGGAATTAAACCCCCTAAGTTAATGATGAGATGATTAAGCTAACATAGCCAAGTGGGGCCCATCTACACCTCATCAAGTGAGGTGGCGGTTGACTAAGATTTGGTGGGGCGGCCACCATGGTTGACTTGGTCAACCATGGTGGATACATGAAAGATTTGAAGGGAATTAAATAGGAATTAAATTATGAAATTAAGAGGGCTAAGTTAAAGTAACAAACTATATGATTGGGTGAGTCAAGATGATTCCCATTTTATTTGACTCACCCAAACTCATTGGAATGAGTTGTGACTCAAACCATTTCAACCACCCCCACTAAGGGGACAAAGGCCCTAAAATTGGGGGCATGCAAGCCCATACCTCCCTCCATGCTTGGTTGGTGGAGGGAGTCAAACCAATCATCACACCCATCTCTCTCTCACTCTCTTCCTCTCCTCTCCAAACCGTCCTCCCTCTTGCAAGACCAAGAAATACACTAAGGAGAAAAGAAGAGAAAGAGACTTAGAGGAAAGGGAAGAAGAAGCTAAGTGTTGGCCGATCACTCCTAAGACCCAAGACTTGAGATATTTCCCCATTTCCTTCTTCGTTTTTCCCTCTCGAAGCTACTACACCTTGGCCGAACCAAACCTTGGTGACCTTACTTTGACCAAGCTCAACATTGCCGAGTATCAAGGAGGAAGAAGAAGGAGAAAGGTGAAGGAACAAGAGGAGCAAGAGACAACCGGGAAAACCAAGGATTGTAAGTATTTCCAAACATGTCGATTGTAAGTATTTCCAAACATGTCGTTATGGCTCTTTTAAGAGAATCGCGAAGGAAGGAAGTACAAAATATGCAATGGAGAAGACTGACAAACAGTCAGTCGACTGAATCTGTGATTCAGTCGACTGAACTGACAATAAACGAACCAGAAACGAAGTTCTGGGAGTTTAAGCCGACTGAATCAGGGATTCAGTCGACTGAACTGATAATGGACGAATCATAAACGAGTTTCTGGGAGTTTCAGCCGACTGAATAAGGTATTCAGTCGACTGAACTAAGGATGATACACTACAGAAGGAGTTTCTGGAGGTTTCAACCAACTGAATCATGGATTCAGTCGACTGAACATAAACGTCTCGGAGAAGAAAGAAGATTATGGAAGTTTCAGCCGACTGAATGAATACTTATTGAACACGTAAGTGGTTAGTGATATTTCAGCCGACTGAATCTATGATTTAGTCGACTGAAAATGAACTGGCAAAACGAACAGATAACCTGAGGCAAAGTCAGCCGACTGAATCTATGATTCAGTCGACTGAAAATGAACTGGCAAAACGAACAGATAACCTGAGGCAAAGTCAGCCGACTGAATCTATGATTCAGTCGACTGAAAGAGTAGGAACCATGTTTCAGCCGACTGAATGTATATTTCCGTCGACTGAAACTGAACTGGTAAGAACAGACAGACAATCTGATTCAAAGTCAGCCGACTGAATCTGTGTTTCAGTCGACTGAATTGAAGGGTACGGTTTTGAGTATTTTAAGTGATCGCTATTAAGCTGGTAGAAGAAATGGAAAATTATATTAAATTAAAGGGACTGATTTTAATGATCCTACGACACGATTTGGTAAGACATTAACGGACCTGAGTGTATGGAACAGTTATGGATTAAATTATGTGTGTAATTTTAGTCAATGGGAAGAGAGTATAAGTTGAGGGATGATTATGTTAATCTTGTAACGTGGTTAAAGACCATTAATGAACATAGGTTTACGATCAGTTAGAGACTTAATCGTGGATAAGATATAGACTAACATGGAAATGCATAATAAGGTATTGGCACATCGCAACGGTACACGAACGGCGACCGGGATTGTCGGACGAGAACAGAAAAGGACATTATCATTATTTGGTAGGATTCCTACCTTATTGTAAGCGATGGATATATGATGGTATTTTAAATTATTTTGGTTTGGCTTATGATGGATTTATGATTATGATTTATCTTATGACAAGTTTTAAGTTATGAATTATATGGATTATATTTTAACATTATGCACTATATGGCTATGTATGGTATATCAAAATTATGGTTTATCTATATATACTACATAGCATAATGCACTACATCTCATGCATGGCATGGGCGGAAAAAAATAAACAAATCGGAGTCCATGCTCCGTCGGGGCGACCGAGAACAGACATGGGGACATTGATATGGTATCACCGGAGTCCATGCTCCGTCGGGGCGACCGAGAAGCAAGCATGGGGACACCTTGACGAGGATTTGCCGTCAAGGGGGATAAGAAATTTCGTGATGATGTAGATGATGGGTGGGACACATGACATAAGCACCCATGGCATAGCATTCATCACATGCTTATTTTGTTATATGTTATTTTATCGGTATGTGTATTATTTCTAATCCATGTGCTAGCCCTACTCGGAGTCCTACTGGGCGCGTTGACTAACGCCCTACTTCCACCCTAGCTGATGATACAGGAGACGGAGGAAACAGTGGGCGTGACGGGAGTCAGGCTTAGGGGCGTAGGGAAGCGGCTATTTTGTTTATCAAGTTTTATTTTGGAAATATTGTAACTCAAGTAACATAGCTTGTTGAATTGTAATAATTTTGGATTTATCACTATGGTCTGGATTAAACTCTGTATGTTAACATTTTGAGATATAATCATGAACATGGGGGTATTTTGGTAATTTGAATGTTGTATCTTCCCTTCTATCTAAAACCGATAGGATAGTATCTATTATAATGTTCCGCATGTAACTATGTTCCGCGAGCTTACTTCCTATGCGTGAACCGTACTCGTAGACTTTGTTCCGCGCACGCGTGGGGTTGGCCAGTTAAGGGCCGGGCTTTATGAGTCCGGACTTAACTCTCGTCGTGACGTCCGCGCCGTTATCACTTTGATTTAATTCAAAAAAAAAAAACAGACTCCGAAATATAGTGAAAATGGGCGGGCGTTACATTCCCTCTACTTCCAGGTCCATTAGTCTAGGTCCTTTATCCATTAGATCTGTATTTACATGTTTCCTAAGCATCCTAGTGTGATTGTCCCATTTGAAATCATGGTAAGATCCACTTACCTTGAGGGATTTGCAGGTGTACTCGAGTGGATGAAGGATGCGTTCCTTGCTTTCTTCCTTCCTTGCTAGCTTGATTTCTCCTTCCTCTTTGCCTCGTTCCTTTTCTTCTTCGCGGTAGATGAAGTTTGTAGTGAGTGGAAGAGCTCATTGCCGAGATGGAGTTGAGGGGTGAGTGAGAAGGTAAGATTTGAGCGAATGAAACTAGGTGGTCTCTCTATTTTCTTCTTTCTTTTCCTCTCTTTCTTTTATTTGTTTCTCTTCTCTCTTTCATTTTCTCTTCCTTTATTCTCCCTTTTCCCTCCCTTTTATCTTCTCTTTTGGTTGCCTAAGACCCTTAAATGGGTGGTTAGCAACTGGGAATCTGCGTGGGAGGATAACCACGCATGGAAGATTGAGTGGGTGACGGTAGCGAGAAGTGCATGTTAGAGACGTTTGGACTACCCTAACACATCAACCTCGTCGATGTGTTTACAATTTGATTCCACGATATATCGAGATGGTCGATATGTCCATCTGGGCGTTTTGTACTTAGCTTATTCTGGTTTTGACCTTTTGCCAATACATCTATCACGTCGATGCATCCCACTGGCAATTTAAGTTTCGAGTTCAGATTTCAGTTTCCACCGACACATCGATCCAGTCGATGCATCGTCTGGGGATGTACAGTTTGCCGACACATCGACCCAGTCGATGTATCGTCTGAGGGAAATTAGTTTCCCCTATTTCTTTAATGTACATTTACCACATTTTATTCATATCATTTTTGGATCAACAATCTCATCATTCATTTAAAGAGAAATTACGTACAAAAATAGGGAGTTAAAACTCCGGGTCCTTACAATAGTACCACCTTTTAGAATTTTCGTCTTGAAAATTAGACGAAGATTAGGTTCCAAAACAAAATTTAAACAAACAGTTTAGGATGAGATGCCCTTATTTCTAATTCTATTTCCCAAGTGGGTTCTTCATTTCTGTGTCGTTCCCAAACCACTTTGAGGAAAGGGATAACTTTGTTCCTTAGTACCTTTTGTTCGGCATCTATGATTCTGATAGGCCTCTCAACATTGGATACGTCGCGCTGAACATCTAGCTCTTGAACATCCAAGACATGTGATAGATCAGGATTGTATTTTCGCAGCATTGAGACATGAAATACATCGTACATGCTTGACATCTTTGCGGGAAGTTTTATGCGATACGCAACTTCGCCGATCTTTTCAATGATAGGGCGGTCCAACAAATCTTGGAGATAGTTTTCACTTCTTTCCAAACCACGTATGATCCTTGTGTGGCGAGACATTTAGGAACACTCGGTCTCCCACCTCAAATGTTAAAGACATTCTCCTCCTATCTGCATAGCTCTTCTGTCGACTCTGAGTAGTCAACAGGTGTTGTCGAATGACTTTGATTTGTTCTGTTGTTTCCGCGACCAAATCTTGTCCAATAAGTGCAGTCTCTCCTTCCTCAGTCCAACAAACTGGGGACCTATAGGGTCGACCATACAATGCCCAAATGGAGTCATCTGAAGGCTCATCTGGTAACTGTTGTTGTATGAAAACTCCACTAGTGGAAGGTGATCCTCCCAATTGCCACGGAAATCTAGCATACAAGCTCTCAGCATATCTTTTAATGTCTGTATAGTTCTCTTTGATTGTCCATCCGTTTGGAGATGGAATGTTGTGTTATACAGTAAATCTGTGCCCATGGCTGTTTGCAAATTCTGCCATACCCTGCCTGTGAATCTGTCGCCATGATCGGACACAATAATCCTGGGTATCCCATGTAATCTGACAATGTCCTTAATGTACCGCTTGCCCAATGTCTCAACTGAATCCGTCATTTTGATAGGAAAAAAGTGCGCTGATTTTGTGAGACGGTCAATTATGACCCATACGACGTCATTGCCCTTTGAAGATCTAGGCAATCCAGTGACGAAGTCCATTGCAATATGTTCCCATTTTCACTCGGGTATAGAAAGAGGTTTGAGTAGACTAGGTGGCTTTCAATGTTCTGTTTTGACTCTCTGACATGTCAAACACCTGGACACAAACTCTGCCACATCTTTCTTGAGTCGACACTATCAATATTGTCTCTTAAGATCTTGGTACATTTTAATACTTCCGGGGTGTATGGAGAATTTGGATTTATGGGCTTTCGTTAGTAGTTTTTCCCTGCAGTCTTTCGATACATAGATTCTGTCTCTGAACATAAGACCCTGTCCAAGCTGCATCTGCCAGTCTTGCACTGTCTCTCCTGCAGTTAATTTGGCCCATACCTCTATCACTTCGGAATATGACATTTGTGCCTGTTCAATTTTCAATGTCATGGTAGAGTGTACAATTAAGTTGTACACGTGTCCTCTGCCACTCATCTGCAAATTCAAATTCTCAAGTGTTGACAGCATCTCCCATTCTTGCACAATCAAATTTGCTACGGCCCTATGAGTCATGCGACTAAGTGCATCCGCGACGTTGTTTGCTTTGTCCGGATGATAGTGAAGGGCAAAGTCATAATCTTGGAGGTATTTCATCCATCTTCTCTTCCTTGCATTGAGGTCATTTTGATTAAACAAGTATTTTAGACTTGTGATCAGAGTATACCTCAAATCTTTCTTCGTAGAGATAGTGTCGTCAACTTTTAAGAACGGAGCACTGCTGCCAATTCAAGATCATGGACAGGATAATTCCGCTTGTGAATTTTCAATTGTCGGGAACCGTAAGCCACTACATGTGTATCTTGGGTAAGAGAACACCCAAGTCCATTACCTGACACATCACAATACACTTCATATCTTTTACCTCGCTCTGGGAGGATTAAGATAAGAGTTGTTATGAGTCTTTCTTTCAGCTCTTCAAATCTCCTGTTGCACAGATCGGTCCATTCGAACTTGACTCATTTTTTAGTCAATCGGGTGAGTGGGGCTACAATCTTTGAGATATCTGTAATGAACTTGCGATAATATCCTGACAACCTAAGGAAACTTCAAATTTCCGTAACATTCTTTGGAGCTTTCCAATCTCTTACTGCCACTACCTTTGCTGGGTATACTGTTATTCTTTCTGCCGTCATAACGCCCCTCCCTCTAACCACCGTCATCAGAGTAATATATTAGGAATATTTTAGTGGAGAGGGAAGTGAGCGTCACGACACGAGCCAAGTCTGAGTTCGAAGACCTGACCCTTGACTGGCCCAACTAGTGTGTGCATGATATTTTGCACTCTCTCATAATCCTGCAGAAATTTAAAACATTTTGAACTTTGTATGAATAGTCAGCACATCTCAAAGCAAGATAATTCCCACATACTAGAGTCAAATACAAAACAACTTAAATACATGTTTAGTCATAAATATTACATTCCCCGAAATAACAACATTCTTACAAATTTACATTGTCTTCTAATTTCCAAATTACAAGTACATTAAGCCAAGCTACTCAAGCTTCAATTCTTGTATCCATCTCGCTCATATTCGGCCATCACTTAATCTGATTTCATCTGCGCACTACAACCTGCATACACAATCTGGATGGGGGAAATTTATGGGCTTAGTCAACGCGTCCAATAGGAATTTCGATCACATAATATGCACTACTACGTGTCATACTAAGACAATATACATACTTGTCCTCTTATCAAATCTCGATTTTATCTTATTTCAAAATTATATAAAATCCATACTCCGAAACATATTTAGGTCGTAAAAATCCATATTTAGATCACAAACTATCTTCTTTCAAGATATACATAGTACTTTCCTTAAAATATTCATCGCACTACAAATCTCATATTCAACTCGTTAGGGAAAGCTCACACTTGAAAACATAATACATATTTCATTCTCAAAAACAGTGTTGAACCAGTGCTTTTAATGAAATTGTATTCAATTGTTCTTTCAAAATACTACATGCCAACCATATATCAAAGAACTTTTCTCAAGACTCATTTCTATATTATTTAAGGAAAACCTCCCGTTCAACACATATATAGTATATATTTCCTCCCATTATTTTTAGATCAAGATACGAATCTCAAGACAAGACCATAACCATTTCATAGTGAAAATACCACATTGAAAATTCATCATTAAGACCTTTCACGAAAACCATACTCTTTCCTTTATTTCAAATGTCATACTCAATTCATGTAAATATTCATCAATATGTAACATGTTGTGGCATGGGTGTCATAATTCATGCATACCGTTATCATGTCCCATGCATAGGTATTTCAATATTTACTTTAGAACAACGGGGCATTTCATCCTCTCGTATACTCATTTTATATTCATCATTTGGGATGTCCTATTACATGTCATCATTAAACTCAACCGGTTCCACCAGAAACATTCTTTCTTGGCCATACATACACGAAATCAAAGCCTGCCCGGGACAATTCAGTACTTTGATTCATCAATCATAACACGACACCAAAGCCCATCCCGACATTCGGCACTTTGGTTCGTTGACAATAACCCCATAACAATAATCATGACCCTAAGGTCCATTTGGACAAACTGATCATTTCTTTTCATTTCATGTCTTTCCCAGCCCTATCTTCATGCATGAGGAGTATGAATGTAAATGAATGCTAATGTCCTTACATATATCATATCTTCAATCATTATCAAGAAGATGAAACATATATTTTCATCATAAACACTTTATACCTTCAAAATGCATTAACTCTATTCAACATAATCATATAGATTCTTTATGTATGATTTACGAAATCCAAGATAGTTCAAAACCCCATATAATTGGAGTCTATAATGTACATTTCAAAGCACCTCATCTATCATATAATTCTAGATTGTGAAATAGTCCAAAGTACTTCAATTGAAAATAAACTCAATTTAATAAATCAAGAACACATGATTTTCAAATGGACTCAAAACATCATTTTCTTATTGTTAATAGGGTATTAGATTCACACCATTGCATTTCAACGAAGTAGCAAAACCTACCTGATCTTAGCCGATTAGCAAATACAAGCGATCCACGAGCTAACTCGTTCGATCCCGGGTTCACACTTTGACCCTTCGTTCATTGTTCATGCATAGAAAATATAACATACATATCATTAGAATTTATTTCCACTAATTGTTCTAAATTTCTAATATTTACATTTTCTTTCACCACCTCTAAGGTCTCATTAGGTCCTGTAGCTCAATTAGATAAACGCTAACATAACCTAGGTGATCCCACAATAATGATCAAAACAAGAGTGTGGGGTTAAGATCAAAACAGTCTGTTTCTAGCTCGGAACTTAGGTCAATCTATTCGGAACTTCCGAAGCTTCTGAACATCCAGGTTATCCTTCGAACCGTTTGAAGTATACAATGACACTGGTCTGTTCGGAACTTGGTTTCGGAACCTCCGAATCAAGTTGCAAGACTTTGGAACTTCTAAGCTTCCTCTCGTTACTTCCGAGACATGTAATTTCTCAATTCACACTAGATTGCTCGGAACCTAATCTCGGTACTTCCGAGTCAGGTTCTGAGATCTCGAGTCCTTTTTTGGACTTAACAGATTTTTTTCCTACGTGTTTAGTTCTTCCTGGGGTCCATTGGTCTTCTCGGAACTTGGCATCGGAACGTCCGAGCCAGGTTCTGAGACCTCATACCTTGCTATAGTTCTCAGAACGTCATTCGTTCCCTCGGACTGTCCGAGCTTTGGAACTTGTCTCGAAATGTCTGAGGCAGATTTCGAGACAGGTTCTGATACTTGTCTTCTTCAGACAGTCACTTGCAGAAAACTGCAGTGCGGGCCTAGTTTCTTGAACTCGAGAATCACAAAAGGGTAGGTCATTGGCCTTGATTTTTATACCTAACCTCCTAGATTGATTCCGCATGTGATTTATCACATTTTAGAAGGTTAATACTCATGATTTGATTAGTAAATACATGGATTTTAAATCAAATTCCATGAGTTGTGAGAAAACCCAAAAAACTTCAATTTTTCCAATTTCTATTTCCTTAATCCAAATTCGTCTTGGGTTGATTCTAAACCATCCCGATCTTCAAATTAAGTCTTAATACTAAGTCTAGGGAGAAAAACTAACCTCAAAACTAACCTCTTATGAAGCTTTTCCAAATATTTCTCTTACTTCTTTCTTCTTCCTTTCTTCCCTTCTTCTCTTACTTTCTCCCTTGCTTGAATTTCACTAATGGAGGAGAGAGATGAGGCGGAAAACCATGTGGAATGTGGAAGAAGGGGGTGCACAGTGGAGAGGAAGAGGTAGGGTGTGGTTGCCGTGTGAGAGAGAAGGAGAGGAGAGTTTGCCGTGTAAGAGAAATGAAACAAAGGGAGTGCCGTGTGGAGTGGAATAAAATGGGGAGTAGAGGCTTTTCCTTCCTTTGGTTTCCCTAACTTACAGAGGTTTGTCTTGTCATTCCATGTGACATGCTACCTCACCACACCTTGCCACGTCACCGCTCATGTGGCATGTCGCCACATCATCCATTTAATTCCACCTCTTAAATTTCACACTTAGTTAATTATTTCCTTAATCCCACTCCATTAATTAATATTCAATGGGATTAACAAGATAAATTAAATCATCCTTAATCTCACTTAATTAACTAATCACCAAGATTTCCATCAATTAATTTAATTAATTATATTCCACTCCACTTTCAAAATTATTTAATTAAATCATCTCTTAATTTAATCTTTCTTAAATCTCGTTTAATTACTCCATCACCCCTCTAATATCTTAATTAAATCCCACTTAAATCCATTTTAATTACTTAATTAAGTCATCATTAATCTCAATTAATTATTAATCACCCTTTCTAATCCCGTTAATTAGTATTAAAATTTTCGGGGTGTTACAGTAATTTTCTGCTTGCTCCCATAAACTACAAGTCGTCCATCTGATAACCAAAAGGTTACCCTCCAGCGATAATAATCAATACATGTATGGAATGTGGCCAACCAATCCATGACAATATCACCTCAAACTCTGTCATGTTCATAACCAGATAGTCAAACTTGAATTGGAAATTGGCTAGTTCGGTGTCAACGGATGTGCAAACCAAACCAATGGATGTGTCGCCAACCGATGATACTATAGTGAGTGCAGTTGATAAATGTTGTACAAATAAACCAGTAGCAAATACTAAAGAGGTAGGCAAAAATGAATGCGATTCTCCGAAATCGAACAAGGCTATTGCATAAGAACTACCGATAACTGCCATACCTTGGATCACTGAGTGATTTGCTATCTCAGGTGTGGGGACCAAGGAATACAGTCGTCCTGAAGCTGCTGGAATAGGTGATCGTCCTGACTGAGTCTGTGGTCGAGACATTTGTGATTGTGTTGGCCTGTCCGGCGAACGAAATGAGTTCCGTGCTTGAGGTGACTTGCAGAGTTGTGGACAGTCTCTCTTCATGTGTCTTGCTTGTCCACACTGGAAACATTTGATACCACCCCTAGATGGTTGTCCCATGAGTACTGAAGCTGAAGGATGATTAGGGTCATGTCCACCAGTAGATGTTGTAGAAGTTGAAGGCTTACTGGAGTTGGGACGAAATTTCTTGTGAGGTCGATAAGAGTTTCCCCCGCTCTAGCTCCTTCTATTTTCTATGTACTTAGCCGAGTCAATCAGTTCTTGTTCTGCGATACTAGCTCTGCTGACTACCTCCGTGAAAGTTTCGGATTTGAAGATTGTCACCTTAGCCCTGATGTTAGGGCGTAGACCTCTCTCAAACTTCTGAGCTTTCTTATACTCGGTGTCCACCATATATGGAGCGTAGGAAGCAAGTCTGATAAACTCTAGTTGATACTCGGCAACTGTCATGCTTCCTTGAGTTAGGATTATGAACTCATGCACTTTGAATTCATTCTCTTCTTCAGGGAAATAGTTTACTAGGAAGATCTCTTTGAAGTTCTCCCAAGTCATCTCTGCCACTGTCCGGCTGGTTTCCACCGTCTCCCACCATTTACCTGCATCATCTATGAGTTGTGATGTGGCCAACAGAATTCTATCTTGATTGTTTGTTCCCTTTAACAGTTTCAGGATCTTGGTGTCCACGCTTCAGTTCTCAACTCCAATGGGTCCCTCGTTTTCACGAAAGTAAGGGAGATGTTGCTGTTGGAAGTCTCTGACAAGAATCCTATCTCGGGAGTCATTTGCGGCATTTGTACCACTGCCTATCTGATTCTGCTGCAACACTGAGTTCACTACTGCTTGTATAAAACTTTATAACTCGGGAGGCACGAATGGAACATTGCCACTTGTCTCTTCGAAGCGTTCTATATTGCGTTCGTGGCGGCATTTTTCCTATGCCAAAAAACATTCATTCAGTAGTTTCATAAAATGCTCCCCTAATAGTCATTATACATTGATGATCATATCATTCCTTATCATCAATTTTGATTCGGGGAAAGTTCTCCTAAATTCGTTAGGAGAGTTTGACTTAGAGTAATTCCTTACTTTGCTTTTCATTTCACTCTGATCCCAACTGTGACGACCCGCCCTTTTCCAATGTTTAAAATCAAAGTATATTTCAAAAAAAAAAAAATTAGGAAAAAGAAGGAGTGCGCCGCGACGCAAGTCAAGTGCGAGTCCGAAGACCCAACCTCGACTGGCCCAACCTAACACACATGTGGGACAATCCACTAAACATTTGTGCATGTGCTAGCACTCTTTGCGGAAATAATAATTACAATATTCAGACTCATTGGCAAAGACAGGAATTGCTCAAACCATAAGTCAAATTACCATAATAAAATACCAAAAATAGAGTTATATCTAAGTTATTACATTCCAATCAATACTCTTATGAAATTACATAGTTTCTATCAAAATATCAAAATAAAGGACTACGTTCTTCAAGCAATCTTCCTCTTCATTTTGCTTAGGTTTGGCTGCCACTATGTTCAACCTCTTTTCCTTTATCATGATCTGCATTAACATCTAAAGGGGAAAAATGTACGGGCTTAGTCAACTTCCCCAGTAGGAATTCCGATCAAGAAAATGCACTACGTGTGTGATAACATAATATCATATAACTATAAAAATGTTGGGGAAATCACATGTTATGATAAAATACCCATTTCTTAAAAGAAATCAAAGTATACTAAAATCTCATGATTTAGAAATCATACTCGATACTTTCTTATAATGATATGCTATGGGTGTCATGCATCAATGATATGTCATCTCATACCCATGCATCAAGTCACACTAGTTATCTCATCCAACTAGTTTCATAATGGCCAATTATGTCCAACAGCATTCGTGGCGGCAACCACTCGGGTGTTGTTACCCATCCACAAATTAACCGAGACTATCAAAATATCTAAGTTGTATCTAAGTTATTACATTCCAATCAATACTCCTATGAAATTACATAGTTTCTATCAAAATATCGAAATAAAGAACTACGCATCCTTCCTCTTAATTTTGCTTAGGCTTGGCTACCACTAGGGTCAGCCTCTTTTCCTTTGTCATGATCTGCATTAACATCTAAAGGGGAAAAATGTACGAGCTTAGTCAACTTGCCTAGTATGGATTCCGATCAAGAAAATGCACTACGTGTGTGAGGGTGAAACTCGGGTCGAGATTTGGCCCGAACCCGCATGGCCCGACCCACAAATCATGCGAGTCGGGTCAGCGGTTAGGGTCGGGTTGAGAAGTCCGAAACCTGCATTGAATTCGGGTCGGGTCGGGTTTACTTAAAAATCTCTCAACCCAACCCGACCCGATCAAACCCGACCCGACCAGGTAAAAAGTAGGTTCAAAATGAGGGTCGGATAGGGTTCCATATATTAGTAACTCGGATCAAGTTGGGTTTTAAAAGACCCGACTCGGGCCGGCCCGATTTCAGCCCTAGTGTGTAATAACATAATATCATATAACTATAACAATGTTGGGGAAATCACATGTTATGACAAAATACCCATTTCTCAAAAGAAATCAAAGTATACTAAAATCTCATGATCTAGAAATCATACTTGATACTTATCGTATAATGATATGCTATGGGTGTCATGCATCAATGATATGCCATCTCATACACATGCATTAAGTCGCACTAGTTATCTCATCCAACTAGTTTCATAATGGCCAGTTATGTCCAACAACATTCGTGGCGGCAACCACTCGGATGCCATCCACAAATTAATCGAGACTATCAGTGGAGTGTGGCCTCCTCCCTCTGCGCAGGGTTTCGGGACCTACCCAGGAGCTCGTTGGCCCAATTAACACTGTAACATTCACAACCTATGGACGTGACCAAAGTATAATATTTGAATATCATATTCATAATTTTTCGTACACGAGACCAAGCTATGTCCAGACAATTCATTCTTGGCTCGGTAATGCAATCCCTCCCATGCAATTATGCATGAGATACATGTATGACATCATGATGACAAAACATGCATCATATAATTCTAGTACTTTTCCAATACATAAAATATGATGATAATTTAGCTCAATGCAAACCATGTTGAAAACATCATATATCTCATATTTCATAGACTTATAATTTCCAAGGGAAAGACAAATATAATGATAATTATTTCACACTTTCGTGCTTCAAATAAAGTAAGAACTCATACCTGATCTAAGATGATCAGTGAAAAGGGTTACTCTCCAAGTCTCTCGAACGGTGTCGGGACTACTCTCGTTTCCTTTGTTCATGTACATGTTTCAAATTATAATTTTGTGTCATTAAAATATAAATCCTTCTAATTCAAGTTATGTAGGTGAAACTAAGACCTAAGGGTCATTTGCAAAAGTCCTTAGAGTCTAAAAGACTCCACACATACAATTCATCATTAGATAAATTAATTTCATAAAATAGTCAATGTCTCAGGCCGACACATCAACACTGTCGATACATCGCCCTGGACACAGTCGACACATTGATCATCTCGATATGTTGACTGGCTTTATTTGTTCCAGTTCGTGTTTTCCAGTTGTTCTCAGTTCACATGTGTCTACCCAGTCGATACATCTACTGGTTCGAAGTGTCGAGCATATCGACATGCTCTTCTAAGTTTGGTCTATCAATATTGTTCTCTGGTTATATGTATCGACCCAGTCGATACAACTAAGGGTACATATACTCGATGCGTCGACTTCGTCTACATATCCTCCCAATCTTAGTGTTCAAACATATTTGTCCTTTGTCTTCAAACCATATGTATCGACTTAGTCGATATATATACAGGTGCATATATCCGAGGTTTCGACTTCATTGACATGTCCTCTGGGTTTTGGTCTATCAACATTAACATTCATCCTTCGTTTACAGGCCGATATGTAGGCCTAGTCGATATATCTATCCGAGATCTGTGGGCATATCGATACAGTCGATATGTCTACAGATTCATTATTCCTTCTTCATCTTTACAAACGTTTCTGGTCATTTCCAGGCCAATACGTCGACCTAGTGGATACATCGTTCTATGACTAGTTTGTCGCCTCTCATTTCAATTTTAATTCAATCATACCAAGACCGACACATCGACGTTGTCGATGGGTCGTTCTAGGATCAGTTCATCATCCTTCTATTCCATCTTCATTTCTTGTCATACCCAGGCCGGCACATCAACTGTGTTGATACGCCGTCCTGGGTTGGGTCATTTTAGTTCAAGACTTCGATCTTAAACAACCCATCGACAGAGTCATGTTTCAGAAAACACATTTTATTGGAGTCATGTTTCAGAAAACACATCGACAGAGTCGATATATCGATTGAGTTGAGTACGAAAGCCATGGATTTGTCTTCCACACTTTCCCTCTACTTGCATGTCCATTAGTCTGGGTCCTTTATCCATTAGATCTATATTTACATGTTTTCTAAGCATCCTAGTGTGATTATCCCATTTGAAATCATGGTAAGATCCACTTACCTTGAGGGATTTGCAAGTGTAATCGAGTGGATGAAGGATGCGTTCCTTGCTTTCTTCTTTCCTTGCTAGCTTGATTTTTACTTCCTCTTTGCCTCGTTCCTCCTTCTTCTTCGAGGTAGATGAAGTCCGTAGTGAGTGGAAGAGCTCACTACCGAGCTAGGGTTGAGGGGTGAGTGAGAAGGTGAGATTTGAGGGAATGAAACTTGGGGGTCTGTCTCTTTTCTTCTCTATTTTTCTTCTTTCTTTTCCTTTTTTTTTTTTTTTGTTGTTTCTCTTCTCTCTTTCGTTTTCTCTTCCTTTATTTCTCCCTTTTCCCTCCCTTTTATCTTCTCCTTTGGTTGCCTGAGACCCTTAAATGGGTGGTTAGCAACTGGGAATTTGTATGGGAGGATAACCACGCATGGAAGATTGTGTGGGCAACTGTAATATCACATGTCGACAAAATAGTTGTGGGGATAACATGATATATGAATCGTACGATTTTACGATTTTCGATTTACGATTCACACCCCTAGAACAATTTCGATACGATTCGAATTTGATAACATTGGGTAAAATTGGAGAATGTCATACACTTAGAGCATTGGGAATATTTGTAAAATTTCAGCTCACAAAGTGTGTGATAATATGTTTGAGTGAATGTTGCCTTGTGCACATTCCAATGCATAGTTGGGTAAAGTTATGATTTGACCTCTTTATGTCTATGTGTGATTGATGTGAATATATTGTATTAGATACATATGTATGAGTTTCCCAAGTCCCCTATGATTATATGTTTACTATAATTGAGAATTCATAAATTTGTGACGTGTTAAAATATGATAAAATGTATAATAAATCAAGATTGCTCAAGATGTGTAATGTAATGATAACTTCCTATACTTATGTATGGTTATGAGTGATGTATGTATCAAATGAATTCTCATGATTGTGAATTCTTAGATGGGTAACTCATATAATTTGCATGATGAATGTATTTTAATGCTATGCTTGAATTAATTGATGATGTGTAAATCACTAGTGAGTACCTATGTTGATAATGGTTGTGGTGGATTGACATAACCATGTGTAAAACGAATTTCCATGATTTGAAGAGGAACTTGGTAAAGGGTTGGACTAAGTGATATGGGTGAGATAAGGTCAAGTATCTTAGAACCCAAGGAGGTTAACTTGTGCTACAATGGGGATAGGCTAGTATGATTGACAATGCATGGAATGTAATGTAAATGCTGAGAAAGCTTGTTTGATTTCCCCAAAGTAAAAGTATGACCACTCCCCAATATCAACCCAAATGTGAAAATGATGAACTACGGTTGATCTGATCCACTATGTGATACGTAGGCAACTGAGAACATTGTGCCTCAGCTTGATCAAAAGATGCATTGTGCCATCCATTTATATCAAGGATGATTTAAGAGGCTGAGCAAATGTGAAGGGGTAGAAATGAATTTGTGGGATATACCTTCCCTAATATAGACCCTAATGCAGATGTTGGATCCCTCGAAGGTGGCCCGAAGAGGTTATGATGCCTTGGGAATTTCGATATGATGAGAGATATATGTTTGTTACTCGAGTAAAGCCTAGAGTTGCGGGAGAATTGTGAAAATTCTTAAGATGAACAGATGAGGACTTTGGCATTGAGATGTATATGTGACTTGGTTACTTGATATTGAGACGTGGTATGGGTACGTCCCTCAAGTGATTAAGATGGTTGACTGACCGTTGTAGAGAGGTATTCGTGACGGTGGGATCGGCTACGGAGACTTGGTCCGGTAGGGTTGCCGTCAAGGAGTAAGTCCCTCACATGTTATACGTTGGAGGGCGCTCTCACGGCTATTTAGCACACTTGATGTGCGTTGATGCGCAGAGCTAGATACTATTTTACCCCAGGGGTTAGTGCTAACTTCGTTAGACGCAGTCCGACCTCCTTAGAGCTTGACTGAATCACCCATGAGGTGAAAGGATGTAGGACGAGGTAGACTTGATCACGCTAGTCGTGGGTCTCCTACTTAGTAAGTCATGGGCCTTAAGTCTTGCTGGAGGTCGTAGTATATTTATGATACGATATGATGATTTGATATTATTGCCACAGTCACGTAATGATTCATTCGAGTGTTGCTCATACGGATAGAAGATCTCATGGTAGATGATGTGCCCCTAGCTTAGTTATGCCCATGGATGGATTATACCCTTGGAGGGATTATATTCATAGATGGTTATTACCCATGTATAGATGATACTCACTGATAGAGTGTTGTTAGGGATGGATGTGTATACACATGGATGATGTTCTCATTGTGGTTTGGATTCATGCCCAAGTGTTGGTCTCATGGTAGACTTGTTGGTCTCATAGTAGACGTATTGGTCTTATGTTAGACATATTGGTCTCATGGTAGACATATTGGTATTATGGTAGATATGTTGGTCTTTTAGGAGACGTATTGGTCTTATGTTAGAAATGTTAGTCTCATAGTAGACGTATTGGTATTATGGTGGACATGTTGGTCCCATAGTAGACGTATTGGTTTTATGTTAGACATGTTGGTCCTATGATAGACATATTGGTTCTACGAATGTATGAGTTATGCCCATGGATGGATTATACACATTGAGTGATTATATTCATGGATGGTTATTACCCATGGATAAATGATACTCACTGATGGAGAGTTACCAAGGATGGATGATAAATCTCATGGATGTTGTTCCCATGGTAGACATATTGGATTCATACTAGATATTGATTATATGGTGGGCATATTGACCCCATGATAGATATAGTGGTCCCATGGTAGACGTATTGGTCTCATGGTGGACGTGACAGTTCTATGAATAGATATTATTTTCCCATGTAGAGGTTTGTGACCATGGATGAGTATTGTATACCGTGGATAGATATTCTCACGGAGGGCATTGATTCCATAGAGGATTGGACCCATATTTAGAGTATTGTCCTCGATGAGGGATGTATTTATGTTCGGGTATAGGTCCCATGGTTGAGGTTTATCCTATGTGTGACATTGACCCCATGGTTGGTATAGACCCGTGATAGATGAGATCTATTCTATTGATGAGGCCTACGATAGGGTAATTAGAATGTTTTGATGTGAATTCATGAATAGCACAGGGTTAGTGCTGTGAAATAATTGAATTGAGAATTACGTAGGATCTGATCTCTATTGGAGTACGTAGGCAGCTGATAATTCAGTTCGATCAAATCAAGGGTCCAATAAGTCCTTTGATCCGTAGGGATCTCGTAACACGTGTAGGTGTCACGTGTTTGGAATATGAGTTGTGTATGCTTCAGAGTTGGAAAAAAAATATTATTGTTTCTCACGTGTCCTTTTTGGTTGGGCCGTGACAACGACTGGTAGCGAGAAGTGCCTACTAGAGACGTTTGGACTATCCCGACACATCGACCTCGTGGATGTGTTTAACAATTTGATTCCACGATATATCGAGATGGTCGATATGTCCATCTGGGTGTTTTGTACTTAGCTTATTCTGGTTTTGGCCTTTCGTCCGATTCATCGACCATGTCGATGCATCCCTTTGGCAATTTAAGTTTCGAGTTTGGATTTCAGCTTCCACCGACACATCGATCCAGTCGATGCATCGTCCGGGGAAGTTTAGTTTGCCGACACATCAGCCAAGTCGATGTATCGTCTGAGGGAAAATTAGTTTCCCCTATTTCTTTTAATGTACATTCACCACATTTTATTCATATCATTTTTTGACCAACAATCTCATCATTCATTTAAAGAGAAATTACATACAAAAATAAGGAGTTAAAACTCCAGGTCCTTACAAGAACTCACTTTCTAAAGCAAGTCATTGAGAGGAGGGTGCCTCAAGTGTTATATAGAGTTATTGATTTCTCAAATTAGGCGATGTGGGACTCTCTTGCGACTTCACACCCGCCCTCACATGCACCTCTCACCCTCCCTTTTGTGTATCGGTTGTACGTAGAACCTGTTCTAATACTATGAAGAAAACCATGTTGACATTCTTGAGATAGAACTCACTCTCAAAAGCTAGCCATGGAAAGGATGGCTCTGTTATCATGTTAGAAAACCATGACTTGACAACATTATTGAGGTAGCACTCACTCTCAAAAGCTAGCTATTGAGAGGAGGGTGCCTCAAGTGTTATCTAGAGTCATTGGTTTATCAAATTAGGCGATGTGAGACTATTTTGTCACTTCATCTAAACTATCTTAAAAATATTATGATGAAAAATAATCAAATATTGGCTTAGCTTACCTCACACACTACACGTGTATTCCTATGTGGGTCTACTTGTCACTTTTTATAAGTCCAATTAAAAGGCCTTTTATATGGGGCTTTGGGCATTATTTGTAATTTAAAAGGCTTCTTTGTATTATCGCTCAAAAAAAATAAAGGGCTTTTTTGTAAATTTTGACAAAAACCCTTATGAAAAGGGGTGTGAGAAGGGATCCTCTTTCATTTTTTTTCTCATTGCTTGTATTGTAAAGAGAAAAGAAAGGGAGGAGTAAAGAGTATGGTTTAAAAAATCGGAGCTGGTCATTGTACCGATCTCTACAGGTTCACGATACAAACTGGATGATATTTTCAAATATTGAATGTTTTGAAAGGTTCGACCTACCCCGGTCTACTTCTTTATCCCTCTATTTTTTATAGTGGTTCAAGACCTTGCCTTAATCCACTTCACAAGATTATTTGAAATTAAATCACAATAAGAAGCACTTGTCTTTTGTAGTTCACTTGTAGATGTTGTGTTTCTTGAAGAGTTCTCCCAACTTAATGTCCTTGATAACGAAGATGTGTCAATGTCTAAGCAACCACAAGTTTTGGGAGAAGGTATTAGGAATTAAGATTTGCTAATGCTATCCTAGACTTGTTTTTCTCTCCCTTTATCTCAATCAAATATTTGATTGGATCTCAAATGATTCACTAATGTGAAGTGTTTAGAGAGAGGTTGGGAGAGGTTGAGATCTCTGGAAATGCTTTAAGATTTTCCTATATGAGAGGTCCTCCAAATTTCTCTAAAATTCATAGTTTAAATAGACAGACCAGAAAATTCGAATATGTAAGTTCACAGATGGGTCGTGGGGACTGAAAGTGACCTCCCAACAATAAGACCGTTGCGCATTAAATGTACCTCAACGGTACAATAACGGTCACCCACGATAAGTCGTGTTCCACAATGTGTCGTTGAGCCCATAGCCGATGTGTCGTGACCTCACAATAGTTTCATCCTAAGGCCAACTATATTTTGCAAAGTGCTTCCCATCGAGAACTCTGAAAACACCTGCGGACAGGTAGTGAACCACGATGGCTTTGCCCTGTCATTAACGATAGGTCGGCGCCCACGATAGAATCAGTCTGAGAGTGAACCAAGTTGACAGTGTTTTCAAACCAAAACCTTTGTCATTTCAGGCGATGGATCGTAGACCACAATGGGTCCATCATGTTCTCGGCGATGGATCGCCAGACACGATGTGTCGTCCTGACAGTTCATCAATTTTTCAAGTTTAAATCAACTTGGTTTTGTTGGATGTCAAAGTTCACTTAGGCGTTATTAGATTAACCATTTTGATCCTCTAAGCCTAGGCAATGTCTTCCTAGGTATGTTGGGTCCACCCTAGAGTCTTCTATGGCTAATTTACCTTTGTGATTGTCGTACACTTGGTGATGCTTGAATCTTCATCTTGATCTTCCATCTTAAGCTTAGATTCAAACTTCACACCACTTGAGTCTTGATTCATTGTCTTCAATCTTCCAAGGTAATGCTTCTCTTGAGTCACAGAATTGACAAAAAGGTGACTCGGTCAACCGGGGCACTAACAATTAGTACATGATGGTCTCATATGATAAATCAAACATTCTTGGTACTACCTCCTTTGATTCTATATATTATTGTGAAGATTACCACCGCCCTTTTAAATGAGACCAACTACCTTCAATGTTCTGATTTTACGAAAATGTTCCTCAATGCCAAACAAAAGACAAATTATATTGATGATATGGCTAAGGAGGCTAAAAAAGATGCCTAAATACAAGGAACGGTCGGCCAATAATTCCCTGGTGCATACTTGGCTCTTACATTCTATGGAAGAATATATTAGAGGGATGGTATATATGTTACCAACTACAAAGGAAATATGGGATATAGTTTATAATAGGGGTGCAACTCGGGTCGGGCGGGTCTGGTTTCTTAAAACCCAACCCGACCCGAGTTGATATATATGGAGCCCGACTCGACTTGACTTGAATTCTCAACCTAAACTCTAGAACCCGAATTCTAACACGAATCAGCCCGAATTCTAACCCGAACCACATTCTGAACTCATTTTTGCCTAATTTTAACAGGGTCGGGTTGGGTCGGATTAACTTGTAAAATCCTCAATCCAGCCTGACCCAAATTTCATGTAGGTTTTTATCTTCTCAACCCGACCCTACCCGACCCGATCTGATCTGCTGGCTCAAAATTCTTGACCCAACCCACATGATTTCTTGGGTCGGGTCATGCTGGTCGGGCCAAAACCCGACCCGAGTTGCAGCCCTAGTTTATAACTTACATCTGATGATGATAACTTTGCTCAAATCTATGAGCTTTATCGGGGGAGTTATCCCTTATTCGATATTATTCACAAATGGCACAATTATTGTTTGGAATTGGATTAACTAGAGAATTTTAACTTTGAGACACCTATTGACATTGTATTGCATAAGAAATAAGTTGAGAAACAATGCACATCTGATTTGCTGGCTAGCCTCAATCTTGACTTCGAGTTGTTTGTGCCTATATTCATAACAAGATACCTGTCCTACTCCTTAATGAAGTATACTTTACTTTGTGATGAGAGGTGTCACCTTATTATGTTACATGCCTCTTTCCTTGTCGAACGATCGACTCTTGTCTCGAAGCTCTGTCTTCTCTCAAAGGGAAGGACCCCATAGTGGATGATTGACGAGGTGTAAGGGACATAAAAGCATAGCCAGTTTTGTATATATTGAAAAATGAACAACCACTATTTATCTCTATTATGTTTTTATTGTTTTATTTTGATAAAATGAAATATCAATAAATGGGTTTCATTAGTATTGCGGCAAAAGTGAAACAGAGAAGTGGAACTGAAAACCTAATTTTAAATAGATACGATGTTGGCAAATGATGACGATGATAAGGTAGTTTAATCAATATATATATATATATATATATATATATATATATATATATATATATATATATATATATATATATATATATATATATGCATTTGGTTTTATTTTCTATAATTTTAATTTATTTTTACATTAATTTTCATGTTATGAGCTTCAATGAGCTAAACTTTTATTTTTCTAGTAGAATTAAAAATAGACTTATTCGAAAAAATCAAAAAAATTGTAAGTAATATGAAATTTTGATTTTAATTATACATGAAAATCTTTTGAAAAATCTATAGTTTTTATCTGATAATATTTATCAAATATTTAAAAATTTTATTTTAATCACAAATTAAAATATGAAAAATCTTTTAATAGTTGCCAAACAATAATATTTTTTGTCCAAACTTTTTTTGATAGCTCAATATTTACTTTTAAGGCACTTTACAATTTTAATTGTATTATGGTGAAGTTGATGTAAACTGAGGTAATAACGAAAATCGATTGTGGTTAGCCTAGGATATCGGATCCCTCCATCTTTCAGTTTTATGGGATCCTGAATCGTTCAAATGTTTATGAACGGATTCTTCAAGAAAGACCAATCAATGAATGTCTATAGTGAGCAAGTTTCCAAAAAATATGTTTCTTATAATTGAATTTAAATTTGAAAATGTAAATTCCAATTAAGACTTTGAAATGCAATTAAAGAGGATAAAAGGAAATTGCAAATAAAGATTCTATTCAATTAAAGAAAGCATAGAATTAATTGAAACACTTAGTTTGAATAAACATGGAGACCTTAATCTAAATGGGACTTGCCCTTTTCCTTAAGAACACTTGCTTTACATGAATTCTCTCTAAAATTGGGTGTCCAATTTATCCATCAAATACCTCTATATTATACTAAAAATGTTGTACACCTACGATGATCATATGTTCCTAAGTGGCAATTATATGGAAATTCAAATAAATACAAAAAGAGGAATTTTACATGTGTCATGCCAACTCTCCATGTTGCAACAAACTCTATGTGGTTTGCTACACACAACCAATGTTTTTCACCACCCAATGCGGATGAACAAATATTTCATGAACAAATGAGAATAAAGTATTTGTTTTAACACATTTCCAATGCTCATTGGTTGTTGTTTACCAAGCAATAGGGGTGAAGCAAGTGTTCTTCCAAGCCATGAGATTAAAGCATGTGTTTCAACACCTTACAAATGCTTATTTGTTGTTTTCACCAAGCAATGAGGAATAAACATGTATATTCTCCAACAAATGAAGATGAGTCATGTGTTCCTCCAACCAATGAGAGAAAGATTCCTTGCAACAACGTTTGGGAGTCCATGTGGAATTTATTTGGAGTTCTATATGGAGACTTATTGGGCTTTTGGGTCAAGTTAGTGGGTACATGGGTCTTTCAGGGAGATCCAATTGGGTGTGAAATGAAATTTCGAGTTTTTGAGTTTGAAAACTTTCAATGGGTTGCATTTATTAGCCGATTTGCGATGAGTGGGTTCCCAGTCAAATTCTTCCATGAAAGCCAAATCTATTTCCTCAATGTTGTCTGTACCCATATGATCTTCCGATTGATTTATTTGAGACTCAATCTACATGATGTACCCAACATCTTGGCCCACATGTGGGTCTGACTGCACCGAATGTTTCGATTTGGAGCCCAATCAGGCTAGCTCAGATTTCCTGGGCGTGATGTCCACAATCTAGATACCGAACCTCTGATCTTATCCAACGGAGCTCTGGCTATTGGCCGTTATGCATGGTCAAACTAGTCGTTGGGACTTCGGAGCTCCAATGCAAAAGATAGGATCTCCGGTCACTAGCTATTGGAACACAATTCTATAAATACTTGACTTGTTCCGAAGGCTTGTAGACAAAGAAAAAAAAATAGAGAAAAAGATATTGAAAAGAGAATCAATTGATACCATTCAAGCCTTGATTTTAAGAGCCCTTCTCCACACTTAGTAAAACTCATTTTAGTTTATTAAAATCATTCGCTCTTGCATTCTAAGTTAATCATAGGCATATTTTGAGCATTCAAAGCATAGGAATATTCTTACCTGCTCTAGACTCTCCATCTCATACAAACTTGGTTGAGCATTCATTGGAGTATTTCAATCTCCAAGAACCAAAGCTAAGAGACATTCAAGAACGCTAAAAAGGCATATCAAATTACAAGAGACAAGCGTTTTATTTTTATTTTCTTTCTCAGTTACTACGTCATTGTATGTGGTTTAGAACTTAGCTTTTTTCTGTTTGATAATTGTTCTCTCTGTACGAAATTATAATGTAACCTATCGAAATACATGTGAAAATCGTTTTTAAATCTCTTTTCCAAATTTTCCTCGTGTTAACCGCTTAAATTAGAATAAATTGGATGCCTAGCTTTTGATATCTTCTTCGAATTTTCCTTCCACAATTACCTCTTAGATTAGGTATAACCATGAGAGTTTACAAGACGAAATTGGAAAAATGCGTGGAAATTGCAATTTCTTTTGTATAGTCCACTCCCAACAAGTTGTAACTGCTGGATCCATGATGTCCTTTTTTCATGCGTATTTACCTCTTCCAATGGTATAATCAGGAAATTATGAAAACAAAGGCTGTATTTGGATGAAGGGTAAATTTTATAGGAGTTACTCCTGAGTAAGGGTCATCTTTGAACATGAGTTACATTTATCTTCTTTAATAATTGCAGTGGTAAAGTAAAAATTTATCCTAAAAGTAAAAAATATTTTTTGGTAACTATAAGCAAGGGTAACCTGAGATATTAAAAATTTTATGAGAAATTTTATAAAACATAATCATTAAATAATATTCATGAAGTAAATCCTAACAATATAGCTTATAATAATATTATCTAATTTTTATAGATTCTTTTTTATAATTATAATTTAAAATAAACACTTGCGTTCTAACAGTAAAAAAATAAATAAAGAATTTTTTAAAATAGAATTATTTTAAATCTCGATAAATGAATAAAAAATGACGAGATATCTCTTCATAAAAGTTTTTGATTTGTTCTTTGGTGACGTGAAATATATAATATAATAAACTATTATAATAGTTTAATAAATCACAGCTAAGATAAAATTAATATTAAAAACTGTCACAGGCTGAATTCTGAGACACATAACTAATTTATTTATTTTTATAAATTTCCGATCACAGGTGACCAACATGTGTGAAATATTATTTTTTTTTGCTACAAAGATATTACCATGAATCTTGGAGTTCCGAGACCCTATCGAAATTTTGACGGAATTACCCCTTAAAAATAGGACATTTTGACAATTTTCCTTTATCTAATGTCTGAGTGCCAGATACATTTCTCATGTATTCACAAGCACTTCAAATAAAATATTAATAATTTTATCTGAATTAATATTTTTTTAAAAGTCTATATAATATATAAAATAAAATATAATTATTATGAAATATAATTATTAAATAATATTCATCAATTAAAAAATTTAAAATATTTTTGTTCCATAAATAAATAAAAAGATTAAAGAGGGGTAAAAAGGGACAAAACGTTCCTAAAATGCCCGACAGGGTAGGGCCCTTACCCTATACTAAAGCAGCCAAAAAGCATTATTTAAAATAGGAGAGTTGGTAGGAAAAAATGGCAAGCATCATGGGCATTATCAAAAACGAAATACAAGGATAGACGGTTCAAATTAAAAAGATTTGGTGCACATAAACTAATTGTTAAAGAATGGATCATAAATTTGAATGTTTGGATGAAGCATTGGTCGAAAATTTGGCTTGACTGAATTTTAGACCGATATTTAATCTTGACCGAGATTTCGACCGAATTTTTTTCTCTCTTCAAAATACTTTTTTTCGGAAATTTCATTGATTTTATTTTTAAAAAAATCATTTAAAAAATAAAAAGTCTATTATTTAAAAAATTAAAAAATATAAATATCACCCGAACCCACGACCGATATTAAAAAAAAATCAGCCAATATTCAGTTGAGATCTTGACTGAATTTTTTTTATGTGGGCAAATTTTATACCTGATGAAGACAAAAATGAAAACTATATTAAGAGTGTCTTTTAGTTTTTATAAGTTTGTTTTAGTCTCTCAATTCTATACCTTGGAACTGTGTCTAGTCTTTTCCTCACGATTACGACTAAATTATCCCAAATGAATTTACACTTATATAAATTATATAATTTAATTTTAATATATTATTTAGTTTTTATATATTATTTAATTTAATAAAATAATTGGATAAGAATGGATTAATTTGCACTTCTGGTTTGATCAATAGCTTCAACAAATTAAGCCCATAAATATGTTTTCTATTATTTATTTCATAAAAACTTTGTGAAAATTAAATATCATTTATCATAAATTATAAAACTGAGGCACATGTCACAGTACCCAGTCCAAAGTAAAAAACATTCCAGTGCTAATGTCGGAGTATGGTTTTATTCCACCATTGTCCACTCTAGTGTTTTGAAAACCGAGTCCCCGTAGTTGAATCGACAGTTGAACAGTAATTGGCTCAATCATGGGCCAATTTAAAAAAAAAATTATCCAAAAACATAAAACCACAAAAAACCCTCGAACAGTAGTAACCTGTAAAAATTATTTAAAAATTAAAAAAAAAACAATTTTATAAAATTCAAAAAAATCCGTTAAAAAAATAATTTTTATTTCATATGCCCCAATAGGCCAGCCCCAAAAACCCGTTCCCTATATCTAAGTCCAAAAAAGGCCAAGAAATGTACGATTTTTTCAGTCTCATCTTCTCCCATTTTATAGCTATCAACGCCATCATCCCTTCTGATTTTTAGCTATCAACGCCGTCATCCCTTCTTATTTCAGTCAATGTGGGACTGCCGACTGAGACTCCCTTGTTGAGTAATGTGATGTCCAATCAGTGAAAGCTGACTGCTGAGAGTTGCGGTGTTTGGAGCAAAGTTTGCACTACGAAAATACAAATACAGCTGCAAGAAAATTGCAGTAAATTGCACAAAGTGACTTCAATTAGTATAATGCCATTATTAGATCTCAATCTCAATCCTATCTATTTATCTTATTAAATGTGAAATAGTGAACAGGTATGACCAGTTTGAATTTACAATTAAAAAATGTCTAAGTTTGAAATTAGACAAATTAAAAAATTCATTAAAATTCATTATTTTAGGTTGATCTTCAATTTTTATTATATCCTTAGTAGCAAAAAGCGTTGTATAAATTATGAGATCGAAAAGATAGTCATGGTCCTTCACAGCTCCATCTACAATGATTTATTAATTATTATCCGTGGCCTTTTCTTTATATAATCGAATTCTCAATATATGAGTAAAATTTTCAAAAATCGACTAATAGACTGTTTCCAAAATATACCAATATTTTCATTATTTTTTCGATCATACACAAATAATAATTTTTAATTAAAATGAATGGTGACATTAATGTACAGACCTTGTATAAAAGAGAACGTAAAAAGCCTTTCTTCTTGAATATTAATCTTATTATTATATTTAGAAGTGGCAAAAACATTTTTTGTTTAAAATTTTATTTTAACTCATCAATTAAATCCAATTTTATCATATTCATATTAATGACATGAGTTTGATCAAATTTGGTCACACTTGATTCTGATTGAATCTTATTTAACCCAACCTCCTTCTATTTATACTGTTCGTTAGGCGGGTTTGTTTTTAAAATATTGGTCCATTCCACCATTCCTGCACTTGCTTCATTAGATTCTAGGTTGGGTGACCATCGATTAATATCATCAAAGGAAAGTTGTAATTTTAGAAATATGGACATAGGGGTTGCATTTATTTCACAGGTAATGAGTGCAAACGAGTGTAACCCTCGTTTATGCCCATTTGGTAATCAAAGGATAAGGATAAAAAGTATAGATTTTACCTCTCTAATTTCACATCTAAAAATCATTTTACAGCAAAGGGTATTCATAAAAATAACTCTTGGTCAAAGGTAACCTCTACGAATTTACCCCTCATCCAAATGCAACCCCAATTCCAAAAGTCTGATTCTTTCTTAGAAATCTAGGGTTTAAAGATGTTCTCATTACTCTTTCTTGATACCTTTTGCTATTTTTGCTTCAATTTTCTTCAACTGCATTTGGATGAGAGAAAAGTTTTTAGATAACAATAGGTAAAAGTATACGCTGAGAATAAAATTAAATTTTTAGAAAAATTATTTAATAATTGTGAATAGAAAAAAAATAATTTGTTGTCAATTTTATGATAATTATCTTATTAGTCTATAACAAAAATAAATAAATCTTATATTTTGACACATATAATTATTGAATAACATCAACCAAGTAAAAAATAATTATCTATCTTGTAAAAGAAAAAATTATACTAATATGTAAATAATTTTATTTAATCATTATTCTCCATAATTATTCAAATTAATTAATAAATAATGTAATGACCCGACCTGGTCTGGGTCATTTAATCTAGGAAACTTAATAGATCTTAGAAAGTTAGATGAATTATTATATCGATAATGTTTATTTATTGATGTGTGGTATAAATTGAATTTTAGATTAAAAATTAATTAGAATTAAATTACCCCAGAGTATATTTTTAAGCATAAATGATTGATGTGGTTTAATTAGATCTTCAATTTCAAAAGTTTATTTATTTGATTGTTAAATTCTATTATTTAAACTTAGAATTATTTTTTCAGAATTAATTAGAGATTTAGACAATTTGTGTTTTCGATAATTGTAATTGTTGTATTTAATAATCGATCTTTTTTAAAAGTCATTGGAGAATTAATTAGATTCCTAGACCAAAATCAAAACACTTCATCTAAATAGCTCAAATGTCATGAGTTTTAGAATATAGAGGATTAGTAATAAATTCAAGTAAATCAAGATCCAAATAATTTTACTTTAGATAAATAGTTTTTATTAAGGAAAACAAATAAAGATGTTAGTGGAGATTAAATAAAGATAAATGATAAACCCAAACACAATCTTGTAAACCCGACAGAGATTAATTTCCATAACTTTTATCTCTCAGTTATTTCTGCACTGCACGTAACGCCTTATTTTCACCCTCAAATTGCCACTCATTTAGACCTCACCGACCCATTACCCTAATTTGCATAAATGCCAAAGTTCCCAAGGAAATTCTAGCACCTCTCACGATAGTTGTAACGCCCCGCCCTTTCTGACTCTCTTAGCTTTCCGAAAATCAGAGTCTATTTTTTTTTTTAAACGAAGAGTGATAGAGAGCGGGACATCACGATGCGAGCTAAATCCGAACTTCTAAAGTCCGACCCTTAACTGGCCAACCCTATGTGTGCATGGACTAAGTCTATGAAAACGTTTCACACATAACAATATAAACATGCGGAATTAAAATCATAACTGCAGAATTATAATAGAACCTAGTTCTATTCCATTTCAGATAGCAAAGTACGTCAAATCCTTAATCATCATTAACACAACATAATTATCCAAGTAAACATCCAACCATAGTAAATCATCTAAGTTATTATATGTCCGAAATCTAGTTACTCAAATACAAGTCCATAAGTAACTTTAATAAAATATAGTCCAATCACATATTCAAGCTCCTATGCTTAGCCCTTTTCGCGTTCATCGTTCCCCTCGTTTCCTGTGTCAACCACTAGGGTAGAAGTAGGGCGTTAAAACAACGCGCCCAGTAGGTATTTCAATTAGGGATAACACATGGTTAGTACAAAACATGCATATAATAACATAAAGTCCAAAAACCATATAAACCATGCCATGTCATGATGTCAAATGCAATGAGTCCTACCCATCACAAGTACATATAAGTACCCCTACATAGGTCTTCTGGACGCCTCGACGGAGTGTGGCCCCTCCGATTTTTTCTTGATGGAAAAGCACATCAAGGTATCCCATATAGGATTTCCGGACGCCCTAACGAAGTGTGGCTCCTCCGGTTACATATCCTTCACCCCATGCCATGCACGAGATGCCAATAAAACACATGCTATTTTATATAATAAACATAGCATTAAAACCTCACATTTGAAACACATCTTTTTCAACATAAATTCATCAAATAAGATAAAAACATTGTACATAAACTCATGGTTTCAAAGAGGTGGAATCCTACCAAAGACCACTAACGTGTCCTTGTGCTTTCGTCCGGTAACCGCTCACGATCGTACACACCTTGTGAGGTCCCGTTACCTTATAATATAGCAATCAATTAAAATCATATCTCATTTGATTTAACATTATGTTTAAGTCCATAAACCATTCCTCATTGGGTTCGGCCATACACCATGGCCGAACCCATGATCCTTCACTTTCACCCTTTATTACATCCATGCCATTGCTTAATCTATGGCTGTCCATTTTATTTAATCCAACATACATAAACCCTAAGTCCGTCAAACCTTCCCCATGGGGTTCGGCCACACACCATGGCCGAACCCATGGTTTATTAATTTTATGTATTTACAATATTGCCATCCATGGCTACCATTCCATTATTCTAACCCTTCATTCATTAAAACCATATATCATTCCCCATGGGGTTCAGCCATACACCATGGCCGAACCCATGGTCTATCATTTTCACACTTATTTACATCGTTGCCATTGTTCAAATCCATAACCAAAACATTCTTCATGGGGTTCGGCCATACACCATGGCCGAACCCATGATCTTTGATTTTTAGCCTTTATTACAATATTGCCATTACCTTATATTTATGTCCAAAACCGATCCATAACATTGGTTCATGGAGTTCAGCCATACACCATGGCCGAACCCTATGATGTCTAACTTTCCAATTATAACAATTCCCATTCTTGAATCCATAAATCAAAGTTCTTTCATTTTTTAATCCACAAGTCCATAATTAGAAACTTTCTAATTTAATAAGCATCTTCCATGGGGTTTAGCCATACACCATGGCCGAACCCTATGGTTCAAAATCCTCTCTTTAAAAAAATCATTAAACGAAACCAATGTCCTTCCATTTAAACCCTTTAAATCATAAACCTACATCTATGATTTTCATCTTTCAATTCCATTAAAATAACTAATATCATTCATGGTTTTCATCCCTCCAAAAATCATATACCATTACCAACAAACTCCCATGGGGTTCGGCCATACAACCTGGCCGAACCCTATGGTCCATTAATTCCTTTTTAAATCATATATCTAAGATTTCATCATTTGATGTTTCCCATTCACACATTCATCCAAACCTTTTAAATCCATTCTAAATTATTAACCATCTTCCATTTAATCCCTTCAAAAGAATTGATATTCCTTCCATGGTTTCCAACCCATAAAAATAACCATGTATTTCCATGGGGTTCAGCCATGCATCATGGCCAAACCCTATGGTCCATCCTTTTCATTAAAAATACTCAAATCAACCCCAATCTTCTTCCATGGGGTTCGGCCATACACCATGGCTGAACCCTATGGTTCCTTTCTTTTAAACAAAATTATCAAAATTACTTACCAGTTCCGTGACTCCTCCGGTTTTCCTTCGCTTGTTCTTGCTCTTCCAATCATTTTCCTCCTTAGCCTCTTTCCACTTCTTTTTGGTCTTTCCCACAGCCGAGAACACCTTCTTGTTGTTGTGTGTGTCGTGCGCCTTGCTGCCCTTTTTTTATAAAAATTCCACACGGTACAATAGCAATTGTCGTCTACCCTTTTCTTAATTTTTGGGTGTGCATTGCGCCCCTTGTTCTCTCCTTTTATCACTTCCAATTGGTCCCAATTTAGAAGGTGCCATGCTCCCTTCTTCCTTTATTAAACTCCAATTGGTCCCAATTTAGAAGGTGCCATGCGCCCCTTCTTCCTTTATTAATCTCCAATTGGTCCCAATTTAGAAGATGTCATGCGCCCCTTCTTTTAAGCATTGCCTGAATGCCATTCTTAATCAAAGAAAACCCCATTTTTAAATGATCTTATGCGCCTAACCTTGGATATGGAAATCCCTATACACGGCCAAGGCAATCTATCTTTATTCAGTAATCCCCTTATGCGCATATTCATGGATATGCACATCTTCATACACGACCATGCAACTCCTAAAATCTTTCCATGTTCCCTCTATGCATGTGTGTCATCTTCATCTAAACGTGTGGCCCATTTAATTTTATTGAAACCAATTCCACACTCCGTTGGGTCTTAATTGGGCAATAACCCAACACTTTTACCCATATAAGGTTCATATCTAATAATTCACCAATTAAATGAGTAATTTTCATATATATTAATAACTTGAAAAACCAGGGTGTTACAATACAACCCTCTTTTTAAAATTTTCGTCCCGAAAATCGAGTGAAGTAGGGTTTCAAATATCTACATAAATAGCTCAGGATGAGGTGTTCTCATTTCCGACTCGAGTTCCCAAGTGGCTTCCTCAATGTCATGTCGATCCCATACCACCTTGACAAACTGGATCGCTCAGTTCCGTAATACCCTTTGTTCTGTGTCTATCATTCGGACAGGTTTTTCGACGTATGTCACGTTACTTTGGACCTCTATGTCTTATATGTTTAGTACATGAGAGGGATCAGGATTATACTTCCTCAACATCGATATATGGAACACATCGTGCAAGGATGCCAACTGTGATGGAGTGCCAATTGATAAGCCACGTCTCCCATCTTTCTTATGATTGAAAACGGTCCCACATATCTTGGTGACAGTTTTCCCTTCTTTCCAAATCTCATGTGTCCCTTTCGAGGCGAGACTTTCAAGAACACCATGTCTCCCACTTCAAATTCAAGGAACCTCCTCCTCTTGTCAGCATAGCTCTTCTGACGACTTTGTGCAGTCAATAGATGCTGCTATATCAGCTGTATCTGTGCTGTAGTTTCTGCAACCAACTCAGGTCCAATAAGTGCTGGCTCACCGGCCTCTGTCTAGCACACTGGTGATCTACATAGTCTACCATATAATGCCTCGAATGAAGCCATCTGGAAGCTTGCCTGGTAACCGTTGTTGTATGAGAATTCTACCAACGGCAAGTGATCCTCCCATCCACCCTTGAAATCTAGCATACATGCTCTCAGCATATCCTCCAATGTTTATATTGTCCTCTCAGACTGTCCATCAGTCTGTGGATGGAATGCTATGCTCGTCAGTAGGTCTATTCCCATAGCCGACTGCATACTCTGTCATACTCTGCCGGTGAACCGACCATCTCTGTCGGACACAATAGTCCGAGGAATACCATGCAATCTGATGATATCCTTAATATACTGCCGACCCAAAGTCTCAGATGATCTGTCATCTTAATGGGAATGAAATGTGCAGAATTGGTCAGTCGGTCTACCACGACCCATATCGCATCGTTGCCCTTTGAAGATCTTGGCAACCCTGTCACAAAATCCATGGAAATGTGCTCCCATTTCCATTCCGGCACTGGTAAGGGTTTGAGTAACCCTGGTTGCTTCTGATGTTCTGTCTTAACTTGCTGACACGTTAAGCAATGAACCATAAATTCTGCCACATCTCTTTTGAGTTCGTGCTACCAGTAATGTCGATATACATCTTAGTGTTGCCCGGATGAATAGAGAGTTTGGTCTGATGTGCCTCAATTAACAACTCTTTTCTGCAGTTCTTACGCACATATATCCTTCTTCGGAATACAAGACCCTGTCCTGGTCGTAATTCCCATTCCGGTATGACTTCAGCAGTAGACATCTTGGCCCATATCTCCTCCACTTTCGGGTCTGTCCGTTGTTCCTGTTCAATATTGGTAACCATGTTGGACCGTATGATCAAATTGTACATACTCCCATGGTTATTTATATATAAATTGAACTCTCATATGGTATTCAGTATCTCCCATTCTGTTCTGATCGAACATGCCACTGATGAATGTGATATGCGGCTGAGGGCATCTGCTACCTTATTCGTCTTGTCAGGGTGATAACGAAGTGCGAACTCATTATCCTGCAGATAGTCCATCCATCTGCGCTGCCTCAGGTTGAGCTCTTTCTGATCAAACAAGTACTTCAAGCTCTTATGATCTGAAAACACTTCAAATTTCTCGCCATATAAATAATGTCTCCAGCTTTTGAGAGCAAAGACCACTGCGGCTAGTTCAAGATCGTGCGTAGGATAGAGGCGTTCATGTATTTTCAATTGTCTTAAACCATAAGGCACCACACGATGACTTTGACTGAGTGAACACCCCAGTCCCTCTCCTGAAGCATCGCAATATACCTCATAACCCTTGCCTCTTTCCGGCAAAATTAAAATAGGAGTTGTTGTAAGTCTCTCCTTCAATTCTTCAAATCTCTGATTGCATAGATCTGACCACTCATATTTGACTCCTTTCTGAGTGAGTCAAGTAAGTGGAGATGCAATTTTTGAGAAGTCATGATAAACTTCCGATAGTAGCCAACCAATCCCAGAAAGCTACGGATCTCAGTCACATTTTTTGTGTTTTCCAATATCTTACCGCCACCACCTTGCCCTGATCCACAACTATACCTTCTGCTGATATAACATGCCCCAAAAAGTTGACCTCAGATAACCAAAATTCACATTTACTGGCTTTAGCATATAGTTTGTTCTTCCTCAAAGTGTCCAGAACTATCCTCAGGTGCTCAGCATGATCTTCCTTACTTTTGGAATAGATCAAGATGTCATCAATAAATATAATAACAAATTGATCCAAGTGAGGACGGAAGATCCTGTTCATTAAATCCATGAACACAGCGGGTGCATTAGTGAGTCCAAACGGCATGACTACAAACTCATAGAGTCCATACCGCGTTCTTAAGGTTGTCTTCTCTATGTCCTCCTCCCTAACCGGATTTGATGGTATCCGGACATCAGATTAATCTTAGAGAAATGACTGGAACCTCTAAGTTGATCAAATAAATCATCGATCCTGGGTAGAGGGTACTTGTTTCTGACCGACAACTGGTTCAGTTTTCGGTAATCCACACACATACGGAGTGAACCATCTTTCTTCTTCACAAATAAAATCGAAGTTCCCCAAGTCGATGTACTGTTCCGGATGCAACCTAGTCTGAGCAGTTCATCAATCTGTTTCTTTAGCTGGGACATCTCTGCTGGTGCCATCCGGTAGTGTGGTAATGAGACAGGTGAAGTGCTAGGATACAACTTGATTTCAAAATTAATCTCCCTCATGGGAGGCAAGCTAGGGAGTTCCTTTGGAAATACGTCCGCATAGTCCTTTACTATTGCTGGAAGTTCAGCCACCGGTGCCTTGTTGATTTGGATACTATTCAAGACCAGATGATTCAACCCCTCATGCAGTCTGCTTTGTTTGTCAGTACGCACCACATGTTGTTTTCCCTCGGGTGACCAAAATGTCACCCTACGGCAATAGCAATCAATGTTGGCCTGAAATGTAGCCAACCAATCCATGCTGAAGATAATATCTTACTGTGTCATATCGAGTACCAAATCGTTGAACTCAAATCTGAGTTCAGTATTCACTGCTGTGCATATAAGCCCCAATGATGTATCTCTGAGGGGGGATATAATGGTGAGTGATGTTGACAGTTTTTGTATTAAAGTTCCAGTTGCAGATATAAATGCAGCAGATATGAAAGAGTGGGATGCTCCATAATCAAATAAAGCAAAGGCGTAGGAACTACTGACTACCGCCATACATTGAATCACAGAGTTATCCTCTGCTGCTGGAGGTACTAAGGTAAATAACCTTCCAGATCTTGTACGCGCCCGTCCCGCCTGGTTAAATGTCCTGCCTCCTCGTGAATTAGCTGGCCTAGCTAGTGGGCAAAATGGACCCTTAGAATTAGAGGGTTTGTTGAGTTGTGGACATTCCCTCTTAAAATGGCCTAGCTGTTCACAATGGAAGCAGTTGCTCACCCCTCTGGGAGCCTGAGTGACTGATGCAGATGGGGAGTGATGATTGGGACGAAAGCCCCCTTGTTGACCCAGTGGATGGTGAGGGTCTGCTAAAGTTTGGTCGGAACCTCTTGTTGGGCTAAAATGTACCCCTCCCACTCTGAGCTTGGCAATTGTCAAAACGCACCAACTCAGCCATCTATTATTCTGCTATAATGGCCCTACTGACCACCTCTACTAAAGTAGCTGCTTTGAATATGGTTACCTTGGCCCTAATGCTTGGCCGAAGGCCCCACTCAAATTTGCATGCCCTTCGATACTCTGTATCCACCATATAAAATGCATATATATACAAACTGAGAAACTCTTGGTGGTACTCTGCCATCGTCATGGTACCTTGTACCAAAGATAGAAAAGCTTGAGTCTGGCGCTCCTTCTCCTCCTCAGGGAAATAATGGTCTAGGAAAGTAGCTGAGAACTGATCCCAAGTCATTGCAGTCCTCTTTCCTTCCGGAAGAAGTGCTCGCTGCTTCTCTACCACCGCCCACCATTTACCGGCACCATCGATTAGTTGTGATGTGACCAGAAAAATCTTGTCAGCATGACTGGAAATCTTGAGTAGGGTCAGGATTTGAGTGATCTTTTTCAGCCAATTTTCCACTCCGACAGCCCCTTCTTTCCCTTTGAAGTAAGGAGGGCAATGTTGCTGGAGGTCCCTCACCATGCTCCTGTCATTGGTCTCATTGGTGATTCCATTCCCGTTCAAGTGTTGTTGAAGCACCAAAGTGACCACTGCTTTAACCAAGCTTTGTAGTTAATGAAGCACCACCGGTATTTTCACGCTGCTTTGTTCCTCCTCCTCTTGGTGGGATGGTTGTTCTTCCTCATGTCGAGATTGTCGTTCCTCCTCTTCATGTTAAGATTTTTCTACCTCCCTTTCATGTTGAGAGGTTTCTACCTCCTTTTCCTTCCTTTTTTGGTTTTATCGAGTATTCATCTTTGGAGGCATCTTTCCCTAAGCTATTGAAAAACATAATGACTTAGTTTTCATCGTAAAGTTTGTATTCTCTACTTTTGGGGAAATTTCCAAATAAGCACTCTTGATTTTTCTTTGTTTTCGGGGAAATATATCATATTTTGCTATGTTGGATAAATCAATTATTTTGACTGTACCTCATTTGCTATCATCCATTGAGTCTAACGAAGTAAATTAATACACGAGTGCCGGATTAATTTACTCCGAAAGATTCAATCTTTCTGGTTCGCATTGATACCAACTGTAATGCCCCGCCCTTTCTCACTCTCTTAGCTTTCCGAAAATCAGAGTCTATTTTTTTTTTAAACGAAGAGTGATAGAGAGCGGGACATCACGACGCAAGCTAAATCCGAACTTCTAAAGTCCGACCCTTAACTGGCCAACCCTATGTGTGTATGGACTAAGTCCATGAAAACGGTTCACACGTAACAATATAAACATGCAGAATTAAAATCATAACTGCGGAATTATAATAGAACCTAGTTCTATTCCATTTCAGATAGCAAAGTATGTTAAATCCTTAATCATCATTAACACAACATAGTTATCCAAGTAAACATCCAACCATAGCAAATCATCTAAGTTATTATATGTCCGAAGTCTACTTACTCAAAAAAAAGTCCATAAGTAACTTTAATAAAATATAATCCAATCACATATCCAAGCTCCTATGCTTGGCCCTTTTCGCGTTCATCGTTCCCCTCGTTTCCTGTGTCAACCAATAGGGTACAAGTAGGGCGTTAGAACAACGCGCCCAGTAGGTATTCCAATTAGGGCTAACACATGGTTAGTACAAAACATGCATATAATAACATAAGTCCAAAAACCATATAAACCATGCCATGTCATGATGTCAAATGCAATGAGTCTCACCCATTACAAGTACATATAACTACCCCCACACAGGTCTTTCGGACGCCCCGACGGAGTGTGGCCCCTCCTGTTTCTTCCTGATGGAAAAGCACATCCAGGTATCCCACATAGGTTTTTCGGACACCTCGATGGAGTGTGGCCCCTCCGGTTATATATCCTTCACCCCATGCCATGCATAAAACACATGCTATTTTATATAATAAACATAGCATTAAAACCTCACATTTGAAACACATCTTTTTAACATAAATTCATCAAATAAGATAAAAACATTGTACATAAACCCATGGTTTCAAAGAGGTAGAATCCTACCAAAGACCACTAACGTGTCCTTGCGCTTTCGTCCGGTAACCGCTCACGATCGTACACACCTTGTGAGGTCCCGTTACCTTATAATATAGCAATCAATTAAAACCATATCCCATTTGATTTAACATTATGTTTAAGTCCATAAACCATTCCTCATGGGGTTCGGCCATACACCATGGCCGAACCCATGATCCTTCACTTTCACCCTTTATTACATCCATGCCATTGCTTAATCTATGGTTGTCCATTTTATTTAATCCAACATACATAAACCCTAAGTCCATCAAACCTACCCCATGGACTTCGGCCACACACCATGGCTAAACCCATGGTCTATTAATTTTACTTATTTAGAATATTGCCATCCATGGCTACCATTCCATTATTCTAACCCTTCATTCATTAAAACCATATATCATTCCCTGTGGGGTTTGGCCATACACCATGGCTGAACCCATGGTCTATCATTTTCACACTTATTTACATCGTTGCCATTGTTCAAATCCATAACCAAAACATTCTTCATGGGGTTCGGCCATACACCATGGCCGAACCCATGATCTTTGATTTTTAACCTTTATTACAATATTGCCTTTACCTTATGTTTATGTCCAAAACCGATCCATAACATTGGTTCATGGGGTTCGGCCATACACCATGGCCAAACCCTATGATGTCTAACTTTCCAATTATAGCAGTTCCCATTCTTGAATCCATAAATCAAGGTTCTTTCATTTTTTAATCCACAAGTCCATAATTAGAAACTTTCTAATTTAATAAGCATCTTCCATGGGGTTCAGCTATACACCATGGCTGAACCCTATGGTTCAAAATTCTCTCTTTAAAAAAATCATTAAACAAAACCAATGTCCTTCCATTTAAACCCTTTAAAATCATAAACCTACATCTATGATTTTCATCTTTCAATTCCATTAAAATAACTAATATCATTCATGGTTTTCATCCCTCCAAAAATCATATACCATTACCAACAAACTCCCATGGAGTTCGGCCATACAACCTGGCCGAACCCTATGGTCCATTAATTCCTTTTTAAATCATATATCAAGATTTCATCATTTGTTGTTTCTCATTCATACATTCATCCAAACCTTTTAAAACCATTCTAAATTATTAACCATCTTCCATTTAATCCCTTCAAAAGAATTGATATTCCTTCCATGGTTTCTAACCCATAAAAATAACCATGTCTTTTCATGGGGTTCGGCCATGATGGTCTATCATTTCCATTAAAAATACTCAAATCAACCCCCAATCTTCTTCCATGGGGTTCGGCCATACACCATGGCCGAACCCTATGGTTCCTTTTTTATAAACAAAATTATCAAAATTACTTACCGGTTCCGTGACTCCTTCGGTTTTCCTTCGCTTGTTCTTGCTCTTCCAATCCTTTTCCTCCTTAGCCTCTTTCCACTTCTTTTTGGTCTTTCCCACAGCCCAGAACACCTTATTGTTGTTGTGTGTGTCGTGCGCCTTGCTGCCCTTTTTTTATAAAAATTCCACACGGTACAATAGCAATTGCTGTGTGCCCTTTGCTTATTTTTTTGGTGTGCCGTGCGCCCCTTGTTCTCTCCTTTTATCACTTCCAATTGGTCCCAATTTAGAAGGTGTCATACGCCCCTTCTTCCTTTATTAAACTCCAATTGGTCCCAATTTAGAAGGTGCCATGCGCCCCTTCTTCCTTTATTAATCTCCAATTGGTCCCAATTTAGAAGGTGCCATGCGTGCCATGCGCCCCTTCTTTTAGCCATTGCCTTAATGCCATTCTTAATCAAGGAACGGCCCCTTTTTAAATGATCTTATGTGCCTAATCTTGGATATGGAAATCCCTATACACGGCCAAGGCAATCTATCTTTATTTAGTAATCCCCTTATGCGCATATTCATGGATATGCAAATCTTCATACACGGCCATGCAACTCCTAAAATCTTTCCATGTTCCCTCTATGCCTGTGTGTTATCCTCATTTAGACGTGTGGCCTATTTAATTTTATTGAAACCAATTCCACACTCCGTTAAGTCTTAATTGGGCAATGACCCAACACTTTACCCATATAAGATTCATATGTAGTAATTCACCAATTAAATGGGTAATTTTCATATATATTAATAACTTGGAAAACCGGGGTGTTACAATAGCAATGGGGGTTCCTCATGATAGTCCTTCCCTTTGTGGTAGAACACAATTGACCATAGAGGGAGGGTGAATAGGTCAATCCCAGTTTCCATGGTGTTTACAAATTTCTTGAGTATTTCGAGTATAAATGCAGCGGATATTAATCAAGAGATTTGTTTAGTGTGATAAATTGTTTATAATTTCTTTAAATGATCACACTAAGTTTATAACCCTTCGCATATTGCTTGATTATTGATGCTTATGTACAATGTGCAAATAATATAATCAACATGCAAAGTGATGTGTGTTGAGAAAAGTACTTAAATACTAAATACAAGCACACAAAAATCAAACACCATAAGACAAAATTTATAGTGGTTTGGTTAGCCAACCTACATCTACTGTTAGGACTCACTCAACCTTGAGCAATTCCAAAATCCACTAAGTGGGGACTTATACCCTCACAATTAGAGTAGGAATTCCACTTCACTTAATCGGTTGAGAATTCCACCCACCACTGTGCCAGAGACGACGATTTAGAGCTTTTTATAGTGGTTCTGGAGCCAATCCTCCTTAATCCACTTTCTGGACAAAGGTTTTAAATAAAATTAAAACCAAGAAGCGCTTGCCTTTGAAGCTCTCTCTTGATGATGTGTGTTTCTCGAAGATCCACCTAATGTGTGCCGACGCTCCTCCTTCTAGCTATCGTAGAGCAATCACAATCTCAGGGTGACTAGGAAACTGGTTGTACAAAATCTTTCCTAATTTATTATATTTCCTCTCTCTCACAAACTCAATCCATATGATTGATTGTATTAGATTCCCCAAATATAGGCACGGGAGAGAGAGAGTGATCCTTTTGTTGACCCTTGTTTAAGGTCACTGATAATTATGAGGGTCCAACCGAATTACCAAAAGGATGTCAACTGGTTGCACAAAGATTGGTATTTATAGACAAGGAAACTAGTTTCAGCAACAGTCATCTAAAGACATGTCGAGTGTACCAAAGGGTCGATGACTAAAAATACTATCGTTCAACAACCTGATCGTTGCTCATTATTGCACCTCCAACAGCACAATTTTTATCTGACTGACAGGTCTGTGTTATCGATGGGTCGACAGTCATGGCACCGAGAGACTCGGTCTGGGCAACACCATGCTAACAAAATTTCAAATCCAGAAACTAGTATTACCTAGACCGACATGTTGCTCTTTTATCGATGTGTCGGTCCTGGTGCTCTCGACCGATCTGTATTACCGATATGTCTGTTTTCTCGAGAGCCCACCTGAGTTCTAAGTTCCAGAACTCATAAGTCTTTATCGAAGAGTTGTTGACCACGAGGGGTTTTTCAGCCTTTCATTGAGGGGTCGGTGCATATGAGACTCTCGATAAGAGGCACATCCAGAATGACAATTCTATGATCCAGAACCTTTGTCAATCTGGCTGACCAGTCTTTGACCACGATGGGTCGATCCTGCCTCCACTGAAGGTTCGGTGAGAACGACTAGTCGAGTTGACAGTGAAACCAAATACATATTTCCAAGTTGGGTTCCAATTTATTATCAAGTTTACTATCTAGGCTTTTATTGAATTTACCATTTGTTCAACTAAGCCTAGGAATGGTCCTCTTAAGGTGTGGGTACCACCTAAAGTCATCTATGGCTAAATACCTGTTTTGTGATTGCCATAACGATAAGCTTTAATCCGCTGGAGCATGATCTTCAATCTCGATCATCTTGAGTCTTCAAACTTCTAGTGAGTGCTTCTTCCCGAATCATAAAATTGACAAATTTAGGGACTCGGTAACCCGTGGCACTAACACCTCAGTTCCCTCTTCAGGTACAAATCCTGCAATGTAAGGGACATGTGATAACAGCCGAGTGAAGAGTATTCAACCATAACAAAAATTACAATAAATAAATCACAAGATTAATATGCAATTGATATATTACTTCCAAGTATCATAAAGTAATATTCAAAATATGATCCATCTCTATCATTTCAATATATATTCTTTTCCTTCCCACACAGTCTGCTTTTATAAATTTTCATACAATAACTCAATTCGAGGCCTAACACAGTCCTCAATGCATAACGTTCTGACAAGGTCAAAATGTTGCACATAACAAGAGCTCTTTATTACAACCCAACACGATAAATGACTCCATTCAACATGTGAAGGCAGTCTTTCATGCACACAACATCATTTCTCACGCACCTAGCTTTATGGATTTAATCAACGTTTTCTCATGCACGTAGCATTATTGTAGGCATTTATCAATTTCCCATATTCGGGGATCAATCACAACTTGTGTTCGCTCTTTTGTTCCACTCATTTATCATTCCATGTCCCCTTTTTGCATAGGGTTTCTGATGTAGGCATCAAGGTCGATAGACCCGATGACGGCCTAGTCGAAACCCAATTGAAGAAAATTGATAAATTGACCGTTCAAATTTATGATCGGATCGACGGCGGGAAGAGAAGGCCCCACCTTGAAAGGTCATGTCAGTAGTGACTCACCAGCCCATGTGGGTCCGTCAAAATATTCAAAAACCCAAAAAAACTCTCAATTTGCAACATGGATTGCATCAATTTCATACAGGAGAATACATACTACCTTTGGTCTAGAAATTATCTCACAATTTCAGTTTCAAGATCAGTAATATCTTAATTTATAAGCTCTGAACAAAGATACAATAACACAATATGCAATTTACAACAATTTGATTTGATTATTATGTCCACGCGCCTTCATCCAATTCATTAACCTATTAACTTCTAGACATGTAAATAGGTTTCATATTGCATTTAGACATACTAGGCATCGGTTCTCTTACACAATTTTAGCTTACGTTCTATCAATTAGAACTAAGTTACATCACTTACATGTAAGTGATGTCAGGTCTCGTATTCTAGTGTCATTTACTCTTTTTCATCATTATTATATTCATGAGTCTCATTTATCGTCGTAGAGTTAAAAGTTTACGAAATAAAACACATGTAAATAAAATGTGATTGAATCTCCTCACTGTAGTCTTGTCAGTTTTATCAAAATAACTCAAAATACGTGTTGAAAAATCGACCGGGAAAAGTCAAGTGCTTGAAAAAGTAGTCGCCGAAAAATTTGGCCAGAAAAAGTACTTGGAAAATTTGACTAGAGGTCGGCGGGAAAAATTCACCGATGGCGGCAGCGGCGGCTGGCTGCTGGCAGCAACTCCTCTTAGAGGAGAGAGAAAAAACTAGAAAAGAGAATAGCGCTTGGAGAGAGAGTGACAAGAGAGAGGGACGGTGGGAATGGGAGAAACGAGGGGTCCATTCCTCCTTTTATAAGAATAATATAATATTAAAATATTATACTTTATTATTTTATTATTTTAATTAATTAATATAATATTATTATTTAAAAGATATTTTGAAACTTGGTGACTAAGAAAGCTTGGTTTGATGGGTTCTTTTAGGGGGTGTATTGAGCATACCTCTGAAAATGGATTTGGCGGGACCCACTGTGAAATTGACTTTTCATTAAAGTTGAAAATACTGTTGATAGATTTAGAAATAATTTTACTTAAAATGTTAAATCAAAGGCCACTTGATCTAAATCAGAAACACTATTTTGGAACTTAAATAAATGGAAGGTTTAAACAATATGAAAACACCATTTAAAATCTTCAGACTTTGGAAAATCAAAATAATGTTTCGAAAGTTTGTGTGTAAATTAGTGATTTTATTCAAGGAAATTTGTTTTTAATCACCATTCACAAGTTTTCAAATAACATCATCTATGAGAGTTAAAATTATTGTTTTGCTCTTCTCACTTCAAATACTCATATATTTAATTTCCGAGTTCAGATTGGGCCAAATTTGGATTTTTTGGAAAGTCCACTCAATAATCTTCACGATTAACGGCTCACAAAGTATGTTTAATGGTTAAAAAAAATACAATTATGCTTAATTAAAGGTCGAGATATTAGAAAATAATTCTGAGGTTTAGGATTTTGTGGATTTTTAGAATGTGTGGGCTTGAATCTGTAGGGTAATTGAGCCATATTTATATTGAATGACTAGTTGATACTAATGTTTTATTTTTAATTTTATGTTATTCTATGATGTCGTTTGATGAGATTTGAGGTGAATGCTATTGTTACACGTTTTTTATGAGTAAGCATGATTTCTATTCTATGTGACTTGATGTTAAACACAAATAGACTTGATAGATGTTGTAGCTATTGATAATGTGAGCATGGAAATTGGCAGTGGGTAAATTCGCTGTACTTATATTTGATAGTAATTGAAAAGTGTTTGGAAAGAATTGAATAAGCTTAGATGCCACATTACTCTGAGGAGGAATCGTTGAATAGGTGTTGGAAAACCTTGGCGAGTAGGAAAGTGGCATCTATAAGACTATAGGTATGGGAGGGTGTGAATACGATGATTCGATTGGAAACTTTTGGTGGAATTATGAGAATACACATTATATATAACGTAGAGTGGAATAAGTTCATTATACTATTGAAAAATGTTTAGAACTTGATATTGTGTCTTCGTATGTGAATGGGAGTAGTTTAACCCCATAATATTGCTAATGGATGTATAGGATCTCTTTAGTTTGCTTGCAATTAAAGTACGGTATAATACACAGAAATAGAGTTGGGTTATATTATTTGAATTACTGGTGATAAGATAGGGTTTAGTTGCAATCAAGCCTCAGCTTAACGTAGAACAGTGGAGAGAGTTGACTTCCATGGAATCTCTTGTTAATTGAGAGGGCCTTGTTACATCAATGGAGATTGAAAGATGGTGGAATGAAGAGGATTCAACTCCATTACGTTTTGGGTGAGTGATTAGTACCTAGCATCATATAAACAGGGTCGTTTAGAAATAAGTTAAGGCCTAAGACAAAAAATTTAAATGGGTCTTATTGGTATTTAACATATTATTATAAGTAATATTTAATTAAAATTTTAATTATATATTATAAAATAAATTATTCTAGACAATAATTTTTTTAACTTAAAAGATCAAGAGGCCAATAATAGAGAGCATTGAAAAATTTATCCATTCGAGTGAAATTAGCATATTCATCCCAGTAAAATTAGCATATTCAGAAATTAAAATAGAATAAGAACACTTTAAAATATAAGTATAAGTACAAAGAGAAAGTGACGGGATTTTTCTTTAGCACATATGAGTTTTCAAATTTTTACTTGAAATTACCATTTTGCCCTTTCGCTTCTGCACCGTCCGAACGTGAGTTAAGACCAATTTTCCTTCATTCGGATCGTTCGGACCATTATTCATTCATAAATTCCATTTGTCCGGACAGTCCACAGATGCCACGGTAATGTATAGTTCATTAGTTAAAAAAACTATATAATTCCTATAGTTTTGAATAATAAAATATCCTTTAAAACTTTAATATTATTTTTTAAGCACTGTGCATTTATAAAATTTCTCAAATTGAATATCCGTACTAATTACGATAACATGATAAAAATACTTTAAGACTTCAAGGTCTTTTGACACTCTCAAATATTTAAAACACAGTATTTTACAAATAAAGGGTATCCCTCGGCTGTGCGGAAAATATACTTTCGAAAGTCCAAACGACTAACCGTAAAATCCGTTGAACTTCAAATTCAAAACTAAACAAATATATGAAATTTGAAAACTTAAATCTTTCAAATGATTGTTTAATTGGATTTTTTTTTTGTTTTGAAGAAGGGAAGGGATTTGGGATGGAAAAAGATCACCTATTTTTGGTAAACAATCATTTGAAAGATTCAAGTTTTCAAATTTCACATATTTGTTCAGCTTTGAATTTGGACTTCAACAGTTTTTAGGTTTTGTTGTTTGGACTTCCGGAAGTGTGTTTTCAGCCCAGCTGAGGGATACTCTTATTTCTAAAACACTGTGTTTTAAGCATTTAGGAGTGTCAAAAGACCTTTAAGTTTTAAAGTATTTTTATCAGGTTATCCTAATTATTCCGAATATTCAATTTGAGAAATTTTAGAAATACATAGTATTTATATATATATTTTAGGGGCCTTCTTCACCCGCGGGCCTAAGGCGACCGCCTTTCTTGCCCAATGGTGAAGACGGCCCTGCACATAAAGTACATGAAGGGAGTGGGTTGACTACCTTGTATTATTAGTTAACTCATAAGAGCTTGGTGGTGTGTTATGCGTGTGTATAGAAGTGGTTTTGCCCATGAAAGGATAAGACTTGGCATTATTGGTGGTGGGAACCTTATTTTACACTCGTAAATGGAGAAGGTGTAACTCCGTGATATACCTAGTGAACATATAGATTTTGGGTGCTCTCTTCATGATTAGGAGTTATGCTAATGAACCGTGATTATAGTTGTTGGGTTCGGATGAATGCGTTATGTTTGGAATAAGTGACTAGCACGTGGAATATGTATCATATACTTGTCATATGAGATATACTATTGATGACATGTATACATTGGTTATTGTGGATCACACATGATGTTATGTTGGGCATGCATGGAATATGTTGGTTATGTGTTTGGAATATAGTATTAGAAATATGATAAGTTGGCATGGAATGACATGGCATAGCATATGTGTGCAGATATGCATAAGAGTGGTGTGCCTGTAGCCCTTAAATCAGATAACAGTCTCAGAGTGGGTGACATGGCATAGCATATGTGTGCAGATATGCATAAGAGTGGTGTGCCTGTAGCCCTTAAATCAGATAACAGTCTCAGAGTGGGTGCCCTGATGACTAGTGCACTGGGGTGATATGTGTGTGGTGTGAGTTGTATTGCATTAACATAAGCATGATGCATTTATTATATGTTAGATCAACTAGTTATTTTGAGATATATGGGGTGATAATATATTCATTCAGACAAATGTATATTGTGAAGTTTTATGATATGGCCAATGTGTATTATTTGTTCTGAGAATGTCGTGCAGCATTTATATTATGAGATTAATGGGGTTATATTTTGTTACATATTTGTTTATATTGTACGTGGATTTTGTTGTTCTCTTACTGTGCCAAGTGGGCTCATGTTCTCTACTTTTCAAGTTCAAAGTGCAAGTCAAGCTATAGGACATTTCGAGTGGTCATAGAGAAACTCGACAATCTCTATGCATCATTAATATTTATGGATTTTATAGACTTGGAGTTGGTTAATAATTGAGATAATAAATGATCAGTTATTTATTTATGAGATTGGGATGTGAGATGTACCTAATGTGTACTCTGGTATGATTTCATTATATGTAAAAAAAAAATTCACATGTCACTGAATCAACTCGTTACAAATAAATACAATATTTATTAGATTTATTCTCTTGTTAAATAAAACAAAACATTTGAATTTATTCATTAAAAGGAAAAAGTATTTTTTATTAAATTAAAGAAATACATAATTTACATAAAATTATAAATTTTTTAATTTTAAAAATATTTTCTATCTTTAATTCAATATTAAAAACTCAACTCGCGAATTCAACTTGAAATATTGAGTTGACGAAAGGACTCACTCGAGGCAAACATGAGTTCCTCTCAAACGGAGATGGAGAAGAAAGGAGGGGAAGTCCTTCCCCAGTAGTCCAAACTCAGCCTTCTTTTCCATTTTTTTTTTCTTGGTTTTCTACTTCTTTTCTTTCCTGGATTCAATAAGCGGAATTCTTGCGTCTGACGGTGGGTTTGGGCATTGAAATTCGATTCTTCTCACCACATCTTGTACTGCTTGGATCCGTCGGATTCTTGGCTGTATGGGGTAATTCATCCATTCCTCACCACTTTCGATGCATGCAAGTAACTGTGCTTCTAAGAAAATAACAAGAATAAATTTTAACTAAAACTACAAGTGATTTTTTGTTGTTTGATATAAGATGATTATTTTCTGAGAAAATACAATGTTTTCCTTGCATCCAAACGGAGCATCCACTCTTCCTTTTCAAGCCTGTTTCCATTTGTTTTTTTAACCGATTCCTTGGGCTTTGCCTTTATATAGCCTTATTTAATTGCAAAATAATGCCTTGATACTTCAGATTAGTGTCGTGTTAATTTGGATTGGAATGTCGTTAAGTAAATTTTGTTTGCTTGCTTTTAAAGCTGGAATCTTATTCCTTTGTTTCTGTGCCTTTGTGCCTTTCTTGAGTGTCTAAGTAGTCCTTATACTTTGATTAAATTTTGGGTTTTTGCGTCCAAAATGCCTGCCTGGCGTTCTGTTCCGGGACAGTCATGCGGTGTTTGTTGTTGCGGATGGAGAATGTATGGTTTTGTGAGGAGTCATTGAGCTCTTTGTTAGCACTTGGATTGCTTTATTTCCGTGCATTGAGACATTCTTTAATGGAAAAGTTGAAGAAAAGGTGGAGGTCAGCAATCAGTGTAAGATAAGGAAAGATTGGTTTTCATTTCCTCATTTGAAACAATTCAGTTTGCTATTGGATTCTATACTTTCAATAGCCCCATTGCTAAAATACTTCATTGTTATGCAATTATTGTCAAATTAAGCTTTCTTTTATGGATTTATTTCAGATAAGAAAATGATGTTACCAAAACCATCACCTTTTGTTACCAGGCATCAATCAATGTCCACAAACCATAAGAATCGATGGTCGTACATTTTGCTATCTGTTTGTAGCAGAACAAAATTTGAAACCTTCATATCTAGAATATTTTGATTATTCTTTTGAGTTTGACCATTGGTATCAACTGGTGATTACTGTTATTGATGTGGGATGATGAAATCAAGTGTATGTTTCCATCCAATTCCATTTCAGATGTTCTCTCCTTAAAACACATCATAATTGATAACTACATATGCTGTCACAGTATCCAAATCCACCCTTGAATGATATCCAGATAGTGACCTTGTTTTGTTTCTATGGAAGTTATGCCAAAAAGATCATCCTAATCATCGTCAATGCTATTTATCTCATCTATTTTGGTTGGCACTCATTGGCTTTGGAAAATTACTAACATGGGAGTTGCCTATTTGACACATGTGACTTGACCTCCAACTTTTATGGTTGCATTAATAAGCATTTACCCAAGGATTATTTTATGTTTAATATTTCCTGTTCTGTGCTATGAGTCTGCCATGAATTACAGTAGCCAACAAGGTGTTTTGATTCATAAATCGAGTGATTTCATCATTTTTTTCCACTGTGCATTATTTGCCTATCCTTTTTCTTGAGTGATGTGCAACTAGTACTCATAAAAGTATCTAGCTGAAAATAGATATCCTGGGGGCCCGGGTTGGTTGCTGATCTGACACCTAATAGCAGTAGTAATAATAATTTATATATGCATAATTATAGTAAATGGTAGATAATTACAAGGAGAATACTACTAATAACAAATCAATGCAACCTGATACTAATGATAAAATAACAACAAAAATAGAAGCCGCAACATAAAGATGCAGAACAAGTAAAAGAGAATAGAAAAGAATAATAAGTGTGATAAGAAGAGAATGCTCGGTGGCAGTGGTTTGGGGATATATGTAGTAGGTCAAACAATGCCATGCAAAAAGTTGAAATATGCAAGTAGAAGGAACAAGAAGGAAAGGAGACCACTAAAAACATGGATTAATGGGGTAAGCATATCATTGATTATAAGGTAATAGTAGTAGTGGGTATGGTTTTTGATAGGATAAATAGGAACAGAAAAAAACCTACTCCAGAAGGTATCTAGTGGCTTCAATGATTATGATTTTCTCTTTGAATGATAGTTATGCTTCTATTAGCATTCATGTTGGCAATATCTTTCTTGTAATGTAATTATCTTCTTGTGCATGAGACTGTACGTGATTTCCTTTGATAGTAAAAGCTCTATCATGTCCTTTCCAAAAAAAAGAAAAAGAAAAAGAAAAAGAAAAAGAAAAAGAATCAAATATCAATTCATACTTGTTCATTTGTAATTTTTGTAGGCACTGCTTGAACTTCCTTTTAATGTCCTCTTCAGTTTGTGTAGAAACAAATTTCAAGTATGCATCCACAAATTTGAGTTAATGGTTTTGCATGTACAATGTTCTAATCATTGGATTAGAAATCCTCTAGGGAGTATTGATCCAACACCTTTGCAGACGGGCACAAAGAAAATTAGCACCTTGTTTTCTTTTAAACTTTTTCAATAATACAAAAATTGTGAAAAGGCATTGAAAGCCTATCGCTTGATGACGTGTTCTTTTGTAATGTTTTGACATGGTATTTTGTGACTTATTCTACTTGTTGGATACACTCGCATTTGTATTGATCTTTAAATCCAAGTCCATTTGATTTTAGACTTAAGTTGTGTTTTTGTCTTCGAAGCTATATTTTTTGTAGATTTAAAAGAAGATTTGGAACTCCAACCTTGTGCAATCGTAAACTTAAAAATATTTTAAAACTCTGAATATACTTGGTTGTAGCCTCAAAGTGTCTCAATAATTGTGGATCCACTTAGTTGTAAACCTTGTAAGTGTGAAAATTTTCAATCTCTCCAAGAGAGTGACGGAAGACCCTCCCCCAACTTTCCTTCCTCCTCCTCCTCCTCTTCCTCCTCGTAAGTGCGTAAGTGATGGGGTGCTACTTTAAGGGTTTTTGATGATGCATTGTTCTCGATCATGTTGTCATAGGTGGGCTATGCAATGCATCTTTTGATATGTGTATCAAATTAGGATTAATGAGTTGCAAAGCATTCCTCAAACTAAGACGTGTCATTGATCAAACCCTATAGCCTTTTTTTTTTGACAAGGAGATGGCATCAAGTTTTGGAGGCCTTATGATGCATAGCAGCGCAGCTAGGCCTAGGCCTAGCCAAGCCAAGCCCAACCATCACAACTTAAGCTTCTTTGTTAAAAGGGGTCTTAACCCTAAGGAAAAGGCAAAGTCGATAATCAGAGGAAAGAATGCCGTCTGAGAGTAGCAGCAGTCTGAGATAATTCACACATGCGAGCAAAGTTATCCCCATCATACTACAAAGTCTTCACAGTGTCTCAGACTGCTTTAGCGGTCGGAAGAGTACGTCGTACATGAGCTTCCATGGAGTGAAGAAGCCAAGCATGGAATAGGGAGTTATTGGCAGTCCAGGTGGAGAATGTAGAATCAGTCTTAGCCGGTTTGGACTATGTAGAATCAGTCTTAGCCGGTTTGGGAGCAGTGCCATCGATATACGAAGAAAGTTGCCTTGCAGTTAAGAACATAGTTGCAGAATGGGACCACTCAAAGTAACTGGTCTCATTCAGCAACACTGTCATGATTCATCCAATTTGTGGAGAGCCAGAAGAGGTCATATCTGGAGCAGGAGGAGTTGTAGAAGATGATGCCATGAGGCTGAGGTGGTATCCGTAAATAAAATCACAAAGATCGATCCAAGGAGAAGAGGCCACAACAGATCGGAGAAGAAGAACCGGATGTAGGTCTCAAACAACAGAATAAAAAACCTTACAGATACAATATAGAGGCAGAGGCAAAAGTGGAGGAGAAGACACCAGTTGCAGACTGGCCTATACTCCCAGATACTGCAGAAAAAATCCCAAAAAGTGGGTCCCACCGTGGATGGAAGGTGGGTAGCCAAGTGTGATGCAAGCACATGGTAGGGGCGACCCTAGGAGGCTTGGTTTGAAGCCTGAACTCTACAATATGAAGGAGATCGAAGCAGAGAACCCAAAAAGCTGGGTTATGGGCGTCCTTGGCAGCAACAATAGAGATGGAGAAAGAGGGGCCCACAATTGTCGGAAATCCTGGGTCCACTTGGGGCGGAGATAGGTGAGCCAAAGGCTATCACAGAGGTGTGGATCCATGGTGCAGAGTAGGAGGATCCATGAAGATCGAAGGGAAAAACCAGTGTCTGCTGCAAGAAGGAGCGACAGATCTGCCCTGGAAGAAAGGGGCAGAAGACTGGGCTTGAACTGTCAGAGCAAAAATCAAACCCTACAGATGGAAAAAATGGTAAAAAACGGCTGGGGTAGATGGGTCCCCGTCGGCAAATCTCCGCCGGGAAAAAAATTACTGCAGAATTGACGCCTAGAAATAGAAAAGAAAAAATTTAGGAAGCACAAAACTGTCCTTGACTAATACCATGTAGATAGACTAAAGAAAAGAAATTAGAGAAGAAATTCTCTGAGTGTTGTATTGATTGTTTTTTCCTCTTAAAGGAGACCATTAAATAGAACAACGAGAGACAATCAAGGGACCTAAAAAGGAAATACACTAGGTGTATCCTTATGTAAGAATCAATCTAATCAATTACAATCTACTGTGTTGGCTTCCAATATACATCGAATCTGGACATATAATTGGGGCCCACATCACCAGACATGTGGGTCCCACAACAGAGGGACATCAACTTTACTCATGTTAGGCGGATAAAGGGTAGTCAATTTTTTGGCTGAAGTGGGAGTTGATAAAATGATTTTTATGTAGGTCTTTTTGATGTATACCTTTGCTTTTTGTAAAGGTCTTCTTTATAGGCATTCTTGATTGGTTGTACTTGTTTTCCCCTTTTATTAGTGAAATTTATTATTACTGTTTAAAAAAATTAGATGTATGTAAGCTACGACTAAAAGCCAAGAGTGGCAATTGGGCAAAGTGGGTAGTTTGAGATCTTTAGGCCTTGAGCTTGGGTTTTCTAGTGTGATATCTCACCTTTAGAAGGCTTTTGCCTAACCAAGGATTGATTTTTTCTGATTTTATGGCATGTTGGGGGTTGTTTCTTTTACTCCACTTATCTAGAAGCTTGACTATGGGACCGTATAATAGAGATGTATTCTTTGTTAAGTTTGTACCCATATCTACCTTGTAGAGGTGGTTTTCTTTATTGCAGCAATTTGGTGCATTTTTGGACCCACCTTTGGTGATTGCATTTTGTTGGTTAGCTGTCTTGTCAAAATTCGAACGTTAGATCATCTGCATATCATCATCGTCGTCTCGTTGTCAAATATTGCTACCCATGTATGGATGTGCTAGTAGGGGTGAACCACATCTTTATTTATTGCAGTTTCGCAAGAAGCCTAGTATTTTTTTCCCATTTTTTTGGCATTTCATAGGTGATGCTTGATGCTCTTCCTTCAATGGTGTTAATATTCTATAAGCATAGAGTGTGAAATTCCGTTACTAGAATGATGCAAGACCTAGAGGGAGGGTGAATAGGTCTGATCCGATTTTAATTCCCTTTTTAAAATAAATCAATTTAACAATATTTGCAGCGGAATAAACGTGTGTGCAAGTGATAAACAAATGAATTAAACCATCAAAGCAAACCACACATGCACAACATTATATAGTGGTTCGGTTCACCTGAACCTACATCCACTGTCAAACTTCCCAAGTCTCGGGTTGTCCCAATATACTATAAATGGGCTTCTTACCTAGATAGTACAACCTAATTTTTTATAGAGGTTCGACCCCCATGGTCTAATCCTCGACGCTTATTTTTTTGGGTGGTTCGAACACAATGTTCTAGTCCACCTTATAATGATATCAAAAAAAAAAAAAAAAGAAGAAACACTTGCCTTGGGCCTTAACTTAATCTTCAAACTTCGTGCTCTTTGCTTGATGTCTCTGCGCTTCTTCTTTCAGATCAGGTTCTTCATAGTTGAGTATTGGCACAACGGGACAAAGGTACGAGTACAAGGGTGTTACTAGATTTGGTCCCAGAGTCAACGTCTCAAGTTAAGCATCGGATGCTTTGATTCAACCTATGAGGATTGCTGAAGAAGAGAGACGGCTGGGGAAAAGAGCCTCTGAAAGGTTAGGGTTTTTCCAAAGTGACAGTCTGTTATTTAAAATAGAACAGCCGAGTATTTATAATAAGTTCTTCCAACGGCTCAGTCTCGAGGCCTTCAGGTTTTCTTCAAGGCCTCGAGCCTGTATTTGGTAATACAACTCATAAGATTTCCAGATTTTTAAACTCAACTCCAGTGATATTTAGTCAAAGGCCAGCTCACATATTCGCCACACGTGGGTGATTGCAAATCACAATATTTAAATAACAAACGATGAGGAGGCAAAAAGATTTTCCATAATATTTTTCAACTCAAGAGGAGCCTCTTAAAATTTCCAGATTTATATGATTGCCAATTATGATAAATTTTTCAATAATATCGAATCATTAAGAGGCTAAAAGATTTTCCATAATCTTTCCAAAATGAGGAGCCTCGTAAGATTTCCAGATTTATAAACTTTTCAAAATGAGGCTTATCCTTTATAGATTGAGGAGCCTTCCAAAGATTCTTTCATCAGTGTGAGATGGCAAACTGGTTATTCATAATCTCATCAAATCCATAGGAGCCTTCTTGGATCTCCTTATTTCCACAAGATTTCCAAACAAGATGAGACATAGGATATTTCAAAATCATGAGCAACCTTTCCCCTTTTTCAAATCTTTCTTACCATATCTTGTAAGATATTTGGTCAAAGGCCAGATGACCTTGAGATCACACACTGAAATCCAGCTGTCATGATTTTTACTCACTATGGTCAGTCTTGAGGCCTCGACAAAATGCTTGAGGCCTTGAGGCTGAGAGTTAAACATTTTTTAGTTTTCCAATTTATTAACCGTTGATTTCTAAGGTATTTAGGTTTAACCTAAGGTCCACTAAGGTTCACTTACCTGTGTGCCAATCACATGTTCAGTGTGGATTCTTCAATGCATAGTAGATCTTCTGGCAGCTTTCTAACAACTTCAAATTCTTCCAAGGCAAGGTCCAACACACATGGTCACGCTCGGTCACAGAATTGACAATACATAGACTCGGTCAAACTGAGGCCCTAACATAGTCTAATTGAGATTTTCAGGTGTCTTCTTTAGATCTTCGATGAACTAGAGGTTTCCTTCAATCAAAACAATGACATGGAAGTTGGTGGTGGTAGAGGTCGAGGTAGAGTTGGTGACCGAGGGTGTGGTAGAGGAAGAAATGGCCCCCACAACCATTATGCTTTTCATGACCTTCCTGACCCTGAATCTGAAATAGTGAGATCTGTTAAAGTTGAGGCTCTGAGTTTTGATGGTCGATTTGACCCAAAGGCTTTTATTGACTGGTTGTCTGGCATGGAACACTACTTTGAATCGTATAACATGTTAGAAGGACGTCGTGTGAGATTTGCAAAAATGAAATTGTTGGGTCAAGCCAAACTTTTCTGGACCAATGTAGAGTGCTAAATTGAAAGAGTCGGAGGCGAGCCTATTTCTCATTGGGATGAAATGAAAGAAAAACTAAAAGAAAAATACATCCCTTTGACCTATAGAGAGAGATTAATGGATCAATAGCAAGCACTTCGTCAGGGAAACATGTCAGTCGGCGATTACATCGACAAGTTTGATGAGTACATGATGAGATGTGATATCAAGGAGGACCTTCTTGTGACTCTTTCTTGGTTTAGAATGAGTCTCCGTCTATATCTTCAAAAAGAGTTGATTCCTCACAGTGTCAACATCTTGGAGGATATTTATCAGAGAGTTCAAGAGTTGGAGTGTTACTTGACCCTGAACCCTGTTAAGCAGTTTGAATCTACTCCACGGGATACGGTGAGTCAAGCCAAGCCAGCCACCAATGCTCTATTCCAAAACAAGGATGTAAGTGTTAAAGGAGCTTCTGGTGCGAGTTCTTCCAAACAAGGGACCAAATGCTACAAATGTCATAGTTATGGGCATTTCCCTCACAAATGTCCTACCAAGAATTGGAATAAGAAAAGAACCATTGTGTTGACAAACAATCCAATGAAAAGACTGACCAGGACGTTGAGAATGAATTGTTATATGCATGCAGGAGAACATCTCGAAAGTGATGAAGGCATTGGCAATTTTGACGAATATCCCCTTGGGTTGGTTAGGTGTGTTCTCATATCATTCCCATCCATAGACCCTAGTCCAGTGCCAGTGTAGTCCAAGTTGTCTGAGTCTACATCTGCATTTGCACCACATACATATGCATTGCATGCTGAAATTAAAGTGATTAATACATGCAATAAACAATATAAGTTACTACAGATACTCATTGTAAGTCCAATGAATTTGATGTGGCTGATCATATGGAGGACCTCACATTCTGTCCAGTTTCAGCAGCCTTCCACTCAGTCCTACCTCATATGAGCCTCATCCTGACCCACACACTGGCCTACCTAGCCCAATTCATAATCCATGTCCTGAACCTACAATGACTTCCCTGTCACCCAAGAGAGAGGAAGAGTTTATACTGAATGAGAAAGTGGTTCCCACACGTCAACCGAAGACAGAATTCTCATGGTTGAGAGTAGATGAACTTCAGCGACAAGATCTGACTCTTCTGGTGAGATACCACAGCTTTATATCGCCAGAGGCTTATTTTTCTCATTTAGAGCATGTTGACTATAGTGACAACTTAGATGTCCGAGCATCCCAGTAACGACTGGAAGAAATCCGCTCCAACAACATTGTGGCTTGATGATGACTCTATTGGATGACATTTGAAGGCCTCACGTGCAGGTGTTTGCATTTTGAAGACCTTACCTTGGGAAGATGCGCGCGAGGGAAGATTGATGTCTTTTCATCTATTTGAACTCGAGGTCGAGTTTTTTTCAGATGGGGAGATTGATGCGGTGCAACTCCAGGCCTCCTATTTTTGTGGTTTTCTATGTCCTTAGTTTTCTATTTTCGTGGCTTTCTATTTCCATAGCTTTCTATTTTTTTGTTTGTTTTTTAGCAAGGATTTATTTTTAGTAGGTTGAAAGTTTATATATGATGTAGCCCCTTCAGGCAAACACACGGTTGAATAAAAATAAAAGTTTGAGATTTTCGCACATACCATTGAATGGCGCGATTGATTTTGGCGTGTGGCTACCATCCTTTCATCCAAGGTACTTTTATCTTCTATCTTCTTCTTCCCTCTTCTTTCCTTTCCTTTTCCCTTTTCTTTCTTGCTGCCGTGAAACTCATCCCTTTGCTGTTTGCTACCTTCCATAACCCACCCTCTTCCTTAGCCCAAATCTGTCCAGATCCGTCATACTACCTTCTTCTGGCAATCGTTAGTCCCTCCCTGGCCATTATTGTCGTCGCCAGCCCATTTCTTACCCCTTTTAACTGTCGCCACCGAGACCTTTTGCTTCTGCCTCCCCTTCCGAGCCTTCCCTTCGCAAGTCTTCCGCCCTAATGCCTTACATTCATTTTTACCCTCTTTTGTTCCATTCGTAGTCGCCTCCTCCTTTTATTTCCTTCTAAGTTCCTCTTTTAAATCATATGCCATTTACAACTATATGTTTATTCCATTTAAATACTTAGGCCATTCCATTTAAAGTTAGATAACCCTTTCGTCCATCTTATTTAATTTTCATGTAATTATTTACATTAGATTCTTGACATTTGCATGATTATTTGTGTTAAAATTTATATTAATTAATTGCTAGTATTAATTGAATTTTAATTTCAGCCAATTTTAGCTTAGGGTGCATTATTGTCATCCCCTTTAATTGTTAGGGGTTACATTTAGGCATTTAGAGTTGTCTTGCATCACAATCTAATCATGTTTAAATTGCAGACTTGTCCAATGCATGGTGGGTTGTGGATGTGTCGTATGCGTGGAAAGGGTTCCAGTTGGGTCCATAGAAATTGGAACTATTAGTTTATTGTTTGGTGTAGAAAAGTTCCTTATCTTCCTTCTTTGGTGCAAATTATATTAAAATTTACGTAGAGTAAATGAGAGATGTATTTTGGTTTGTGCAGCTTCTGGTTAGTACTGCTGAGTTGAATATGATTCTATCATTTATTGATGACCCAAAAATTAATGTATCATTTGTCCAAAAAAAATTGTATTTGAAGATTTTATTGCAAATAATTTTCTTCTTGTCAATCATGGCATTATACTTTCAATGTCATTGCCAGGTTTTTGGAGGCTGACACTGATCATTTATATGGTTAAACCTGTTTTGCAACAGGGCAGAAGTTGTCTTGGATGCTGTGCTAAAGCCACCCCGATTATAGCTGTGGATGAGCCATCAAAAGGTCTGAAAATTCAAGGTCGAACTGTGAAGACATCCAGTTTATCAGAGGATTTCTGGGGTACCAGCTCCTATGAGATGGAAAATAGTGGAGTTAAATCTCAAAGTGTCTCTTCAATAAGCACATCAAACCAGGCTGTTGATCACCATGCAGCAGGCAGCACCAGCAACCCCCCTGAATTAATAAATCATGGCAAGTGTACTTTTTTGAGCGGTAACAAGAAAAATATATTAATGATGAGAGAAATTACAAAAGACGCCAACCAAGGGTCGAAGAGACATAAACCCCAAGATAGCCAAAAAGAAGAAAAAAAAATACAAAGTGTAGAGTACAGAAGTACAAGAAATGCCCTCCAACATAATCAAAAGCACAAATCTCCCCAAGAAGCCTCAAAGATAAAACACGCCCGTGGTGTTAGAATCCACCTCATTTTTGGCAAAAAAGTCAGCAACACTATTAGCATATCTCCTGACTGCCCCAAAATGATCTCCCTTCCTGAGCATAAAGCTCTAATTTCTCTTACTATTGTGATCAATTTCCGTAGAGGTCTTGTTAACCCTTCTGCCCATGTGGAGTCCCCTTCAATGATCAATTTAGCCCTTCCTATTGAGGACCAAAGGGTCAAAGCTTTCCTAATACTAAGAAGTTCTGCCTCGTTAGAAATACGGTCTCCTGTGGATTCAAAGAAAACCATCGACGTCCTCCCATTCCAATCACGCAACACGCCACCAATACCGGCCGGGCCAGGTTTTCCTCTGGCAGCCCTATCGACATTGAATTTAAAGGTACTTGCTTGAGGGGGTTGCCAAGGAGTTTTGACTCAAGTGTTTCTTTACCCCATGCAGAGGCAGCCGTCCCAAGAAGAGAGGAAGTCAACTGCTCTAAACCCATTGAATTCTGTTCCCGACAGAAGCCAATGACTGTTGGCAAGTGTACTTGCCATGAACTGTTGTTTGTTATCTGTCTCTATTTCCTTTTTTCTCCCCTTAAAATGGATTAATGTCCTGTACTGAAATTTAGAATCTGTCTGTTTGCAGGTCTTCTTCTCTGGATTCAAACCAGGCAGCAGTGGATTGGAAAAAAGCAGTCAGAAAATCGAGCACCGAGAATTCAGGAACCTAGGTTGAGGTATAATGGATTTTATCTTTTTGAGTTCACTTATCTTTTAGTACCCTAATCATGAATGGTTGGATTTATTATAAAAGCCTGATATCTTGCAATATGCAGCTTAATCAACATTTGACATCCTCCAAAATAATAATTTACTAAATATTATTAACTTGTTCATCTATGTAACAAATTATGCATGACTAGATTATTAGAGCTAGACATGTTGATAACCTGAAGGCTCTTGGCCCTTGAACTGCAGTTCTATGTAGCCCAGTGAGGTAGACATCACACCAGAAAATGAAAGAGAAGACTTCAGTTTCAACTGTGGCAATTGCAGGATTAAACTAACCAGTTTGAACTCCGAATTGGTGGGCTTGGTGCATATGGGCCTGTGCCTACTCAAGTGGGCCTTACATATTGGCCAATTGAAGATGGGCTGGCTTGGAAAGATTCCAACTTTCAAGCCAAAGCTTAGAAGTGTCATGCACAAGCCACATGAGGTGGGGACATCCAAAGGGCTAGCAAGTGCTACATGGAGTGGATGGTATTAATGATGGTCAAATGCATCTCCTTAAAGCCTCTCCAATTTGGGCAGGCACTTAAATGGGTCAATATATTCTCCTCGGGGCAACACCTTTCATGGAATGTGACTCACAAGATGCATGAGACACTCTCTTAGTCAACAACACATGGCATCCTCTCATTGGTTGGAACACCTCACCATCCTACATGGCATTCTTTTATTGGTTGCTTCCTATCTCTCTTTTGTGCACATGGAAGTCATGCAAGCATCTCCAACATGACTGGTGTTTCCAATTCAATGCACACCACGTTGGTGCCAACATGGACAAGTCATTAGGGCTTAGGTGGAATTTTCCCATTGGTTATACTTTTAATTTCTTCTTTCTCATTGGTCTAGATGATGTGCCATAGATTGAGACAAACCTTAGCTTGCATAACCAACCCAACCAATCCCCTAAATCACGCCAACCATGGTTGGTTGACCCTAGGTTTACTTTTAGTTTAGTATCACTCCTAACATTATAAATAGAGGTCATTGCTAACCTTGTACATCATCGAATTTGAAGAATTGAAATCTTTGAGTTGTAGTTTGATTCAAGAAATCCAAGTGTGGATTTGTGTCACTGTAAGTTCGTTCTTTGAATTTTAGTTTTCAAAGTTGGTTGAATTAAGTTGTGGTTTTCATTTCCTCTTTACAATTCATTTCCTTTTCAAGATTAATTACATTTCAATCATCATTGGGAATTGCATTCTTTTTAAATTTCTTCAATTGAACTTAACTAGTTTCATTGGAAGTGATTACCATAGGACTCGCCTATAGCTTGTCTTTGGTTCGGCACCGCATCAAATGGAAATTTGTTTGGTCCCATTTGTTGTAGGTTGATACTATCTCTACCTTTGACATTCATACGATTGAAGGTTCAATACTATCTTGGCCTATATTAGATTGGTCATCAGAGCTTGTTTCCTGAATACACCTGTGCATACACCTAGCTTTTGTTGTGCACTCTACTGTTGTGTGTTTGGAGATGGTGTTTTTTTTCCTTGTAGCAAGCATCCTCACTTTTTGGGAGAGCGATGAACTGTATGTTGAATGTCAGTGGTCGGAGGTTACACCAAACACAACCAATTGGGCAGAGATGATGACGGTTTTCAATCCAATCCAAGTCCATCAAACCCATCATGCATTAGGAGACGATCGGGACGTACCCTTGAGAGATGAGGTACGTGAGATGTGGGAGATGATAGCAAACGTGATTGTAGAGTTGGATAGATTGCAGACTAATCTACATCAGAGAGCTCCAAAACGACCCAGTTCGTCCTCCAACATATCTCGAACCTCCCGAGTTGCATCCCATCAACCTTCTATGGATAGTGGTGCAGATAGAGAGTACTACCAGTGTAGATATCGACCTAGACATAGGGATCGACATAGAAACACTTGTTCGCAAAATGAGGGAGATTAACAACTTCAAAGACTCAAGTGACAACGTAATGATCCAACTCTCTCATAGCACCAAAGGAGGAATTGAAAGAGGATTGGCTACGTACAAATATCATCCACTATAGATGCACTATCGGGGGCAAGGTATGTCATTTGAATATTGATAGTGGGAGTTGTAGCAATGTTGTAACCCAAGATGTGGTGGACAAGTTGCAATTGAAGCCTCAAAGGCATCCTTGGCCCTATCAAATTTCATGGGGTAAAAAGGGAAACAAGGTAACTGTTGATAAGAAGTGCCTGACATCTTTCTCATTTGGTAACAAATATTTTGATGACGTGTGGTGTGATGTGTCGATGGATGCCTGCCATTTGTTGTTCGGTCAACTATGTTAGTGTGAGAGGAATGCTAGACACCACAGGCGGCAAAATGTTTATACCCTTTTTAAAGATGGGACTAAGCATGTGTTAGGTTCGTTGAGAGACATGGTGAAGGTGAGACCTAAGAAGGCTGAAGTTAGCCTAGTCACCTTCCAAGAGTTGAAAAAGGAGGTGAAGGAGAAAGAAACTGAATTAGAAACTAGGCCAAGATTCTTAGCCCTGGGAAGAGAAGCAACTATAGACAAGGATGTGGAAATCCTTGCTAAACCAAGCAAGGAGTGGTCAGTGCAGATTCATACATTGGGGTCGGTAGACGACATACATCTTGTGGACGTGGATAGCATTGTTCGACCATATGTTGACCCAATTTGGGAGAACCACGTGATCCAGTTCACCACACCTAACCTTTCATCACTTATGGCAAGCAGAGAAGTTTCAACAAGCGCATGTGTACAGCAGGAGAGGTTTGTTCTACGGCAAGATGTGATGCAGGGAAGACATAGGATGTTGTGGGACCCACTTTTGCTGTTTGGGACCCACCTTTGCACCGTAGTTGACTAGAATCTTCTAATTCTGGAAAGTCAACTCTATTATGTATGATTGATTGTAATTAGCCATTATTTTATTTTTTTCCAAAATCAGCCACCTTGATTGGCTCCTTATATATTATTTATATTTGTAATCTTCTTCGGTTTTATTCATTCAATACAATAGTGAGAAAGAATTCTTCTCCATAATTTATTTTTCTCCTCCTTTTCCTTTTTCTTATTATTACATGGTATCAGCTAAAATGAATTTTTGGATACTTTAGGAGGATTTTTTATTCCTTTTTACTGTTCCTGGCCGAAATCCGGCATCGTCTTTTGATCAAATCTCTGGGACATCTGTAGCGAATCCTCCTCTTCATCTTACAGTTCTGTAGATTTTTCCAGCAGGTTCGAAGTTTTTCTGTGGCATTGCACAATTGCTGGATGGTTCTGCTACAAAACTTATCAGGTGTTCATTTCTTCTCCGGCACGGCTTTCACTGATGGGACCCCTACTTACCCCTGTCGTTTTGGCTGGTCTTTTCATCTACAGTCTTCGATCTGCTCTCTGAAGCCATTGGCTTGCATTTTTGGGCTCCCTTTGACCAACAACGGTACTGTTACAAAATCCAGTTTTTGGGTTCCTTTGCTTACATCTGCTGTTTTTTGTCCTTCTACACTTCAGATCTTCCACAAGTGGTGTCGACCTTCCCTCTAGTTGCATCTACAAGGCCTCTCCAGTTTTTGCTTCGTGGGACCCACTGCAGTAGTTTTTTTTTCCTCCTAGATTTATTGTTGGACTGTTTTTCAGTCTTTGTTTTCAATCTTTGTCTGCAACACCTAGATTGGCCTTCTCCTTCACTCACTAGTGTCGCCATTACTTTTGGATGCGGGAGTATGCCTGCAACTAGGCAGGAAGAAGAAGAAACAAAGAAGATAAAGAAAAGGCTATGCCTTTGATTAATTTTATTGAATATCCATTGTATATTTCCTCTCTTATAAGCATCGGTATTTATAAGAAAACAAATAACTAGAAAATAAAAAAGACTCCTAAACTAATTAGGGAAAGCCACCGACTTGGCTTCCTTACTAAATTAGGATTCCAACGAAAATAGCAACTCGGTTTCCTAATTAATCTAGGACACTAAAAACAAAATTAATAAAATAAAAGAACTCGGCTTCGAGTTGAATTCAGCAAAATCTCAAAGCACCAAATAAAGATGAAGATCAAGACCGTAGATGTGAATGATGAATCTTGTAACTGCACAATCTTCAAGGCACGAACGATGAGAGTAAGTAGACACATACCACTTATCTAATATAGTGGAGCAAATTAACTTTACAAATTTGTATCTCCCTCATTCGTTAGAGTCCAACATTGGTTAGTCTCGAATGGATTGAATCACTTGGATAATAAGTATTTCATGAGGTTTTTTTTCGGTTAGTGATGCTAGCTTGCCTCGAGATGGCCGTATCTTGTACCCCTGCCGTTGGGGAATCAGCTCCCGGGTCGTCGCTCTACTACATCTGGCCCGTCTTCTAGGCACCTTTAGAAGGCAAGTAGTGTGACAACGTAAATGCTTCCTCGGTCCTTCTCATCAGTTGCAGGGCTTGGTGGTATGGGCTTGGGGGTCGCAAGGGGGAAGACAAAGGAAGTCAACCCAAACAAGGGGGCTCGGGGAGTTAAGGAACAGCAAAAGGGGGGATGCAAATGCAAGCAAGTCTAAAATCAATTGCTGATCAAACTGGCAGAATTGAATCGCATATGACTTGGAAAACAAGGGAATGCTGGATTCACTGTTGATGAGCCAATCTCTGAGTTATGCTGGAGCTTGAGCCAAGCTTGATAGGGTTAGATTTAAGCTTGGTTTAGCAAGCAAGGTTAAGCTGCAGCTAGCTTGGCTTGTGTCACCTAACTTACATGACTAATTAGATTGACCTCTACATTAAGATGAAGATCAATAAAATATGTATCCACATTTGGCACTGCAATTTTCAAACTTCTTGGTCTGTTTCGTGAAACTAATCCTTTTTGACAAGCAATTCTTGGTGGTGATTTATCTTTCTACTTCATACTTGGAATTTATGGGTGCAGTTGGAATGCCACTTACGAAAGTTTACTTGGAACGAACAAACCATTCCCACAGCCGATCCCTCTCTCGGTAAGGCCTTTAATCTCTAGTGTCATTATTCTGACCAACCAATATGACTGCTAATTTCATATAGTGGCTAACTGCTATTGGTTGGATTTCACTTGTAGGAAATGGTAGATTTTCTCGTGGACATTTGGGAGCAGGAAGAGTATGTATGAATAAATCCTGCCTGAATTTACAATTTCATTGTTTCCTGGACCAACGGACACTGTTGTAAATTACTGTTGCCACCTCTTGTCAAGATCGCAAGTGCTTCAGCGTCAACTGTTATATTCAGATTGCTCCCATGATACTTGCAGGACTGGAACATTTTCACTATTTTTTGATCTACTTGTATAGAAGTTGCCGTCTTTTTTTCATTTTATCTTTCCATATTATTTTCTCTCAACGCAGCTTGATGTGGGCCGGCAGGGGGTATACTATTCAGGGGAAAAAAAAAAGAAAAAGAAAAATCTGTCGGGGACAATTTACATTAACACCTGATTTGACCGACCTTGGTTGATGTCTTAAATGCAGTCATGCGGATATGATCGAGTGGATTTAGTGATGGCATCTTTACGAGTAATGTTCATATGATGTCATCCTCATGGTAACTATCATGAGAATGAATAAATCCACTATTATTTTGAAGCAAATAAATTCAACTATTCATAAAAAACTACTCAAAATTTAGAGGGATGGTGGTCGTACTCATTCTCATGGTTATTACCAGGAGGATGACAGTATATGATCATTTATTCTATCAGTCGCTTGCAAAATATACAAAGAGTAATTGACTTACCTTTTTTAGTTGTTTTTTGCCTTAATATTTTGCTATGCATTTGATCTGCATGGCTCTCTGGCCTCTGGATGGGTCTAAGTACGTTAGCAAACGATGATGGTGCAGAAAGGGATGCCTTAAATTGCGAAGATCTAAACTTCAAAATTATATTGCCGTGATTTGGATTATTATGTAGAACAGGCTACCCGAATGTTCCTAAACAACTAAATGTGGCTGATGACAAAGGTACCTTTTACGACTCTAAACTAGTGAAAAAGCATCACGTTTAGAGACAAAATTAATGAGTATTTTATGTATAGGTTGGATGATGACTCATTTATGGTTATTTAGGGTGGGCAATTATTTAGTAAATGGGCAAGGTTAGTTTGGGTTAATATATTTAATAAATCCTTTGGTTCTGAATAGTTTGGCTGGTTGAGGGCAAATCATGTAAACTTGGTTAGGCACTTGCGCAATTGAGTTGGGTGAAGTAATTGTTTAGGTTAGGTTTGAATAATTCAATTAGTTTAGGACAAATCATTTAAACTTTGATCGACACTTGAGTTGGTCAACTCATTGACTAAATGAGTTAGATCAAATAATTTTTGAGATTGGATCAACTTGCTTGATAAATGGATGAGATGTGTCTGGGTAAATTTTTTTTAATTAATAGTTTAGATTGGTATGTGACGCAGCTGATATGATCAGGTTTGAGGCCTCGGATACTGTCAATGGGTCATGGGTTCGAGGCCTCGGATATTGTCAATGGGTCAAACACTGAATAGAGAGGCTGAATGAGGTCAATGGATAAAAAGGTCCGTCAAAAGACTGATGGATTAACGGGTTTAATGTGGTGGGTTGACTCTCAATGGTCAGTGGGTGGTAAGAGGTTGAGGCGTAAGAAGGCTTGTTTATGGGTGATTAAATGGAGACTGGGAACCTAACGGTAGGAAAAGGGTTGATGGAAACGTGGCAATAGGGGTGTTTGGGCATCGACTTGGCGTTGGGGAGAAGTGGCAATAGGGGTGTTTGGGCATCGACTTGGCGTTGGGGAGCAGTGGCAACAGATCTGGGAACCAATATGGAAAGACGACGATAGAGAAGGCAGCAGTACAACAGGCTATTGGAGGCCAGTTGGGCAGATGAGGAAGAAGAGAGTGATGAAGAAGAGAGAGACGAGAAAAGAGAGAAAAGAAGGAAGAAGATTTAAATACATGGATTGGGAAAATAAAAATAGAAATCTAAGAAGAAAATGGTGCGGGATTATAGAATAGAAAATAAAATAAAAAGAAATAGGAAAACAACAAAGTGTAAAGCTGGGTCTCCATGCGTTTCCATTTGCATCCCATCGGTTCTTTGGCCAGGTTTTCGGACGCAAGAAATTTCTCAGCGTTAAGCTTGCCCATGTTGCATTAGTATCCCGTAGTTGAAAAGAAACTTGTATATATATATATATACATATGTACATATATATATATATGTACATATGTACACACATATATACGTACATATATACATGTATACATGTACATATATATATATATATGTATACATATATATATGTAACTCTGAAGCATGCACAACTCATATTCTAAACAGGTAACACCTACACGTGTTGTAAGATCCCTTTGGATCCTAGGGCTTATTAGACCCTTGATTTGATCGAATTGAATTATCAGTTGTCTACGTACTCCAATCGAGATCAGATCTTGCATAGTTCTCAAATCATTTATTTCATGGAACTAACCCCATACTATTCATGATGTCACATCAAAACATTCTAATTATCCAATCGTGGGCCTCATCAGTAGAATAGATCTCATCTATCACGGGTCTAGCCAATCACAAGATGGAAACCCTCCATCTCCCAACGTAGCATTGGGTATGGATTGTTTAACAACAAAATCCTTCACCTCCCTCATTAATGATCCATTTGGAGTTTCATCCCATGAGATGAAACTCCCACCTCCAACGTGTGAACACCTTAGGTTTGATCTTATGAGATGTAACTCTCCATCTTGTCACCTAACTCACTTAAGATGAAAGTCCTATTAATTTCCCATTCAACTCATCTCTTTAACTCAACTCATATCTTTAATTCAACTCTAGTTAACTCACTTAAAATCAACTCATTTCCTTGATTCCATCTCCAATTTAATTCAGCCCAAATTTAATTAAACTTGAATTCACTTAGTGGTCGGCCAAGTCAATCACTACCCATTGGGTCCCAATTGGGCATTTGACCCAATTGACAACCTTGACCCAATTACATAAATCTTACCCATTTATTTCAATTGAACCTTATCCATAATCCGTTGGGTCTTAATTGGGCAATTGACCCAACATCTTACCCATCTAAGGTCTATCTCCATTAATTCACAAATTAAATGAACAATTTTCATATATATATATATATATATATATTCATAACTTGAAAATCTAGGGTGTTACAAGTGCCGTTGCAACTCATCTTCTTCTCCCCTCCCTCTTTCTCAATTCGGTTCTCTCTCTCTTTCTTTCTCGATGTTTCTTCTTCTTTCCCCTGTCCCCGTTTCCCCTTGTCTGCTCGAGCAACCGTCGCCTCAGACGTTCACCGCTCGGGATTGCCAGCTTCCAACCCCCCTTCTTTCCATCTTTATCAATTTCGGGTACTCTCCTTCACCCCCTTTCTTCTCCCTCTGATTTTCTCGATTTTCATCTCTTTTACTTGGTTTTCCTTCCCCCTTTTCCTCTGGTTTTCCGTTTTTTCCCTCTATTTCCATCGGTTTTCCCTGGTTTTCCCTGGCTTTCCCGATTTCTTTGATTTCTTCTCCTTCCTTGTTTTCCTTGTTTCCTTTTCCTTTCTCTGTAATTTCTTCCTGGATTTTTTTCCTTGATTTCATTTTCCCTCTCTTTTCCCCTTTTCCGACTCAGTTGGGCAAGTGAGTCGGATCGACTGAGTCTCCAAGCAGACTCAGTTCAAGCCCTGGGTTAGCCCAGTCTTGGACGCTGCCTGGTCCACTCAAGCCCAACTTTCAAGCTCAGACTCTGCCTTGGGCTCAGCCCTGGATCTGGCCCAGCCAGTCTTGAACTCGGTCTGACCCATTTCCAGGCCCAGACCTGGTCCAGCCCAACCAGTTTTGGTCCGACCCAATCTGGCAAGCCCCTTTCCAGGCCCAATCAGTTTTGGTCCGGCCCAGTCTGGCAGGCCTCGTTTCCAGGCCCGACCCGTTTTCACTGCTCGGCCCAGTTTTACCCGTTTTCACGGCTCGGCCCAGTTCGACCCGTTTTGGGCCCAACCCAATTTTAGACCAAATTTTCAGTTTTGTCTCATTTAGCCCTTTTACCTTATTTATTTATTCTTTCTTCCTTGTTTCAACAAACTGAGCTTCATATAACCTTTCAACTCGCTTGCTCGCTTCGGATTTTCGACTCCGCACACACTGTGAGGGGACTTATTACTGTTTTAGTATGCATTCGCATCTATTTAACTCTTGACCTTGGACATGGAGTGGCTTTAGTGGGGCCCTTCGTTTATTAAGCCACTTGGTAAGGGAATTGTTATATGAATCTATGGCAAGGGGTCCGTTCGGGTGTACTCATGTCAACTATTTGCGATTAAATTAAAAATTTTGATCGGATTAATGGACAATGAACATGATGCTTGAAACTTATTGATAACATGTGTATTTAGCTATAATATGTAAATAAATTTATGATGATAATAAGGCATGCGTTGGATGTCGAACATGATGTTAGGGACTTAGTGATAACGTGTTGTGCATTTGATTATAACATGTGAATGCATTTATGCTGAAAGTGAGATATGCGTCTAGACTTTGGATATGATGCTTAGGACTTGTTGACAACATGATGGGTGTTTACTTATAATACGTGAATGAGATCATGATAAGTATGTGACTTGTGTTTGAGACCTTATTATATACTTGTGTTGTTATATATGATCATGATATCATGTGCCTGCCTGCAAGGGGTTAACCCACAACGGACAACGCGCCATTGGGTGTTGAGATGAAGGAACTATTGACATGTGTATATGTTTATGATGATGTGATGAGTTTGGTTGTTGGGAGGACTTCTCCGTTACGCCTCGGCGGTCAAGACCCCCATAGGGGGAGGCGGGTTTCCCCGTTGTGTTCCGGCGGTTGAGGTGCCTACCCTTGAGATTGGCTTCCCTATTATGCTCCGGCGGTCGAGACCCCCATAGGGAGTTGCAGGTTTCCCCGTTGTATTTCTGCAGCTGAGGCAGTTGTGTAATATGAGGTCTCCCATTTGTATTGGTAGGGAGACCGGAGTTGGAGGATGATAGTTGTGAGTTATGGGGATGGCGTTTCAAACTAGTCGGTGGGACCATTGATTAGTTGTATAGTTGAGCACTCTTGTACGTAAACATTCATTTTATTACGATGTCAATTATTTTTCATACACGTGGTATATGTTGTCGCTGACATGTGATATGATTATTCCCTTCATTGGGCTGGTTAGCTCACCCCTTACCTTTCAGCTACCCCGGTTACGGAGGGGTCAGGTGGGCCCCTTGAAGAGGTACCCGGAGAGGAGTAGCAATAGTTAATATCCCATATTATAGACACTTGTTTATATTGACTCGTTATCACATGTTTTGTTTGGATGGTTGTATAATTGTATCGAATAGTCCGTGATTATTTGATATACTTTATCATGTTGGTTTTGGCCTTTATCAAATTGTTGAGAGGGAGATAGTTACCCCGTTTCAAAAAAAAAAAAAAAAATGCCTGATATTCGTCCTTTTATGTTGATATGAGTTATTTCGGAGATAATGTGCAAGTAGCAAGACGGGGCGTTACAGTTGGTATCAGGGCACGATTCAACTCTCAGACTGTGCATGGGACAAAGATGGATGTGATGATAACTAGAGATTAGGTTCACCCCTGTGTGATAGGGTAGATTGAACCGGGTTATGGGGTGTTGCATAGGCACCCTAGGTTTGTGTGGTGTGCTTGGTGTGTTATCTTTCAATTTGCATACTTGAGATGTGACTTGTAGCGAATTCTCGCTCTGTGAGACTCTCCAGTATTTGATTAGTGGGTGAGTCAATGGTGAGATAGATCACTCGTTTGAGTGGGTGGAGCACCGTGGCGTGGTCACAGGAGCTGTGGGATACAGATCTCTAGGTTTGGAGTCAAGTTGGTCTTACTCCCTAGAGTAATTAGAGGTGTTCCTCGGTGGGACCCACATTAGGAGGAGTCCTCACCTTTGAGGCGCGTTGGTGATTTTTATTTATTTTTCCATTCAAAGCCGCTTGAGGAACATGGTGGAGTCAAGGGGGCTTCAGACTGTGATTGAAGTGAGATCGTTCGAGGGTCTAGTGTTGATGGGAGAAGACTGTATTGTGGGTCTACCTCCTAGGTTCATAGGAGGCTCGTGTTAGAGTGGGAGGCCATTGCATGTGGGCCTCGCATGTGACTATATTGTATGAAGATAGACTCATTGGAAATTTATGGCGATTGAGTCCGGCCGACTAAATCTGTAGATGGCCGATGTAATTCCATGAGGGGTAGATGGGCTTGGTATGTTTGACTTATTAGATAGGCCCGTTTGGTGCTTTGGATTGCGAGGAGTGCCTGAGGGTTGAGCCAGTGGTTGTATGTCTGGTTCGAGGACTCCCACAAGTCTATATTATAGTTAGAGGTGCTTATGGCTTTGTAATGGACTTGTTTAAGTCAAACTGGTAGGGTTGACCGTTGAGACTTAGGTGGGACCGACGAACGGTCCAATTTCAATGTATGAGTGAGTTGGGAGCTCGGCGCCTTGAATAGGGCACGTGAGTGTTTCTTAGCTCTTGACCGGCGTACTGAATGTTTCCAGTGTCCCCCTTTATTTCTGCCTTGAGTTTTGCTAGTTGTGGACCAGATCTATGGATCATGCGTTTTGACCTTTGGAGTTAGCATTGGAGGTCAGTTTATGAGTTTTGCAGATCTTAGAGTTCGACGTCATCTAGAGACGGATTGGTTATTCTCCCATCGGGTTACCTTGGATTGTTACCGTAAGCGAGTGACATGTCAGTTCCTCGTGGGGATGCTTTCGTCAAGCAGTTTACAGCTCATATTCCGAACGTGGAGGAGTTGCATAGTTTGGTGACTACCTTGGATTGGAGGAGAGTTCGAGTTAGCGGTGATGCCTAGCGTGGTCCGAGGGTTCCTGGATGTTCTTCCGGAGAAGCTCCTTGGATTGTCATCACATCGTGAGGTGGGTTTTGTTATGGATCTGCTCTCTCGATGCGGCGCCTGTTTCGATTACTCATTATCGGGTGGTGCCAGTAGAAGTATTGGAGCCGAAGAGTTAGTTCGGGGAGTTGGAGACGCCCTCCTTGGAGCGTACTGACCTTGTTAACCAAGAAGGGGATGGCTCTATGAGTTTGTGCTTTGATTATCGGCAGGGGTTTTGGAGTTGGAGAACCAGCTTAGGGAGTTAGAAATCCTTAGCTTCATTCGGCCTAACACTTCATCTCAGGGTGGACCGGCATTGTTTGCTAAGAAGAAAGATGGCTCCATGAGACTATGCATCGACTATCGGCAGTTGAGCAGAGTTCAATGAAGAATAAGTATCAATTGCCAAGGATTGATGATTTGTTTGATCAATTGAGAGGATCTAAGTCCTTCTCCAAGATATATATTTATTCGGATTAAAATCAATGAGGGTGTGGGGGTGTGATATTTAGAAGACTACCTTCCGTACTCGTTTTGGACTATTTGAGTTTGAGGTAATGCCGTTTGGGGTAACTAATGCCCTGACGACAGTCATAGACCTAAAAAAAAAAGGATATTCAGACCGTGCCTGAACCGGTTGTAGTGGTGTTCATCGACGATATCTTGATATGTTCAGCATCAAAGAAGATCGTGAGCAGCATCTGAGAACCATACTTCATGTCTTGAGGGATCACAAGCTTTGAATGAAGTACAACAAATGTGAATTTTGGTTGCCAGAGGTTCAGTTTCTTGAGCACGTGATGTCATCTGGTGGTGTGGCTGTGGATTTGGCTAAGGTTGAAGCTATTCTGAGTTGGGAGCAACCACAGAGTGTGCTTGAAATTCGCAGTTTTTTTGGGTGCAGTGGGGTACTACCGGGGGTTTGTCCAGGATTTCTCCACGATCGTCATACCCATGACAAGTTTGACCAGCGAGAATGTGCTATTTGTTTGGGACGAAGCTTGTGAGACAGTCTTTTGGAGGCTGAAGGAGAGTCTAACTTTCGTTTCATTGTGGATTATGCCAAGAAGAGGCCATGACTATGTGGTTTCCTAGGATGCTTCAGATAATGGTTTGACTTGTTTACTGATGTAGGATGGAGAGAGATAATTCATGGTTCCAGACATTTTAAGAACCAAGAGCCGAAATACCCTAATTATGACTTGGAGTTAGTGACTGTGGTATTGCACTCAAGAAGGAGCTGAACATGAGGCAGAGACGGTGGGTGGAGTACCTTGGTGACTATGACTTTGTGTTGTCCTACCACTCCGGTAAGACGAACGTAGTTACAGACGCTTTGGATCGCATGGCGAAATGAACTTTGTCGAGTCTGAACGGAGGTTACAGCATCCAGATTTTTGCAGCACGGCTTGTCCAGCTAGAGTTTTATCATAGAGTTTCGAGAGTTCAGTAGATAGATGAGAGGTGCATTGCATTGAGGAGTGTTGTGGTCAGTGGCAGTGGACCCTTTAGATGGATTGTGAGACAAGATGGTGGTATTACCTTTCAGGGTAGGCTTTTCATACCCATGGAAGGGCAATAACGCGAGGAGGTATTACGACATTTCTATCACTCCAGATTTTTTGTGCGTCCGGGATGTGCAAGGATGTGTCTTGTTTTGCTTCGGCAGTTCTAGTGGAGAGACATGAAGAGGTTAGTAGCTAAGTTTGTGGCCCACTATTTTGACTTGCCATCAGGTTAAGGTAGGGCACTTGGGAACCGATGATAGATTGCAGTCTTTTCCACTCCCGAGTGGAAGTGGGATCATATTATTATGGATTTCGTGACTGGATTACCGAAGTCACCTCGAAGACATGATGCAGTATGGGTCATAGTTCCCCTTTCAAAAAAAAAAATGCCCGATATCCGTCCTTTTATGTCGATGTGAGTTATTTCGGAGATAATGCGCCCGTAGGGGGACGGGGCTTTACACTTTGGTTATGTTTTGAAACCTTTCGAAGATAATGCGCCCGCTAAGGAACAGGGCGTTACAGTTGGTATCAGAGCACGGTTCAACTCTCTGACTGTGCATGGGACAGAGATGGATGTGATGATAACTAGAGATTAGGTTCATCCCCTGTGTGATAAGGTCGATTGAACCCGGTTATGGGGTGGTACGTAGGCACCCTAGGTTTGTTTGGTGGGCTTAATGCCTTATCTTTCAGTTAACATACTCTAGACGTGACTTGTAGTGAGTTCTCGCTCTGTGAGACTCTCTAGTGTTTAATTCGTGGGTGAGTCAATGGTGATTTAGATCACTCGTTTGAGTGGGTGGAGCACCATGGCGTGGTCACGGAAGATGCGTGAGACAGATCTCTAGGTTTGTAGTCATGTTGGTCTTACTCCCTAGAGTAATTAGAGGTGTTACTCGATGGGGCCCACATTAGGAGAGTCCTCACCTTTGAGACGTGTTGGTGGTATTTTTTCAAAGTGGCTTGAGTATCGTGATGGAGTCAAGGGAGTTTAAGACTATGATTGAGGTAGGATTGTTCGAGGGTCCAATGTTGTTAGGAGAAGACTTTAATGTGGGTCTACCTCCTGGGTTCGTAGGAGACTCGTGTTTAGAGTGCGAGGCCACCGTATGTGGGCCTCGCTTGTGACTATAAAGTACGGAGATGAACTAGTAGGAAATTTATGGGCGTCTACAGAGTGAGTCCGGCCAGCTAACTTTGTAGATGGCCGATGGAATTCGATGAGGAGTAGATGGGCTTAGGACTGCGGGGAGTGCCTGGGGGCCGACCCAGTGGTTGTGCGGCTTGTAACGCCCGCCCCTTTTTACCATAAATCAGAGTTAAATTTTTTTTTTTTTTAAAAGTGATAAAGGGCGCGGACGTCACGACGCGAGTTAAGTCCGAGCTTCTAAAGCCCGGCGCTTAACTGGTCAACCCTACGCGTACGTGGAGCCAAGTCCACGAGTACAGGTTCACGCGTAGATGTAAGCTCAAGGAATATTACTTCTCAGTGCGGAATTAGCAACAAAGACTATCCTATAGATTTGAGATAACAAGGAAGATAACATTCATTTAAATTTCTATAATACCTCAAAACCATAATGTCCATAATAAAATCCCAAAACATCGTCAGTAATCTAATTTATTACATTCCGACAAGCTAAGCTACTCAAATTACATTTTTCCAACATAAACTTAAACAACATAATGAATCTGCCTTCCCAAGCTCCTAAGCTTGACTCCCGTCCCGTCCTTCCGTTTCGCCACCTCCTACGTCATCAGCTAGGGTAGAAGTAGGGCGTTAGCACACGCGCCCAGTAGGACTCCGAGTAGGGCTAGCACATGGATTAGTAATAACAAAGCATATAGAAGATATTATCTCAAAATTATGCCATTTGGTACAATGTAATGCAATGGGTGTTTTATGTCATGAATCCCACCCATCAATCTCATCCTCAACTCTACAATGTCCCTTTTTCCAACCATCCATAGTATTCCAAATAGAATCCATACCATCATCGTGCCATGACCCTCTTGATGGAAAAGCCTCATCAAGATGCGATCCACACTAGGCATCCCCCCTTGATGGAAGAACCATCATCAAGGTACAATAATAAATACAACATCCCCCTTGATTGAAAAGCATCATCAAGGTATCATAATACATATGTGAAATGTCCCCATGCTATTTATCGGTCGCCCCGATGGAGCATGGACTTCGGTTTCATTTCATCCTTTCCCTGTCATATCCCTACCATGCCATGCATGAGATGTAGGTGCCATATGCCATGTAATGAATATAATAACAACCATGACATGTAAAAATCCCATAAATCAAACATATGACTTGATTATCAAAAGGAGATCAAGTAAAGCCTCAATAAACACATCATAGCTTTAAAAATCCATTCTAAACCAATTATATGCTTACCAGAATAAATCAAGTAAAAACCCCTACCTAATACATAACTCAAAAACCATCTTAAAACAACCCATATAATTTCCAAGATAATTCAAAACAACCATCACTCAATCCATGGCTTACAAAAAGGTTAGAATCCTACCCAATACCGACTTGTGTCCTTTTACATTTTCCATTCGATAAACCCGATCGTCGATCGCGCACCGCCTGCGATGTCCAATACCTTATTACACATTAATCATTAGTCCATGTTTCAACCATTTATAAGCCCTTATGAAAAACCGATCACCATTTAGGTTTTGTGGGTCCCACCTAATCCATTATATACTTTTAAGTACATATGTCTAAAATCAGCCACCCTAGGCTTTATTAACCACTTATAAGGTTATCACATTAGATCCCCTCATTCCATGATCAATCTCCATGGAATTCTTGAATTTGGCATTTAATTACGGTTTTGCCACTACCTCATTTTCCATGGTTAATCACCCATTTATCCATGCATGATTAAGTCCAAAATTGATTTTTAAACTTAGATCCCTAACTTAAGTTCATTTATGACCCACCAAACTATTAAAACTTGTCATCTAATTAATCCAATTCCCATTACTTAATCACATACATACACATTAACCTTAGACCTAAAAATGATCCACCATTTGGGTCATGGATTCAAAATACCTAATTCATCAAATCCTCTCATGGGGTTTACCTTATGCATTTAACTTCAATGAGTGCATCACTCATTCATTCCCTTTGGAGGCCACAAACACCATCCATCATCCAATTTAACCCACTACAATGGGTTACAATTGGGCCATGGGTTCGGCCATACACCATGGCCGAACCCATGGTGTCCTTTCCCAATTTTCCATCCTTTTAACCCCATTTAAAATTTGTAAAACATTACCATAGGGTATCATTTCATACTTTGGGTCCATCAAAATTACCAACAGTTTCCCATTTATTTCTCCATAAATCATAACCATTAAATCCTCCATTATCACCATAGGGTTCGGCCATACACCATGGCCGAACCCATGGTTCATAATCCATCACTTTCTATGCCCTCCAATGCCATAAAATCCCTTTACATTTCCATCATAAAAAGCATTTCGAAACATTTCCCACATTCACTCATTTACTACAATTCATTAACTTAACACCCTCATTGCTTTCCATTCTTAAAACCTTAACCAATTACATCAAAGACCAAATCACCCACCATGGGGTTCGGCCATACTACATGGCCGAACCCTATGGCCCATAATTTTATTCCAATTACCCTATTCCATGCTTAATTTCATAATTTACATAATGCACATAACCCATTTATTCATTTTCTTACCCTAACCCTAATTCACCCATTTAGGGTTTTCTCCATCTTCCACCCTCTCATTTGATGGGTTTAAACTCCATAGCATAAAATTATCTATCCACCATTACATTCATATAAAATAAATTCCAATTCTTAAACCCTAAATCCAAAATTTCTTGTTTAAGAAATACTCACAATCCGACGTCTCCTCCGATTTCCGCCGCTCCCGTCGGTCTCCTTAGCCTCCTCTCTCCTTCCTCTTGATCTTTGATAGGTCAAGATGCTTGATCCATGGTGGCAACCCCTAACCTTAGGATCGGCCAAGGTAGGGTTCAAAATTGAGAGAGGGAAAGGGAGGGGTGATGAGAGGGGAGGTGATAACATCAATCTTAGAGTGATCTCCCTCCATTTTCCATTTCTTTCTTCTCTCCTTGAGCTCCTCTCTTTTCTTTCCTTTATTTTCTTCTTCTTTTCTCCTTCCTAGTGTGGGACGGCAATGGAGTATGAAGAATGGAGAGAAATAAAGAGAGGATAAGAAAATGGGAAAGAAGTCAAGACTTATCCCCATTTTTTCTTTACATTAAAGACCCCACCAACTCTAAGATATTTAAAAGATCTTTTAATTGCTTTATGGTGGTGGTTATCTAAACCACCACCAAGCCCCCAACGTGTTTTATTTTTGAATTTGGGATGAGGTGGGTTTTCACCTCTTGGCCCCACTTTGACCACTTCTTAACCAGCACTTTAAATAATTTCATTATTTAATTAATTAGGTAATTACCTTAGGTTAATCTATTTGTAGTTAACCTAACTCCATTACTCCACCCATGGTTGACCAAATCAATCATGGTGGCCGGCCCCACCAATCATTGGCCCACACGCCACCTCACTTGATGAGGTGGAGGTGGGTCCCACTTGGCCACAACACCTTGATTTAACTCCAAGTAACTTAGGTGATTTAAATTCATTGAATTCACTCTAAATGGATCACCATTGGGCCCATGGCCCAATTACATTTCCATCTAGCCCATTTACCTTAGAGCTTAACCATCTAGACCCATTGGGTCCCAAATGGGTATTTGACCCAATTTGACCTCCCATGGCCCAATTGGCCATCATTAACCACTTACAAAATTTCAAAATCCACTCCATGGTCTATTGGGCCATAATTGGGCCTTTGTCCAAATTTTGGTCCATTTACCCTTTATTCCATAAATTTTTCCAATTTTCATCCTTAAAATAAATAATATTCCCATTTATATTAATTTTAAAAATTCTGGGCCCTTACACGGCTGGCTCTAGGATTCCCGTGGGTCATGTGTTATGGCTGGAGGTAGTTGTGTCTTTGCTAAGGGCTTCTTTAGGTCAGACTGGTAAGGTTGACCGTTGAAACTCAGGTGGACCCGATGTACGGTTCTATCTCGATGTATGAGTGAGTTGGGAGCTCGACGCCTTGAATAGGGCACATGAGTGTTTCTTTGCTCTTGACCAACGTATTGACTGCTTCCAATGTTTTATTTCCACTTTCTACGATTTTCACTGGTTGTGGACTAGATATGTTGATCGTGCGTTTTGACCTTTGGAGTTAGCATTGGAAGTCGGTTTACGAGTCTTGGAGATGTCAGAGTATAACTTTATTTGGGGACGGATTTGTTGTTCTCCCATCAGGTTACCTTAGACTATTACTGTAAGCGAGTGATGAGTCAGTTCCTCACGGGGATGCTTTAGTCAAGTAGTTTACAACTCATAGTCTGGACCTGGAGGAGTTGTACAGTTTGGTGACTAGCTTGGGTTGGAGGAGAGTTCGGGGTTAGCAGATGTTGAGATGCCCCACGTGGTCCGAGGATTCCCGGATGTCCTTCCGGAAAAGCTCCTGGGATTGTTGTCACGTCGTGAGGTATGTTTTGTTATGGATCTGCTCTCTCGGTATAGCGCTTGTTTCAATTACTCATTATCAGGTGCTGTCAATAGGAGTATTGGAGCTGAATAGTTAGTTCGGGAGTTGGAGCCTCTTGAATAAAATTGAACCAGCGCCCTCCTTGGAGCGCACCGGCCTTGTTGAACAATAAGGGGATGGCTCTATGAGTTTGTACTTTGATTACCGACAGGGATTTTGGAATTGGAGAAACAGCTCAGGGAGTTAGAAATCCTTAGCTTCATTCGGCCTAGCACTACATCTCGGGGTGCACCGGCGTTGTTTGCTAAGAAGAAAGATGGCTTCATGAGACTGTGGATCGACTATTGGAAATTGAGCCAGTTACAATGAAGAATAAGTATTACCCCTGCCAAGGATTGATCATCTGTTTGACCAATTGAGATGATCTAAGTGCTTCACCAAGATAGATCTTTGTTCGGGTTACCATCAGATGAGAGTGCGGGGGTGTGATAATGAAAATATTGCATTCTATACTCGTTTTGGACTCTTTGAGTTTGAGGTAATGCCGTTTGGGCTAACTAATGCCCCAACGAAATTCCTGGACCTAATAAAAAAAAGGATATTCAGACTGTGCCTAGACCGGGTGTAGTGGTGTTCATCGACGACATCTTGATATGTTCAGCATCAGAGCAGGATCGTGAGCGGCATCTGAGAACCACACTTCATGTCTTGAGGGATCACAAGATTTATGCGAAGTACAAAAGGTGTGAATTTTGGTTGCCATAGATTCAGTTTCTTGAGCACGTGATGTCAGTTGGCGGTGTGGCCGTGAATCCGACTAAGGTTGAAGCTATTCTGAGTTGGGAGCGACCACGGAGTGTGCTTGAAATTCGCAGGTTTTTTTTTGGGTCTTGCGGGGTACTACCGGCAGTTTGTCAAGGGTTTCTCCAAGATAGCCATACCCATGACAAGTTTGACTTGTGAGAATGTGTTATTCGTTCGGGACAATGCTTGTGAGACAGTCTTCCGGAGGCTGAAGGAGAGTCTGACTTCTGCTTCAATGTGGATTGTGCCAGGAAGAGGCCACGGCTATGCTGTTTCCTACGATGCTTCAGGGAATGGTTTGAGCTATCTACTAATGTAGGATGGAGAGAGATAATTTATGGTTCGAGACATTTTAAGACCCAAGAGCCAAACTATCCTAATTATGACTTGGAGTAGTGATTGTGGTATTGAACTCAAGAAGGAGCTGAACATGAGGCTGAGACGGTGGATGGAGTATCTTGGTGACTATGACTTTGTGTTGTCTTACCACCCCGGTAGGACGAACGTAGTTGCAGGCACCTTGAGTCGCATGGCGAGAGGAGCTTTGTCGAGTGTGATCGGAGTTTTGAGCATCCAGATTTTTGCAGCACAATTGTGCAGCCAAAGTTTTATGATAGAGCTTTGAGAGCTCAGTAGACAGCTAAGAGGTGCATCGCATTGAGAAATGTTGTGGACAGTGGCAGAGGCCCTTTGCATGGGCTGCGGGACCAAATAGTGGTTTGGTTTTCTAGAGTAAACTGTGTGTACCTATGTAAGGCAGTGTTACGAGGAACTATTACGACACTTCCATAACTCTAGATTTGTTGTGCGTCCGAGGCATGCAAGGATGTGTCCTAATTTGCTTCAAATAGTTCTAGTGGAGAAACATGAAGAGGGCAGTAGCTGAGTTGTGACCTGTTGTTTAACTTGCCAGCAGGTCAAGATAAAGTACTCGAGACCCACTGGTAGATTGCATTCTCCTTGAACCCCCAGTGGAGGTGAGGCCACATTACTATGGATTTTTGGTTACTGGTTTGTCGAAGTTACCTCAAGGACATGGTGTAGTATGGGTTATAGTGGATCGATTGGCTAGGTCGGCCCTTTTCATTGGCAGGAAAACGACGGATTCTTTAGAGACTTTGAGTTGGTGATAGTCGTCAGAGTTCGTCAAACTGCATGGGGCGCCCATGTCGATTGTTTCAGACTGGGATCTGAGGTTTGTTTCTCGACTTTTGCATAGCTTATTGGAGTTTTGGGCGCACAGTTGTGTTTAAATGCAGCGTTCCATCCACAGGCAGATAGTCAGTCGGAGTGGACTGTTTAGATCTTAGAGGATATATCTGAACTTATGTTTTGGATCTTGGTAGTACTTGGGAGAGTCAATTATACTTGGTTTAGTCCATTTGCAACAACAACTAACAGTCCAATCAAAATGGCTCCGCATGAAGCATTGTATGTCAGGTCGTGCAGATCACCCCTATGTCGGACTGGAGATCCGTGATACAGTGATGTCAGGACCGAGTATGGTCGAAGAAACTACGAAACGGTGAGGCTGATCAGTTAGAGGTTGCTAACTGCCCATATTCGGCAGGATGATTTTGCTGCCGTCGGAAGTGGGACCAGTACAGATTGAGGATTTGAGGTAGCAAAGGCTTTATGGCAAGACTATCGGCTTGGTTTTGATGGTTTGGCAGTGCAGGAGTAGAGAGTCTTCTACTTGGGTTTAACGAGGCAACGATGCAGATGCAGTTTCTAGCTTTGTTTGAGACTTGAGGTATAAGTTTAGTTTGAATTTCGAGGACGAAATTCCTTAAAGGGGGTAGTGTTGTAACGACCCGACCCGATATTTCAGGGTCTTTGAGAGTTTTGTGGATCTTCCAGTTGTTTTTGGTGTTTTGGTGGTAGTGGGGATTGTGTACGCTCAGTGGCGGGCCCCAGTTACCCGGTTTCAAGATCGGAGGCTCAAAGGGCATTTTGGTAATTTTGGTTTATTATTTATTTATTCATGCAAAAATATTGGAAAGTCACACTTTGAGTATTATCTTAAAAATTATTTTATAAATATTGTGTCTTCCTCAAAAAAAAAAAAAAAAAAGCTCAAAACCTAAAACCTATCTCTGTCTTATATAAATTCTATTTCTTCATTCCTTCCCCTCTTCTCTTCTTCTTCTTCCCGCTCCTTTCCCTAACCCTAAAACCCATCCTTGATGCCGCTGTCGCTCCCCATATGCCTCTCTCTCGGCCTTCTTCCATTCTCTATTCTTCTTCTTCTTCTTTTCCTTTCTTTTCTCTCCCCCTTCATTTCATTGTTTCGGCCACCGCCCCCTCCCTCAAACCCTAATCCTCCACCTCCGCCACTCCTTCTCTTTCTCGATTTTCCTCCTCCTTCCTTCTTTTCCCCTTTTCAAAACTAAAACCCTAGTCGTAACCCTCCTTCAAACCCCAACCCGCCGCCGCCACCACTCCATTTCTTTATCGGTTTTCCTCCTCCCTTCTTCTTTTCCCCCTTTTCGAAACTAAAACCTTAATCGCCTAACCTTAAGCCAGTCACTGCCACCCTTCTATCTTCTCCTCCTTGGTCGCTGCCACCTTCCCTTGGTTGGACCCAAGTGTTTTCTCTCCCTTCTTCTTCTTCCCCTTTTTTTGTTGAGCTGCTGAGTTGACTCGTAATGAGTTGACACTGTGAGTTCGGTTTTGCACCCTTGCAACCCAGACCTGGCCCAACATGCCCAACTCGAACCCAACAACCTCCTCGGCCCAGCTCATTTCAATCCCAACTTGTGCAGGCCCAGTTCGTGTAAGCCCAACCCAACAGACCCAGTCCGACCTGGCTATACTCTTGGCCCAACAACCCAGCCCGGCCCACTTTAGGCCTGGCCCAGGCCCATTTTATGGCTCGTTTTGGGATCGCTTCTGGAGTGTTTCTAGTCTGTTCTGGATCCTTTTCAGATTGTTTTCAACTCTTTCCAGCTCGTTTGTAGGCTCGTCCACAAGAGCGTTTCCAGCCCGTTTCCAACCTGATTTGTGGGATCGTCCCAGGTCTCAGGGCCATCCTAGTTTTGCTGACCCGTCCCAGTTCCTTAGGCCTGGTAACCCGTACATCGCATCCTTCAACCTGTTTTCATCGCTTTGGATTTCGAAAAACGCACACGGTGAGGGGACTTATCACTGTTTTAGCATGCATTCGCATCTATTTAACCCTTAACCTTGGACATGGAGTGACTCGAATGGGGACATCATTTATTAAGCCACTCGATAATGGAACTGTTGAATGAATCTGTGGCAAGGGATCCATTCGGGTGCACTCATGTCAACTATATGCGATTAAATGGAAAATTTTGATCAGACTAATGGATATTGAACATGATGCTTGAAACTTATTGATAACATGTGTATTTAACTATAACATGTGAATGAATTTATGATGAGAATAAGACATACGTTGGATGTTGAACATGATGTTAGGGACTTAATAATAACGTGTTGAGGTGCAGGTTTCCCCGTTGCATTCCGGAGGTTGAGATGCCTTCCCTTGAGATTGGCTTCCCCGTTATGCTCCGGCGATCGAGACCCCCATAGGGAGATGCGGGTTTCCCGGTTGCATTCCGGCAGTTGAGGCAGTTGTGTATTATGATGTGTCCCATTTGTATTGGTAGGGAGACCGGAGTTGGAGGAGGATAGTTCTGCGTTATGGGGATGACGTTTTAGATTAGTCGGCGGGACCACTGATTAGTTGTATATTTGAGCAATCTTGTATGTAGATATTCATTTTATTACGATGTCCATTATTGCTCATACATGTGATATATGTTGTCGCTGACGTGTGATATGATTATTTCCTTCACTGGGCTGGTTAGCTCACCCCTTACCTTTCAGGTACCCAGATTGTAGAGGGCCCAAGCGGGCCCATTGATGAGGTACCTAGAGAGGAGTAACATTAGTTAAATATCCCATATTATGCTTATGCTTTGTTTTTACACTCTTGTTTGTATGGACTCATTATCACATGTTTTGTTTGGGTGATTGTATAACCATATTGAACGGTCGGTGGTTATTTGTTATGCTCATTATTATGTTGGTTTTGTCCTTTATCAAATTATTGAGTGGGAGATAGTTACCTGTTTAAAAAAAAAAAATGCCTGATATCCTTTCTTTGGTTATATTTTGAAACCTTTTGGAGATAACGCTCCCGTATCGAGACGGGGCATTACATATTCAGCCCCCTCTCTAGGGTCAATAGTGTTGTTCTAGCTCCCAAGGTAACTTTCAATTGTTATTAGAGCCTAGTGTTCCTTACAAGGATTTAACCATCCGAGTAGATCCAAGCTAGAACACCATGGGAGACAGTCATACAATATCCAAACCTCCTTATCTCAATGGAACAAACTATGCCTCATGGAAGGCTAAAATGAGAAGTTTTTTTGTTTCCATAGATTCATCGGTATGGGATATTGTAAAAACTGGATGGCAGGAATCCATGGAAGAAAAGATGATAGGAACCACATCAACCGTGTTGATGATGCCCAAACCTTATAGTTCTTGGTCCCTTGTCGAGAAAGCTGCTCAGACAGCTGATGGCAAAGCCATGAATGCCCTTAACTGTGTAGTTTTTTTATAATGAGCACAGGCGGATCATGACCTGTAAAGCTGCAAAGGAAGCATTGGAAGTTCTTGAGAGAACCCATGTGGGCACCTCAATAGTCAAAAGGTCCAAACTTCAGATCCTCTAGAATCAGTTTGATACTCTTAAGATGAGGGAGGATGAAGTCTTCTTGGATTTTTATTCCAAGGTTAGCGACATTGTAAATCAAATGTATGCTCTAAGAGAAGGGATACCAAGGACAAGGTATGTACCAAAATTGTCCGAAATCTAGCTGAAAGATTCAAGCCCAAGGTTGTGGCTATGGAGGACAACAGAGATGTGTCCTTAATGAATATTGATGATTTTGTTGGTTCATTACAAACCTATGAATTACATTTTGAACCACCAAAGGATAAATCCATTGCCTTAAAATCTCCCCTAAAACAAAAGAAGACTAAAAAAAATTCATCAAATGATGAAATGGCAATGCTTGCCAAGAAGTTTTAGAAAAAATTTGTTAAAAGAAACAACTTGAGAAGAACGGGTAAAGGTGAAACAAATAAAAACTACCTAAGAAGGCAAGAAGAAAAGAGAGGGAAAGGGAAGGAGAGAGAAGTGGCTAAGGAGCAAACCTGTTTCAATTGTGGGGGGAGAGGACACTACATGAACGAATGTCCCCCAGATAAAATAAAGAAGGATATGAATGTGGGTGTGACCTATGTGGAAACTTTTGAATCAGAGAGTAATTCAGATGAAGAGACCAAACGAAAGGTTGATGTATCAAAAGGTCTCATAGCCTCGATCATATGTGATCAAGAAAATCCCAAAATTGTGATGGAGGATGAGAGTGAAGAAGATGAAAATCTTCAAGCCTCCTACAGTGCCTTATTCCTTGAGAGTGAGAGGTTAGCTTAAAAACTCAACTAAGTTAAAAATGAAAAACTAAACCTCTCTAGTCAAGTGAAAGAATTAAAAACTTAAAAATCTCTTCTAACCTCTAAGTTGGAACTGTCCAATGCTGAAAATATAAAACTTAGTGATAAAATACTTCAAGAAGAGATAATTATTCATTGCAAGGATATCGAGAATCTATGGCATCACAATAAACTTCTTGAAGAAGATGTTAAAAAATTGTCTTTGAAAGTTAGGGAACTAACACTTCATAAAGAAAAATTCCAAGATAAGTTTACCCATGGAGAATAAAGGCTTAAAAGACTCATTGGGGTGGGTAAACAATATAGTGATAGGTCTGTTCTTGGTGCCTCAGCCACCAAAGAACATATACATCAGAGAGTGTTTAGAAATACAAATATCTCTCGCCCTTTAATGGGTAAGAGCAATTTATGCCACAAGGATGAGCATTTCAAAAGAAATTGATGTCACTTGAAAGGATACTTGGAAAGGAAAGCACAAAGGTACAATGAAGTAAAACATATACCTAAAAGACATCCACAAACACCTTACTTTATAAGAAATCTAAGGAAGGTGCACATAAGGCACGACTCTTTGTAAAGACAGATAAATCATGTCTTAAAAGAGTTGATGGATCCCAAGGTTGGTCATCAAAGGTACGATCATAGGGGTGTGTATGCAACACCAAATGCCACAATCTTTGTACCTAGGAGATAGACCACTAATCATGTTTTGTTTTGGTTTAAGGTTCACTTACATATCTTAGACCACTACAAATGGACTCACAAGAGACCATGTGAGTTCACATAATAGAAAAGTGTTGTGACATGAAGAGAGAAAAATTGGCTAAGTACAAGTCTAGAATGTACTCTTCCTGGCTATAGTATATATTCTACTTGGAAAGTCTACATTCCATTCAAAGTATTTTGAATTGTATGTGTTTTGGAATGTGAATTTTGATTTTGTGCATGCTTAATGACTCGATGAATTATATTTGACATATCTATGCATCGGAATAAATCTATGAATGCCACGCTTAGAGTAAGACTTCATCAAGTTGCACATATCAAGGATAATTGCTCTTCAATCTGAACCTCTCGGTGTAATCGACATGTCGGTGAATTAAGACTGGTCGGTGTGACAGACATGTCTGTACTATGCTAAATCGAGCACTGTTGAAAAGGGGGGAATTATCGAAAAGGTCTACCTGTGGATGGAGAAGACATGTCGGTGAGACAGAAAGTTTGAATTAAAATTGACCTTTTTTGCGAAAGCGACAATTCACTAGAATCTGTCTTCCCCTCTTCCGCGAAGGTTTAGAGGTCCCTCCTTCTCCTCCCATGCCCTAGACTAGTCGATAGGATCTCTCGGAGTGATTCTGTGCCGTAAACCATAAGGCTTTTGCTTCTTGCGTCCCTAGAAGCCAGAAAATCACCGTTTCTGTGATTCTCCTAAATCCGGTTAGGCTCAGTCTTCACTTTATCCACTTTCGAACTACTGGTTGAGGATCTCCTGTAGGAAAAGCCATGCCTAGAAAGATGGCAGGTCAGACACGTCCTAAGCCCTCTGTAGAACGAAGAGAATCCAGTCGTGCTAGTCGATGGCCTAAACGACCAAAAGGTCAGCCTCTCAGTCTTGCCCTGTAACGCCCCGCCCTTTTTCACTAGCCGAAAAATCAGAGTCTATTTTTTTTTTTAAATGGAGAGTGAGAGAGAGCGGGAACGTCACGACGCGAGTTAAGTCTGAGCTTCTAAAGCCCTGCCCTTAACTAGCCAATCATACGTGTGCATGGATTATGTCCACGAGAACGGTTTACACGCATAAGGTTATACATGCGGAATAATTCATAGATGCGGAATTATAATAGAATAACTATCCTATTCCATTTTAGATAGCAAGCAAGTCCATCATTTAATAATAAATACCTTAAGTTAAAATATCCAAAATTAACAATCCAAACCATAGCAAATAATCTAAGTTATTACAGACCCAAATACTAGCTACTCAAATTACATGTCCATAATGTAAACTTAAATAAAATAGATCTAGCTCATCCAAGCTCCTAAGCTTGGCTCCGATCGCGTCCTTCGTTTCATCCATTTCCTGTGTCATCATCTAAGGTAGAAGTAGGGTGTTAGACAACGCGCCCAATAGGTACTCCGAGTAGGGTCAACACATGGATTAGTATAAACAAAATCACATAGATATAATACTATCAAAACCATGCAAGTAAATGCCATGCCATGGGTGTCATATGCCATGAGTCCCACCCATCATCCATATCACAATCACATAGTATTTCTCTTAATGGAAAATCCTCATCAAGGTATTGTCATGACTCCCAGCGAATGCCTTATCAAATTCCCCGAACGGAGCGCGGACTCCGGTTACATGTCAAACACAGTATATCCCCACGAATACCTTATTGGTCGCCCCAACGGAGCGTGGACTTCGGTTACAAATTCATAGGAACCAGGGTGGATTCCTCCCCATGATTGCCTTATCGATCCAACCGAATGGAGCGTGGACTCTAGTTACAAATCCATTGGAATTAGTGTGGGTTCCTCCACACGATTATTTATCGGAAAACCGAATGGAGCGTGGACTCCCCTCATTTGATCCCTCCCATGCCATGCATGAGATGTAAATGCCAACATGCTACTAATAAACATCATAGCATTAAAATTCCATAATTGAAGCATATCAGTTGATACCAAAATAAATCATCAAAACATGTAGTAAAATCATCACATATACATATTCCATGGTTTTCAATAAGGTAGAAATCATACCAACATCCAAATATCAGGTCCTTGTGTTTCCGTCAAAAAATCGATCACCGATCGCGTCAAGCCGATCGTACACCATTTGTGAAATCCCATTACCTTATTGCATTTAACATATATGCATACATCAATTTGTAATCCATTTAATTCCATAAAATAACCAACTTAATTATTCCAATTGATTTAAACCATTCGCTTCATCCTTCCAATTTAACTTAACCATTTGGAAAATCATATAAATATTTCATTTTTAAAATCAGCCGGTTACCTGCTGTCCACTACCCACTGTCCACTGTTCACCAAAATTCACTTGTGGGGTTCGGCCAGACAACATGGCCGAACCTCACTCTTTGTTTTTGACCCCCTTTTTAACCCTTGTTTTATTTTATACAAAATGGGTCCAACACCATCCATTCTTTGATTACCCAATCTACTAACATAAGTTAATCATTTTACATTAATAAAAGTCCTAAGTCCATAAAACATTCTCCATGGGGTTCGGCCATACAACATGGCCGAACCCATGGTCCTTTATTTTCACCATGTTCTCATTTTATGTAATAGCCCGGATTTTTAAATCAATATATATGTTGGCTATTATTCATTTTAATGATAGAAATTAGGAAATTAGATGGAATAGATGTTAAATGGATCAAAATATGGGCAATGGCCCAAGTATAGTCCAATGGGCCATGGATTGGAATGAATTCACTTAATGGGGTCAATGTGGATTAATTGGGCCAAGGATGGTCAATTGAGCCCAATACCCAGTTGGGACCTAATGGGTCAAGATGATTTAAGCTTTAAGGTAAATGGGTAGGAGGTAAATGTAATTGGGCCATGGGCCCAATGGTGATCCAATTAGTTGGAATAGATTGAAATGGAATTAATTAAATCACCTAAGTTAGTTATGAATGAATCAAGATGGCATAACCAAGTGGGGCCCACCTCCACCTCATCAAGTGAGGTGGCTTGTGGGCCAAGCCATAGGTGGGGCCGACCATCATGGTTGACTTGGTCAACCATGGATAAGTCAAAGAGAATTAAGGAGGATCAAGTGAATTAAGTTGAATTAATCACCTAAGTTAATTTTAATTAGACCAAGGTCACATGGCCGAATGGGGCCCACCTCCACCTCATCAAGTGAGGTGGCAGGGTAGGCTAGAAGTTAGTGGGCCCGGCCACCATGGTTGACTTGGTCAACCATGGGTGGATTAATGGAGAAGAATCAAGGAGATTAAAGGGGATTAAATAAGAATTAATTAACCTAAGTTGATGATCCAATTAATTAAATGATTAGGTTAGTCAAATTGGGTCAATTGGGGAGTCAAAGGGATAAGTCAATGGGTGGTTTCATCTCATTGAAACCACCCAAACCACTTAAAGAAACACAAACAAACCATGGGCTTAGGGTGGTGGTTTCATCTCAACCACCACCACCCAAAGCATGATGACCCATACCCCTCCATGATGATGGTCAAATGGTCAAGATGGAAGACCAAACCACCCCATCTCAAGGCACCAAAACCGTTGGCTTGGTGGTGGTTTTGTCCCAACCACCACCACTAAGGCATGTAAGCCCATGCTTGGTGGGTGGAGGGAATGATGGTGGAGCCTAACTCAAGCAACCAAATGAGATGGGTTTTCATCTCATCCCATTCTCACCTCACTCTCTCCATCTCTCCCTCTCCAAAACCGTCCCTCACTCTAACATGACCAAAGAGGAAGAAAAGACTTAGAAGAAGAGAAGAAAAAAAAAAAACTCAAGCATAGGCCCACCACTTCAAGATCAAGACTTAGGATATTCTTTCTCACCATCTCCTCCTCTCCCTCTCTTAATCTCCCTTCACCTTAGCCGAACCCAAACATTGGAGATATCATTTGATCAAGCACATCTTGGCCGAACAACAAGGAGAAGAAGAAGAAAGAAGGCTAAGGAATCCAAAGGGAGAAAAGGAAGTCGGAGGAGCCGTCGGATTGGTAAGTGTCTCTAAACAAGATGTTAGGTTTTTAAGGTTTAAAAATGGAGTCCATTTCTTAGATTAAATGGTGGCAAAAAATGTTATGGGCCATGGATCTAAAATCCATCCAAGGAAAGGATGAGAAATGGACAAAATGGGAAAGATAGGTTAAGGAAAATAAAGGACTATTAAGGACATTAAGTATTAAGATTATTAAAGCATGGAGAAGTGATTTTTGAAGGAATCATAAACCATAGGGTTACGGCCATGTAGGATGGCCGAACCCCATGGAAGGTGATTAGATAATTTTAATGGAGTTTTAAGGGTTAAAACCATGGAAGGATGATTTATGATCTTAAGGTTCTAATGATTAAATGTTAGTAATTTTTTTAAGGGTTTTAATGAGGAAAATCATGGAAGATGATTAATGATTTTAATGGCCTAAAAAAAATGGTAGATGGGGATGAACCATGAACCATGGGTTCAGCCATGGTGTATGGCCGAACCCTATGGTGATCTTTTAATAATTTTAATGTGGGTAAAAAGATGGAAAATGATGGAGAAGGTTGATAGTTTTAAATGGATTTTCAAGTATAGTATATAATGTTTTAAAGGGGTGAAAATAGTGATAAACTATGGACCATGGGTTCGGCCATGGTGTATGGCCGAACCCCATGGGGAGACCTTGATGGATTAGGTGTTTTGGAACCATGAAAAATAAATGGGAATTAGGGTTAAGTTGATGGACCAAAATGTATCTAATGATGATTTAAATTCCCTCATGGTGGAACTTATGGTGGAGCTAAATGATGTAAATGCGTCCATGGAAAAATAAGAAAAAGACATCATGGGTTTGGCCATGGTGTATGGCCGAACCCATGACCCACTTGTAGGTCATTTTATGAGCTAAAATTTGGAATTATGCATGTGTTTAGATGAATGAAAATTAGGCTAAGTAAAGGGCTGTTTTTAATGATCTTATGGCATGATTAAATGAGGCACTCATGGATCCAAGTTATGGATCATTTATGGACAAAAATGTACATGAATAAGTGAATGATTAACCATGGAAGAGGAAGTGGCATAAAACCTAAATATGGCCAAAATAAGGAACCATGGGTTCGGCCATGGTGTATGGCCGAACCCCATGGGGGATGTTTGTGGACTTAAGGGCTCTAAGTAATAGTTTTAATTGCTAATTTATGGAGTCTAAGGTTGCTAATTTTTAGACTCACTAATTGGAATATTTAATGGGTTAAGATGGGACCCACAAACCTAGCTAGTGAGGTTCGGCCATGGTATCTGGCCGAACCCTACTAAGGCATGTATTAGGGACTTAATCATGGATAAAACATAGGCTGATTATTGATATGTAATAAAGTATCGGACATCGCAAGCGGTGCACGATCAGTGACCGGATTTGTGGACGGAAAACGTAAAGGAACGTTAGTCGGTATTCAGTAGGATTCCTACCTTATTGTAAGCCATGGATTACGTGTTGTACGATTGTTTTCCTTGATCTATTTTGGTAATCATGTGATTGTTTTAAGATGGGTTTTAAGGCTATGAATTATATATATTACATAACATATTGCATTTACATCTCATGCATGGCATGGGCAGGAAAATAATGAAACCGGAGTCCATGCTCCATCAGGGGGACCGAGAAGCAAATATGGGGATACCTTGATGAGGCTTTGCCATCGAGGGGGATGCTTAGTGTTGATCATATCTTGATGAGGCTTTTCCATCAAAAGGGGTACTATGAGATATAACCGGAGTCCATGCTCCGTCGGGGCGACCGAGCAGCAAACATGGGGATACCTTGATGAGACTTTGCCATCGAGGGGGATGCCTAATGTTGATCATATCTTGATGAGGTTTTTCCATCAAGAGGGACATGGCACAATGATGGTATGGATGATGGGTGGGACTCATGATATAAGACACCCATGACATGGCATTCTTTTTATGGTTTTTATTATATTATTACCTATGTGCTTGTTATCACTAATCCATGTGTTGGCCCTACTCAGAGTCCTACTGGGCGCATTGTCTAATGTCCTACTCCACCTTAGCTGATGGCGCAGGGGATGGCGGAATCGAAGGATACGACGGGAGCCAAGCGTAGGAGCTTGGGGAAGCGGGCTAGTTAATTTACTTAGATTTATTTTGGAAATGTAATTTGAGTAACTTAGCTCGTCGGACTGTAATAATTTATATTTCTTGCTATGGTTTGGACTTTACTTTTGGACATTATGATTTGAGGTATTTTAGTAATTTAAGTAGTGAAATCTTCTTTTCTATCTAAAATTGGTAGGATAGACTCTATTATAATTCAGCATTAAGTTATATTTCCGCGAACTTACTTTCTACGTGTGAACCGTTCTCGTGGACTTAGTTCCACGCACACGTAGAGTTGGCCAGTTAAGGGCCGAGCTTTAAAAGCTCAGACTTAACTCTCGTCGTGACGTCCCGCGCCCTTGGTCACTCTTTATTTCAAAAAAAAAAAAAATTAGACTCTGATTTTCGGTCAATTAAGCATAGTGAAAAGGGGTGGGCGTTACATTTTAGCGATCACTCTTTTCATAGCTAAACACTGAACTCATTAACACATAACTTAGGTCCATACATGATTCATTAACATAACATAAATCCATAATAAATCCCTCCATTCCTTAGCTTGATCATTCCATCCTTTAAACATGCATAGATCCACCGCATGACCCATCACAATAATTCCTGGGGTTCAGCCATGTTGCATGGCCGAACCCATGATGTCTCATTTTCATTCTTCCTTTCTTAAATCACATACAAATATTAAACTCATAACCAAAGTCCCTCCATGGGGGTTTAATCATACACTTAGGTCCATCATTTTAAAACCCAAAATCCATCAACATTTCTTCCATCATTTCATCCTTTAAAATCCATTAAAACCAATAATATTCTTCCATGGGGTTCGACCATACAACATGGCCGAACCCTATGGTTCATCATTTCTTATTAAAAATCATATACCCATGGTTAGATCACTTAAAAATCATATACATCATGGCCGAACCTCATTTTGCCTTTCTTTGAATGGATCTTAAATCCATGGCCTCTTAACATTTTGGCCAACCATTTCCAATCTATGTGGAATGTTCCCTTAACCTCCCTTTAATTAATAAACCTATACATACCGATTCAGCGACTCATCCGATCTCTTTCGTTCTGCCTTGCTCCTCCGATCTTCTCCTTCCTTAGTCTTTTTTTTCTTCCTCCTTAATCTTCGGCCAAAGGTGTGGTGTCTCTTGGGTTATGCCCCTTTGTAACAACCAAAACCCTCCCACTTCCTCATAATGGTGGTGTCTTCCCAAGGTGTCCCTTGGCTTGGCCAAGGCACCACTTGAGATGGAACACCCCTCCATCTTCCAACGTGTGCATTCAAGATGGAAACCCCCCATTTGTTCTTAACTATTGACCAACCAAGGTGTCCCTTGGTCTTTACCATGGCATCCATTCACCTCCAACGTGTGTCCCTTGGGTTTCCACCGTGAGATGGAAACCCTCCATCTCCCCAACGTGTACACCTTGGATATGCCTTTTGGGTTTCCTTCTTTGAGATGGAAATCCTCCATCTTCCCACTCCACTTACTTCAATTCAACTCAATTCAACTTAAATGAATTCATTTTCCAACTCAAGCACTTGAACTCAACATTAATAAATTCTCAACTCATGTGAATTCACTTTCCAACTCAAGCATTATTTATCCCACTTGAACTCATTCATCAACTCAACTCTATTGAACTCACCCATGGTTGACCAAGTCAACCATGGCTTAGCCGACCATGAATGTTATTTTAACCACTTGCCAATTCATTTACATGCCACCTCACTTGATGAGGTGGACCTTCACTTGAATCTTAATTGTGTATTTTGACCCAATTAAATTAATCTTACCCATTTAAGGTCCATCTTCATTATTTGATTTCAAATTCCATTAATTCACAAATTAAATGGACAATTTCCATATATATATATATATATATACATATATATACATATATACATACATACACATATATACATATATATACATACATACATATATATACATACATACACATATATACATATATATACATACATACATATATATACATATATATACATACATACATATATATACATATATATATATATATATATATATACATATATACATATATACATATATATATATACATACATATATACATACATACATATATACATATATACATACATACATATATACATATATACATATATACATATATATACATACATATATATATACATATACATACATACATATATATATATATATATACATACATACATATATATATATATATATACATACATATATATATATATACATATATATATATATACATACATATATATATATATATATTCATGAAATGAAAATCCGGCGTGTTACATGCCCTGGGTCGAGCTCTGAAAATCCTGTGTATATTCAGGATCAACAGGAAACCCAACCATAGGTGTAAGAAGACCCCCATCTTTGATAAAGTTGTCATCTTTGTCAAAGAGCGACGTGAAGAAAGGAGAGAAGATGCAAAACAAGGGAATGGTATTCGAACTGGTAATGAAGACCATGTCGATATCCCTGATGACACCAGTGAGGAGGAAAATCACAGTTCTAAGGGAGAAGAAGAATATCAATATCCCCCTCAAGAGGACGTCAATCTAGGGTAGGAGAGTCTTCAGACTTGAAAACAGAATAGACTATGTAATAACCCGACCCTTAATTAGAAAAATGACAAGTTGTTAGAACCGTTAACTCAGCTTTGTGACTTGTTAACATGATAGAGTACGGAAAGAGCTTCCTGAAAAAGGTTTTATATGACCCAATCGGAGCTCGTTTGCTCATCGATTTAACCCGACAAAGATCGGAGGGTACTTTGGAAATTTCACAAATGTCCCTTGTTTTGTTTTAGATGAAAATCATGAATAGTATCTTAAAAACTTCTTAAATGTGAAAGACCATTTTTTTGATATATTCAGACCTTGAAATTCACACACATACTAAGATTTTGAGTACGCTACTCAATGATATTTCTGAAGTTTTCAAACGTTCACCCAAACTGCGATGTTTAGACGTGATTTATCTAAATACCTCAGTTTGACAAATACCCGTATTCCAAGAATTGGTAAACTTGTATCATAGTCAATCTATGTTTTAAGTGAACTTTAGGTGTTTTTAGAAAATTGATTTAAGGGTTTGAAACACTTAAAAATGAGTTTCAAAATGTAGGGAGGCTTAGACTACCGATTTTAGGTGAAACGTTAATTTTGTAAAAATTGAGGGTTTTTTTATTGATAAAATGAAAATCTGATCTTATCACCCTAGCAAAAACCCATGTTCTCAACACGATAGCGGTGTCAGATTTTATTTAAGTATACCCAATTTTAACCAATTTTTGAAAAATAAAAAACTAAGGTAAATCCGGCCGACAGTAATTAATGGACAAAATTCACTTGCACAGTGATTTTCGAAGGTTATAAATATGGGTTATGGTTTTCAGAAAAATTTACCAATTCACAAAGTTTTTCAGTTCATTTTCAAAGCTTATTAAGCAACCCTCTTGTAGTGAATTTTTAGCTATCTTATGTAAGTATTTCTATTAATTTATTTCTGTCTTTTTGTAGATAAACTTTAATAGAATCTCTGTCCAAGTTTCGGAAGAAAAATGCCTTGTAGATCTTCCATGGAGCTAGAGAAAACCCTTCCTTGATCACGGCAGACTGCTCCAAACCTAATAGAAACGTCGAGTTTTACAATATGTCAACCATGTTCATTCGATATATGTCCAACGTCGATATGTATGCAAAAAGTAAAATCGACATATCGAGTTTTTATGATGTATCAATTCATCGAGCCAAAACATGTTCAAAATTCGATATATATATATATATATATATATATATATATATATATATATATATATATATATATATATATATATATATATATATATATATGTAAAACCGTCACATCGAGTTTTACGATACATCGCCATTTCACAATGTATCGAGAAAATGTTCATATCGACAAATAACCAAATGATACATCGCTATTTCACGATGTATCGAGAAACTATATATATCGACAAATTCGATATGTCGAGTTTTAACAGACAATTTTGGATGTGATTTTCATGAAAAATGTTACGTTATGTGAACCTCTTTTAAATATATGATTTATTTATACTGTTTTAAAAGTTTTAAACAAATTATTGAAAAGCACTCTCCAACTGAAGGTGAGGAGATTCAACCACATTACGTGTTTATTAAAATACATCTCATTTTGCATTCAATACAATATTCCTTGCACCATTAGCCATACGGCAATAAGTGGATGTCTGTGGTCATTTTTGTTGACGGAAAGGATGTGATGAGATTAAAATACGATACTGGCATTGTTCACATGTAAGGAGGTGATTATGAATTTCTACGTATGAAGCGTGAACATGAGAGTGTTTTGGGATGTCGAGATCTAGCCATCCTAAAACGGAGTACGGAACTCACTTATTCCTAGAGACTATTTGGTATTGTTATGTTGGTGTTCACAAATCAGGTACCCAACCATGATTCCGATAGGAATGTGCATTTTGTTGTGTAACCGTATGTATTGCAGGATAATTAGCCTATATGACAAATGATGAGTACATGGTAGACGTACCCGACTGGAGAGAATGGTAACACTTATTTGTGTTGAAATTTATAAACCGTTGATGGGCTTCTTTTTAATCTGTGTTTAGTTTGCAGCATAGTATAGTTAAATACTGATTGCTGATATTTGTATTATGATTCCATGCGGGAGGGCTTAGGAATCCATGTTAGCTGAGTGAGGTCATTATGATCATATGTGTGAGAGATATTATGTAGGTTGACAATTATGTTTAAATCCATATTTTGATATGCATGTAGATTGCTGTACTGTGCATATCAAATTGCCTCACACCAATGTATGAACTACCTAGCTCGTGGAGGGCACGAGTACGAGGTGTATTTAAAATACGGGATGTGTGAAGCACTGAGTATGAATTTGCCAGCGGTGTAGGAAACCTATTATTCGCGGCTAGGGAAGAGCCGTAGACGTCGTTTTGCGGGGGTTTATTTTTAAGAAAGAATGGACATTTCATGGTAGATAATTGTGTTGATATTATTCTACATGATTTCTGTGTGTATAAATTGTTGGTAGATAACATGTTTATTATGTTGATAATATGCTTTATTATCTAGGACTTTCTGTTAATTTCTCTTCACTAAATTTGTAAAGCTCACACTCTTTACGAAATAGAAAACCCAGGGGATGAAGGACATGAGGATCTTCAGCTGCAGTGAAGGGTGGAAACCCTCTAGTTATTTATACACTGTTGGGATTGCTTATTTATCTTATGTTTTAGATGTTGTACGTATGAACACGCAATGTAATGAACCCTATACAGTGTTTGTTGAAACACTGTAGGATGTAATCAAATCTATTTCGTTTCTTATGTGCAGCTCTTATGTAGATGGGATTGATTGATGGCGAATCTTAGGTAGATCATGTGTGATATTTTCTTCTTGGATTTTTCTAAGAGGTCAGGTCGTAGATTACATGTTGGTTAGTAGTGTATCCATATACTATGCGTCGAGGTAGAATCTGCCAAGGTATTGGGTCTTAAGCGGGCCCATGGTGACACCTCCATCTGCCTGGGATTCTTACCGGCTAGCTATGGTTGGATCCAAGGCTGCCAAATGTTAGATCTAAACTTGGTCATATGAGATGTTAAGTCCATGTATTAATATGATTTCTGCAAAGGCTCAGTATAAGTATTAGAAAACAAAATATATCACGTCGTGGGCCTAGAGGGTTGAGGCGTGATTGCTTGGTATCAGAGCCTTACGTCAAAACTCGAATTGTATATGGAATTACATGTCTACAGTTAAATGAGACAAGTTTAGTATTAGCTTAGTGAGAACTTAGTGAGTTGATACGATATCTTAGTGGGGAAAATGTCGATAGTAAATCTTTAAAGGACTCTAGACTATGTTATTACTATTCTCTGCTTTGTGCTTGGAATTATCAGACTTTGTGCAATTAGCTTTGTGTTTTTGTTTACAAATGGTATCATTAGTTTCTTTGTGGAGTAATATATGTTTTGTTGAAACAACAATGACTGATAAATCCAACTATCATGGAGAGAATGCTGAGGGAGTCAAGGGAAGATTGGTGAGGGATTTCTTAAATCCAACTCATAGATGGTATCGACCTAGTATTCGACCGAGAGTTCAAGGGAGCCCAACTCCGATCGAAATATCATCTGATAGTGACTCAGGTTCTCCCTACTATACGCCATCAAAACCACCTCCTGATACGGGAATGAATTATGAAGTGCCATCTTCGCAAGAAGTAGGAGAAACCTTTTTCCCTACTTATCATGTTGAACTTCCAATATGGAAATCGGTTCCTCCAAGGACAGATGCTGTGGAAACATCCAGACCTGCATTGTGTAACTTCTGTGCAAAGCCCAGACATACTCAAGACTATTGCCTTTGTCCGAAGGATAGGGAATGCTCCAAGTGCAAGACTTTTGGCCTTGCAATGAGCAACTGCCCATTTTTGAAGGGAAATGAAATCTATGGATGTCATGTATGTTGTCGGTATGATCATAAGATGAGGGATTGTCCATATTACGATAACAAATTCATGTCATCTTCATTTGGAGAATAGGGGAAGAGACAGGAGTGGGAAGGGGATGATAAGAAGTTTATAGGGTTGGGTCTAGGATCTAGTTAGTTGTCTTTGTTGTTGTTTTGTGTGTATGGAGAAGCTATGTAATAAAGACTCTCCGACTATGTAAAATGTGATGTAAATTATGCATGTATGAAATAAAATGGGGGAGAAATTAGTAGAAGCTAGAAGACAAAAAAACCAATTAAAGGGATGTAGTTGGTGAAACCTAAGTGCCAGACATAGGAGTATGTCTATGCTTGGAGTTTGGGAGATCAAACTCAGAAGATTGGGGGAGAAATCTTCTCAACACTGATAGCGTGGGTATGTCATGAGTAGTGTTGGTCACTAGGAAATCAGGGAGTATGGGGGAGCTTGTAACGCCCTGCCCTTTTTCACTCGCTTTTCCTTCAGAAAATCAGAGTCTATTTTTTTTTATTGTAAACAAAGAGTGATAGAGAGAGGGACGTCACGACGCGAGCTAAGTCCGAACTTCTAAAGTCCGACCTTTAACTGGCCAACCCTATGTGTGCATGGACTAAGTCCATGAAAATGGTTCACACATAACAACATAAACATGCCGAATAATAAAATCACAACTGCGGAGTTATAATAGAACCCAGTTCTATTCCATTTCAGATATCAAAGTACGTCCAGTCTTTAATCATAATTATCATACATAATTATCCAATAAAACATCCAACCATAGCAAATTCATCTAATTTATTACATGCCCGAAAACTAGTTACTCAAATACATGTCCATAAGTAACTTTATTCAAAATATAAATTAAAACATCCAAGCTCCTATGCTTGGCCGTTTCGTGTTCATCGTTCTCCTTGTTTCCTGTAGCATCCACTTGGGTAGAAGTAGGGCGTTAGAACAACGCGCCCAGTAGGTATTCCAATTAGGGCTAACACATGGTTAGTAATAAGATAAAAACAATGTACATAAATCCATGGTTTCAAAGAGGTGGAATCCTACCAAAGACTACTACGTGTCCTTGCGTCTTTCATCCGGTAACCGTTCACGATCGTACACATCTTGTGAGGTTCCGTTACCTTATAATATAACAATCAATTAAAACCAAGTTTCACTTGATTTACAATATTTAAGTCCATAAACCAATCCCCATGGGGTTCAGCCATGGCCGAACCCATGAACCTTCAATTTTGCTTATATTTACAACAATCCCATTCATACCACTGTTATTCATTAATCTAATGATAAACAAGTTAATCATCTAAGATACATCAACCTTATGCTCAGCAAACATTCCCCATGGGGTTCGGCCATACACCATGGCCGAACCCATGGTTCATTGATTTCACTCCTATTCACAATTTTGCCATTGGTCTAATCATTTCAAACCTTCCCTTCATTAACACATAAACATAATAGATCCATAATTGGTTCATGGGGTTCGGCCAAGCACCATGGCCGAACCCTATGATGTCTAACTCCCAATTATCTACATTGCATCCATTATTAGGAAGTCCATAATTAGAAAGTCCATAAATTTAATACCCATCCTTCCATTGTTCTATCTTTAGATCCTTTCTAAATTAAAATCCACCTTCCATATTTGAATTATAATTCAAAGTTCCTTCCATAATTAGAAACTTTCTAAATTAATAAACATCTTCAATTTAATCAATTAAATCCAATAACCATACCAATATAACTCCATGGGGTTCGGCCATACACAATGGCTGAACCCTATGGTTCATAATCCTCTTTCTAAAAATTATTAAACATTGATCTTCCATTTAATCAATTAAAATCCAATAATAATACCAATGCAACTCCATGGGGTTCAGCCATACACCATGGCCGAACCCTATGGTTCATAATCCTCTTTCTAAAATTATTAAACATTGATCTTCCATTTAATCAATCACCATATTAAATCCATCTATATTTTCCCATGGTCTCCATTTAAAATTAAAACATAAATAACCTTTTCCATCATTTTAAATCCATTAAATTATTAATATCCTTTCCATAGGGTTTGGCCATGCCACATGGCTGAACCCTATGGTTCATCCTTTTTACTTAAACATCAACATTCATCCCTTAATCTTATTTCATGGTCTCCATTTAATCCCTTCAAAACATTGATATTCCTTCCATGGTTTCCGATCAATAACCATATCTTTCCATTAAATTTAATACCGTGATCATCTCCCAATTCTCTTCCATGGGGTTCGGCCATACACCATGGCCGAACCCTATGGTTCCTTATCTTAAACAAAAATGTCAAAACCATTTATCGGTTCCGCGACTCCTTCGGTTTTCCTTCGGTTGTTCTTGCTCTTCCAATCCTTCTCTTCCTTTTTGATCTTTCACTTACTGGCTGCCTTTTCTTCCTTTGTGTATTGTGAAAGCCGAGAATGAGACTTGAGAGAAAGAGAGAATTCGGCCTTGGGTGTATGTGTATTGCCGTGCGCCTCTTCCCTCTTTCCTTATAAGACTTCCAATTGGTCCCAATTTAGAAGGTGCTAAGATACAATTGCCGTGTGCCCTTGTTGTGGTTCTTTCTTTTATAAAAACCTCCACTTAATCCCATATTTGGAAGGTTTTGAGATGGCAATTGTCTAGTGCCGTGCGCCCCTTCTTTGTGTCTTTTTTAGAAGGTGTCATGCGCCCCTCTTATTGCCTCTTTTAGAAGGTGCCATGCGCCCCTCTTAGCAATTCCCTTAATTAATCTCCCATTGATCCCAATTTAGAAGGTGCTAAGATAATAATTCCTTTATGCCGTTTTTAATCAAGAAAGCCCCTTTTAATTTTTATTGAAACCATTTCCACCTCCGTTGGGTCTGAATTGGACAATGACCCATTACTTTACCCATATAAGATCCATATCTAATAATTCACAAATTAAATGAGTAATTTTCATATTTATTAATAACTCGAAAATCTGGGGTGTTATAATACAACCCTTTTTTTAAAATTTTCGTCCCGAAAATCGAGTGAAGTAGGGTTTCAAACATTTAAATAAATAGCTCAGGATGAGCTTTTCTCATTTTAGATTCGAGTTCCCATGTGGCTTCCTCAATGCCATGTCGATCCCATACCACCTTGACAAACTGAATCGCTCGGCTCCGTAATACCTTTTGTTCTGTGTCCACCACTCGGACAGGTTTCTCGACATATGTCATGTCGCTTTGGACCTCTATGTCTTGTATGTTCAGTACATGAGAAGGATCAGGATTATACTTCCTCAACATCGATATATGGAACACATCGTGTGAAGATGCCAACTGTGATGGGAGTGCCAAGTGATAGGCCACGTCCTCCATCCTTCTTATGATTGAAAACGGTCCCACATATCTTGGCGACAATTTCCCTTTCTTTCCAAATCTCATGTGCCCCTTTCGTGGCGAGACTTTCAGGAATACCATGTGGCCCACTTCAAATTCAGGGAACTTCCTCCTCTTGTCAACATAGCTCTTCTGATGACTTTATGCAGTCAATAAATGCTGCCGTATCAACTGTATCTGCGCTGTAGTCTCTGTAACCAACTCAGGTCCAATCAGTACAGGCTCACCGGCCTCTGTCCAGCACACAAGTGACCTACATGGTCTACCATATAAAACCTCAAATGGAGCCATCTGGAGGCTTGCCGGTAACTGTTGTTGTATGAGAATTCTACCAACGGCAAGTGATCCTCCCATCCACCTTTGAAATCTAGCATACATGCTCTCAGCATATCCTCCAATGTCTGTATTGTCCTCTCAGACTGCCCATCAGTCTGTGGATGGAATGCTGTGCTCATCAGTAGATCTGTTCCCATGGCCGACTGTATGCTCTACCATACTCTGCCGGTAACCATCTCTGTCGGACACAATAGTCCGAGGAATACCATGCAACCTGATGATATCCTTGATATACCGCCGTCCCAATGTCTTAGATGAGTCTGTATTCTTAATGGGAATGAAATGTGCAGACTTGGTCAGTCGGTCTACCACGACCCATATCGCATCGTTGCCCTTTGAAGACCTTGGCAACCCTGTCACAAAATCCATGGAAATGTGTTCCCATTTCCATTCCGGCACTGGTAAGGGTTTGAGTAACCTTGGTGGCTTCTGATGTTCCGTCTTAACCTGCTGACATGTTAAACAATGAGCCACAAAATCTGCCACATCTCTTTTGAATCCGTGCCACTAGTAATGTCTCTTCAGGTCGTGATACATCTTGGTGCTACCCGGATGAATTGAGAGTTTGGTCTGATGTGCCTCAACTAGTAACTCTTTTCTGCAGTTCTTAGGCACATAAATCCTTCCTCGGAATGCAAGACCTTGCCCTGGTCGTAACTCCCATTCCTGTATGATTTCACCAGTAGACATCTTGGCCCATATCTCCTCCACTTCCGGGTCTGTCCGCTGTTCCTATTCAATCTTGGTAACCATGTTGGACCGTATGATCAAATTGTACATACTCCAATGGTTATTGATATATAAATTGAACTCTCGAATGGTATTCAGCATGTCCCATTCTGTCCTGATCAAACATGACACTGATGCATGTGATATGCGGCTGAATGCATCTGCCACCTTGTTCTCTTTGCTAGGGTGATAACGAAGTGCGAACTCATAATCCGCCAAATATTCTATCCATCTGCGCTACCTCAAGTTGAGCTCTTTCAGATCAAACAAGTATTTCAAGCTCTTATGATCTGAAAACACTTCAAATTTCTCACCATATAGATAATGTCTCCAGCTTTTGAGAGCGAAGACCACTGCAGCTAGTTGAAGATCGTGTGTAGGATAGAGACGTTCATGTATTTTCAATTGTCTTGAATCATAAGCCACCACACGATGAGTTTGACTGAGGATGCACCCAAGTCCTTCTCCTAAAGCGTCGCATTCTATCTCATAACCCTTGCCTCTTTCTGGCAAAATTAAGATAGGAGCTGTTGTAAGTCTATTTTTCAGCTCTTCAAATCTCTGGTTGCACAAGTCTGACCACTCAAATTTGACTCCTTTCTGAGTGAGTAGAGTCAGTGGAGATGCAATCTTGGAGAAAACCTTAATAAACTTTCTGTAATAACCAGCCAATCCCAAGAAGCTACGGATATCGATTACGTTCTTTGGTGCTTTCCATTCTCCCACTGCTGCCACTTTAGCCGGATCTACGGCTATACCTTCTTCTGATATAACATGTCCCAGGAAGTTAACCTTGGGTAGCCAGAATTCACACTTACTGGCTTTGGCATATAACTTGTTCTTCCTCAAAGTATCCAGAACTATCCTCAAGTGCTCAGCGTGTTTTTCCTGAGTTTTGGAATAAATTAAAATGTCATTAATAAATCTGCTTTGTTTGTCAGCACGTACCACATGTTGTTTTCCCTCGGGTGACTATAATGTCACCCTACGGCGATAACAATCAATGTTGGCCTTAAAGCTAGCCAACCAGTCCATGCCGAAAATATTATCATATTCTGACATATCGAGTACCAAATAATTGAACTCAAATCTGAGTCCTGCGAGTTCAGTATTCACTGTTGTGCATATAAGCCCCAATGATGTGTCTCCGACGGGGGATACAATGGTAAGTGATGTGGACAGTTTTTGTACTAAAGTTACAGTTGCAGATATGAATGCAGCAGATATGAAAGAGTGAGATGCTATAGAATCAAATAAAGCAAAGGTGTAGGAACTACTGACTACCACCATACCTTGAATCACAGAGTGATCCTCTGCTGCTGGAGGTGCTAAGGTGAATAACTATCCCGATCCTGTAGGCGGCCGTCCCGCCTGATTAAATGTCTTGCCTCCTCGTGAATTAGCTGGCCTAACTGGTGGACGAGATGAACCTCTAGAATAAGAGGATAAAATGGCCCGGCTGATCACAATGGAAGCAGTTGTTCACCCCTCTGGGAGCGTGAGTGACTGATGCAGATGGGGAGGGATGATTGGGACGAAAGCCCCTTATTGACCCAGTGGATGGTGAGGGTCTACCAAAGTTCAGTCGGAACCTCTTATTGAACTGAAATGTACCCCTCCCACTCTGAGCTTGGCGATTGGCAAAACGCGTTAACTCAGCCATCTCTTGCTCTGCTATAGTGGCCCTGCTGAGCACCTCTGCCAATGTAGCTGCTTTAAATATGGTTACTTGGTCCTTATGCTTGGCGGTAGGCCCCGCTCAAACTTGCATGCCCTACGATACTCTGTATCCACCATATAGAATGCATAACAAGACAAACTGAAAAACTCCTGGTGGTACTCTGCCACAGTCACGGTACCTTGTACCAAAGATAGAAAAGCGTGAGTCTTGCGCTCCTTCTCCTCCACAGGGAAAAAATGATCCAAGAAGGTAGTTGAGAACTGATCCCAAGTCATTGCAGTCCTCTCTCCTTCCGGAAGAAGTGCTCGCTGCTTCTGTATCACCTCCCACCATTTACCGGCATCATCGATCAGTTACGACGTGGCCAGTAAAATCTTGTCAGCATGACTCGCAATCTTGAGTAAGGTCAGGATCTGAGTGACTTCTTCAGCCAATTTTCTGCACCGACAGCCCCTTCTCTCCCTTTGAAGTAAGGAGGGCACTGTTACTGGAAGTCCCTGACCATGCTCCTGTCATTAGTCTCTTTGGTGGTTCCATTCTAGTTCAAGTGCTGTTGAAGCACCGAGGTGACCACCGCTTGAACCAAGTTTTGCTATGCAGGGGGCACCACTGGTATGTTCACGCTGCTTTGTTCCTCCTCCTCTTGGTGGGATGGTTGTTCTTCCTCTTCGTGTTGAGATTGTCGTTCCTCCTCATTTTGAGGTTGTTCTACCTCATCTTCAACCCCATTTGGATTTTGTCGGGTATTTCTCTTTAGCGTTCCCCTTGGAGGCATTTTTTTCCCTAAAAAATATCATGACTTAGTTTTCATCATAAAATTTGTATTTCCTACTTTTTGGGGAAATTTCCAAATAGGCACTCTTGATTTTGCTTTGTTTCTGGGGAAATATATCCTATTTTTGCTATGATTGATAATCCAATTATTTTGACTGTACTTCCTTTGCTATCATTCGTCTGAGTCTAACGAAGTAAATTAATGCACGAGGGCCGGATTAATTTACTCTGAAAGATTCAATGTTTCTGGTTCTCTTTGATATCAACTGTAACGCCCAGCCCTTTTTCACTTGCCTTCCCTTTCAAAAATCAGAGTCTATTTTTTTTTTATAAACAAAGAGTGATAGAGAGCGGGATGTCACGACGTGAGTTAAGTCCGAACTTCTAAAGTCCGACCCTTAACTGGCCAACCCTATGTGTGCATGGACTAAGTCCATGAAAATGGTTCACATATAACAACATAAACATGCCGAATAATAAAATCATAACTGTGGAATTATAATAGAACCCAGTTCTATTCCATTTCAGATAGCAAAGTACGTCCAGTCTTTAATCATAATTATCATAACATAATTATCCAATAAAACAATGTACATAAATCCATGGTTTCAAAGAGGTGGAATCCTACCAAAGACTACTACGTGTCCTTGCGTCTTTCGTCCGGTAACCGCTCACGATCGTACACATCTTGTGAGGTTCCGGTACCTTATAATATAACAATCAATTAAAAACCAAGTTTCACTTGATTTACAATATTTAAATCCATAAACCAATCCCCATGGGGTTCAGCCATGGCCGAACCCATGAACCTTCAATTTTGCTTATATTTACAACAATCCCATTCATACCACTGTTATTCATTAATCTAATGATAAACAAGTTAATCATCTAAGATACATCAACCTTATGCTCAGCAAACATTCCCCATGGGGTTCGGCCATACACCATGGCCGAACCCATGGTTCATTGATTTCACTTCTATTTACAATTTTGCCATTGGTCTAATCATTTCAAACCTTCCCTTCATTAACACATAAACATAATAGATCCATAATTGGTTCATGGGGTTCGGCCAAGCACCATGGCCGAACCCTATGATGTCTAACTCCCAATTATCTACATTGCATCCATTATTAGGAAGTCCATAATTAGAAAGTCCATAAATTTAATACCCAGCCTTCCATTCTTCTATCTTTAGATCCTTTCTAAATTAAAATCTACCTTCCATATTTGAATCATAATTTAAGGTTCCTTCCATAATTAGAAACTTTCTAAATTAATAAACATCTTCAATTTAATCAATTAAATCCAATAACCATACCAATACAACTCCATGGGGTTTGGCCATACACTATGGCCGAACCCTATGGTTCATAATCCTCTTTCTAACAATTATTAAATATTGATCTTCCATTTAATCAATTAAAATCCAGTAATAATACCAATACAACTCCATGGGGTTCGGCCATACACCATGGTCGAACCCTATGGTACATAATCCTCTTTCTAAAAATTATTAAACATTGATCTTCCATTTAATCAATCACCATGTTAAATCCATCTATATTTTCCCATGGTCTCCATTTAAAATTAAAACATAAATAACCTTCCCCATCATTTTAAATCCATTAAAATTATTAATATCCTTTCCATGGGGTTTGGCCATGCCACATTGCTGAACCCTATGGTTCATCCTTTTTACTTAAACATCAACATTCATCCCTTAATCTTATTCCATGGTCTCCATTTAATCCCTTCAAAACATTGATATTCCTTCCATGGTTTCCAGCCAATAACCTTGTCTTTCCATTAAATTTAATACCATGATCATCTCCCAATTCTTTTCCATGGGGTTCAGCCATGGTGGTTCCTTATCTTAAACAAAAATATGAAAACCACTTACCGGTTCCGCGATTCCTTCGGTTTTCCTTCGGCTGTTCTTGCTCTTCCAATCCTTCTCTTCCTTTTCGATCTTTCACTTGCTGGTTGCCTTTTCTTTCTTTATGTATTATGAAAGCCGAGAATGAGATTTGAGAGAAAGAGAGAATTCGACCTTGGGTGTATGTGTATTGCCGTGCGCCTCTTCCCTCTTTTCCTTATAAGACTTTCAATTGGTCCCAATTTAGAAGGCTCTAAGATACAATTGCCGTGTGCCCTTGTTGTGGTTCTTTCTTTTATAAAAACCTCCACTTAATCCCATATTTAGAAGGTTTTGAGATGGCAATTGTCTAGTGTCGTGCGCCCCTTCTTTGTGTCTCTTTTAGAAGGTGCCATGCACCCCTCTTATTGCCTCTTTTAGAAGGTGCCACGTACCCCTCTTAGCAATTCCCTTAATTAATCTCCCATTGATCCCAATTTAAAAGGTGCTAAGATAATAATTCCTTTATGCCGTTTTTAATCAAGAAAGCCCCTTTTAATTTTTATTGAAACAATTTCCACATCTGTTGGGTCTTAATTGGACAATGACCCATTACTTTGCCCATATAAGATCCATATCTAATAATTCACAAATTAAATGGGTAATTTTCATATTTATTAATAACTCGAAAATCCGGGGTGTTACAGAGCTTAAGTATAAATCTTGTTTAATCCATGAATGCATATTTATGTTTTGGGACTAACCCCTCTAATGATTTTCTAGTGTTGCTTACTTATGTATTTGAAAAGGAAAAATAAAATGAAGTAAGTTGAACAAGAATATGCGAAGATCATAGTCTTATTTTCCATTTGAGTATGTACATGTAAATTAATGTAATATTTTTTATTTGAAAGTTCCCCTTTTCTATGTGCTAGAATATCATGATTGATCTTAGAAGGGGGGTGAATAGGTCAATCTCATTTTTCATGGTGTTTACAAATTTCTTGATTGCTTTAGGTGCAACAGAATAGTTAATCAAGAGATTTGTTTAGTGTGATTGATTGTTTATTTAACTCTTTAAACGTTCACACTAAGATTGTAAACCCTTTTACATAAAACTTGATTATTGACGCTTGTGTACAGTGTATAAGATATGATAATCAATATGCAAAACGATGTGTTTTGAGAAGAGTACATAAATACTATATACAAAGACACAAAGATCAAACACCATAAGACCATTTTAAAGTGATTCGGTTAGCCAACCAACATCCACTGTTAGGACTCGCTCAACCTTGAACTATCCCCAAATCCACTAAGTGGGGACTTACACCCTCACAATTAGAGTAAATATTCCACCTCACTCAATCGGCTGGAAATTTCACCCATCAATGTTGAATAGGAATTCCACCCATCCACTTGGCTGGGAATTCCACCCACCGTTGTGCCGGAGACGACGCTCTAGATTTTTTATAGTGGTTTTCGAATCAAGCTTCCTTAATCCACTTTCGGAACAATGGTTTTAAAAGAAAATTTAAAACCAAGAAGCACTTTCCTTTGAAGCTCTGTCTCCTGATGTGTGTTTTTGTAGATCCCACCCATGTATACCGATGCTCCGCGTCGTAGCCGTCGTTTAGCAATCACAGTCTAGGGTGTCAAGGAAACTGGTTTTACCAAAGGTTTCCTTGTTTATGGTTCTTTCCTTCTTATTTTAAAACTCAATCCTTAAATTGGTTGTTTATGAGTTTTCATCCTTCCTCTCTGTCTCTCACAACTAAATCCATCTGATTGGTTATATTTGATTCACCAATTATAAACACGAGAGAGAGAGAGAGGAGAGAGAGAGAGAGAGAGAGAGAGAGTGATCCTTCTGTTGGCCCCTGTTTAAGCTCACTGGTGAAGATGAGGGTCCAACTGATCCTACCGAAGGATAAAAACTGGTTGCATAAAGATTGATTTCTATAGATAAGGCAACCAGTTACAGCAACGGTAATGTATTGACAGGTCGGGTGCACCGAAGGGTCAGTGACTAGAAATGTTACCATTCAACAACCCGATCGTTGCGTACTAATGTACTCCCAACGGTAATATTTATTCTCGGTCGCCATGTCGTTGTCGCCGATAGGTCGACAGTAATGGCACAGTAGGTCGGTCCATACAAGAGGCTCGATCTGGGGCAACACCATGCTGACAGAGATTCATGTCACGAAACTTGTCATACCCAGAACGACCTCTCGCCCTTTACTCTTAATCGGTCCTGGCTACTCTCGATCGGTCTTGAACTACCGATATGTCTGTTTTCTCAGGAGCTCACCTGAGTTTTAAGTTCCAGAACTCATAAATCTTGATCGTGGAGTCATTGACCACGAGGGCTCAATTCGGCCTTTCATCGAGGGGTCGGTGCATACGAGACTCTCGATCAAAGGATTTACCAGAATAACAGTTCCATGATCTAGAACCTATGTCAATCTGGTTGACCAGTCTTTGACCATGATGGGTCGATCCTGTTTCCACCGAGGTGTCGGTGAGAATGGCTTGTCGAGCTGACAGTGAAACCAATACATATTTCCAAGTTGGGTTCCATTTCACTGTCAGCTTCCTCTCAAGGCTTTTTATGATTTATTCCACTAAGCCTGGGGATAGTCTGTAATGCCCGCCCCATTTTCACCGAAATCAGAGTCTATTTTTTTTTTTTTGAATTAAATAAAAGTGACAACGGGCGTGGACGTTACGACGCGAGTTAAGTCCGAGATTCTAAAGCACGGCCCTTAACTGGCCAACTCCACGCGTGCGCGGAATGAAGTCCACGAGTACGGTTCACGCATAGGAAGTAAGCTCGCGGAATATAATTACATGCGGAACATTATAATAGATACTATCCTACCGATTTTAGATAGAAGGGAAGATACATCATTAAACTACTAAGATACCCCAATGTTCATAATTATGTCTCAAAATGATAACGTACAGAGTATAATCCAGACCATAGTAACAAATATCGTTCTCGGGATAATAACGGCAACTGTTAATAATGGGATATTTTCAATTTCTTGGGTTTTTAACGGGAAAATCTCGCGGAAAATATAAATATTTAAAAAATAATAAAAATAAATATAATAAATAATTAATTCTCATCTTACACTTCTTGAGTAAAAAAAAAAAGCATATAAAGCTATAATAACATAGACAATTTACTCGATTCCCATTAATCAAAAGGTATGAGCATAATATAATCACCCAATAGGCAGGGGTGTTTATTAATGTTCTAAAATGGCATGGGTGCTTTCAAAAAACCCAAATATGCATGTGTGTTTGTATATACATACATGTGTATCACATTTAATTTGTTATAAAACAAGGTAGCATTAGGTTAGTACTCGATTCTTCAACGTCTCGTCAGCTCCTTTAATTAATAAAAGCCTAATCACATCAGTTCGTTGGGTTTGCACAGCAAGATGTAATGGAGTCCATCCATCCTATAAAGAACCATGCAAGTAACCTTCCATAAGATACAATTTTAAACAGAAGAGAAATATTAAGGCACAAAAATAATCACAACATACATCATCAGCAAGGTTAATGTCAACATTGTATAGTAGAAGAATCTTGATTGCCTGACTTGATGCAGCCAGGACAGCATAATGCATCAAGGTAGCACCTTCCTGCAACGAGCACACATGGAAAACTAGTGAACATGGCCACATACCAATCTACCATTCTACATAGATAGAAAGATGAAAATATATACTATGTGATAGTCTCATGCTTCGTACCATTGCCAAGTTTTACCCAAATGCTAGGCTACCATATCATCAATTGCAAAATTCCCTTCTATCTGGGATTGGCTTTTTATGTTGCACTTTACCATTTAACCGTATTATAGGCCATAACCTCCAATACTCCATAAGCAATCATGTATTTCTTTATCCAATTTTTCCTAGATGGAATCCTTCTGCCAGTTGGATCAATTTGACCTCGACAATCCAGTACAGATGAGTGGAGGACCTGATTCAAGACTATTTTGACCATCATTAAAACTTCAAAGCTATATAGGTCAGTGTTTTAAAGATAACAAAACAGAAGATTATTAAAGTTATTAGACCTTAATATATACATTTGAAATCAATAACCCATTTTATGTTGTAATACTATCCAAACATGACTAATACCATCCTTGAAAATTGACTAGTTGGTCTGTCTTAATAAAACAGTCTACAGTCTTCTTAGACTCATCAAAGAAGCAACAGTAATACAAACATTCAATTAACAAACAATTAAAAGTTTAATAGTGTCATTAAACTCAACAAACATGATAAATAATATCCAAAGTCAATAACGTCATCATTATACTAAGAAATCCAAATTATGTACACCCTCAAGCTCCTCAAGTGGAGTATCATCTTCATCATCCTCACTAGAACATTGATTTTCTTCATTTTCTTCGTTGAAACCATCAAATGGATTAATATCATCAAGTGAAATGGCCTTTGAGTCCTTAGATAATTTCAACTCTGCATTCTTTTTCATTAGCAAATGTAAGGGCTCGGAATTTGTAAATCAAGGAATATGTGAACATTATTTATTTTAATGATGAAAATTGGAAAATTGGTGGAGTAAATGGTAAATGGGCCAAAATTTGGATAAAGGCCCAAGTGTGGCACAATAGACTATGGTTTGGATTTAAATTTATTTAAATGGGTCAAGAATGGTCAAATTGGGTCAAATACCCATTTGGGACCCAATGGGTCAAGATGGTTATGCTCTAAGGTAAATGGGCTAGATGGGAAATGTAATTGGGCCATAGGCCCAATGGTAATCCACTTAGAGTGAATTCAATGATTTTAAATCACCTAAGTTATTTGGAATTAAACAATGGTGATGTGGCCAAGTGGGACCCCCCTCCACCTCATCAAGTGAGGTGGCGTGTGGGCCAAGGTTTGGTGGGGCCGGCCACCATGATTGATTTGGTCAACCATGGGTGGAATAATGGACTTAGGCTAAGTACCAATGGATTAACATAAGGTAATTATCTAATTAATTAAATAATTAAATTATTTAAAATGGTAGTTAAGAGTGGTCAAAGTGGGGCCATGAGGTGAAGACTCACCTCATCTCAAACTCAAGGGAAACACGTTGCCTTGGTGGTGGTTTAGATAACCACCACCATAAAGCATTTTAAATATCTAAGAAAATATCTTAAGGTTGGTGGGTGTCATTAATGTAAAGTAAAAAATGGAGATGAGCTTTGTTGGTGTCTCATTCTCATTTTTTTTGTTAACTCCATCCCTCCCACTCCTCCATTGCCGTCCCATGTTTAAGTGAAGGGAGAAAGAGAGCTAAGGAGGAGAGAAGAGAAGGAGAGAAGAAAGAAGTGGAAAAAAAAAATTAAGCAAAGAAAAAAATCACTCTAAGGTAAAGGGTTGTCACCTTCCCTCTCATGATTTTCCCCTCTCCCTCTCTCACACAAAACCTACCATGGCCGATTCTAGGGTTAGGGATTGCCACCCTTGATCAAAGATCTTAACCTACCAAAGATCAAAAGATAGGAAAGAGGAGACTACGGAGACCGACGGGAGCGGCGGAAATCGGAGGAGACGTCGGATAGTGAGTATTTCTTAAACAAGAAATTTTGGATTTTAGGGTTTAAGATTTAGGGTTTAGTTTTGTAAAAATTATGGTGGTTACATAGATGTATGTCATGGATGTTAAACCCCTCAAATGTGAGGGTGGAAGATGGAGGAAACCCTAAATGGGAAAAATTAGGGTTAGGTTAAGAAAATAAATAAATGGGTTATGTGCATTGTGTAATTTATGAAATTTAAGCATAGAATGGGATGATTGGAAGAAGAATTATTGGCCATAGGGTTCGGCCATGTAGCATGGCCGAACCCCATGGTGGGTGATTTGGTGGTTGGTTTAATTGGTTAGGGTTTTTGATTGATGAATTTAGGGTTTTAATGAATGCATGGGAGTAAGGTTTTAAAATGAGTTTATGATAAAAATGTAATGGAGTTTTATGGTTTTGAAATGCATGGAGGGAATGAGCCCTGAACCATGGGTTCGGCCATGGTGTATGGCCGAACCCTATGGTGATGAAATGATGATTAAATGGTGGGTTTAAAGGATAATGTGTTGATGAATTTCGGGTTTTTAAATGAACAAGTGTAATGATCCAAATGGGGTTAAGAATATGGTTTAGATGCATGATTTAAAACCCTCAAGAAAGGATTATTGGTGGATCTAAAATGTAACAATGGACCCAAAAAAAAAGGAAAAAAATGGAGAAAGGAACATCATGGGTTCGGCCATGGTGTATGGCCGAACCCATGCCCCAAATTGTAAATCAATTTGGGTTTAAGGTCAATGGGTATATATGTGATTAAGTATGGGGTTTGAATGGGTTTAAATGAGTAATGGTTAGATTAATTACATGACAAATTTTAATGTTTTGGTAAGTCAATAATGGACCTAAGTTAAGGACCTAAGTTGTGGATTAAATTTTGGGCTTAAGTAGGCATGAATTAATGAAAAATTGTTTATGTGAAGGGTAGTGGCAAAAATGGTAAACATGGGCTAAAATGAAGAAACCCACTAAGTTATGATTTATGGGCTTGGAAATGATTAAAACTTGGATTGATTTGGTAATTTAATAAGGTACCGGATAGCGCGAGCGGTACGCGAGTCGGTAGCCAGATTGTCGGATGAAAACGAAATAAAGACGCGAGTCGGTATTCGGTAGGATTCCTACATTTTTGTAACCCATGTATTGGATGATGTTTTCTTTAATTTATTTTGGAAAGCATGTGGTTGTCTTTAAGATGAGTTTTGGATTATGCATCTTGTGATGTTTTCCTTTAAATTATTTTAGGAAATCATGTGAATGTCTTAAGATGGGTTTTGGATTAAATATTATGGGATGGCTTCCCTTTGATTTATTTGGTCATCAAGTAATTGTTTTAAGATGGGTTTTATTACTACTGAATTACATATATTACATGGCATATGACATCTACATCTCATGCATGGCATAGGAGGGATATGACAGGGGAAGGATGAAATGAAACCGGAGTCCATGCTTCGTCGGGGTGACCGATAAACAAGCATGGGGACATTTCACATATGTATTATTATACCTTGATGAGGCTTTGCCATCAAGGGGGGGACTCTTGTAATTATGATACCTTGATGATGGTTCTTCCATCAAGGGGGGATGCCTAGTGTGGATCACATCTTGATGAGGCTTTTCCATCAAGAGGGTCATGGCATGATGATGGTATGTATTATATTTTGAACATTATGTATGGATGAAAAAGGGACATTGTATAATGAGGATGAGATTGATGGGTGGGATTCATGACATAGAACACCCATTGCATGACATTGCCCAAAGTGCATGGTTTTACTATAATATTATCAGTATGCTGTTATTACTAATTCATGTGCTAGCCCTACTCGGAGTCCTACTAGGCGCGTTGTTCTAACGCCCTACTTCTACCCTAGCTGACGATGCAGGAGATGGCGGACCAGAAGGGCGAGACGGAAGTCAAGCTTAGGAGCTTGGGGAGGCGGACAAATTATTTTTGTTTAAGTTATTTTGGGAAATGTGTGATTGTATAATTTAGCTTGTTGGAAATGTAATAACTTAGATGGCTTGCTATGTTGTATAAATTATTTTGGATAGTAGAGTATGAGGGCATTTTAGTAATTTAATGGATATCTCTTCCATGCTATCTGAAAATTGGTAGAATAGTGTCTATTATCATCCGCATTGATTTTTATGTCTTGCGAGCTTTCTTTCTACGCGTGAACCGTACTCGTGGATTTATGTCACGCGTAGGGTTGGCCAGTTAAGGGCCGGGCTTTAGAAGCTCGGAACTTAACTCGCGTCGTGACGTCCCTGCCCTTTGTCACTTTTATGTAAAAAAAAAAAAATAGACTCTGATTTCGGTGAAAAGGGGCGGGCGTTACAACAAATTTACTTTCACATACACCAAATCTTGAAGCTTTTCTGGATGAAGTCTATTCCTCCTTTTTGAATAAGTTGCTTCAAAAACGCTCCAAGTGCGCGCACATGCTGATGCACTGCATGGTTGACTCAGGATTTTTATAGCAATGGACTTCAAATTTGGAATTGAAGTTCCACATAAGTCCCACCAAAGTCCTAAATAATTAAAAGAATTAGATACACAGTACAATGTACAATTAATATAAATTATAAAAATACTAAATCAAAATTAAATTAGGAAAACAAATGAAAAGAAACTTACTAGGATGAGATGTTTGCATCATTTCATGTGACATCGTTCCTCCAAAAATTTTTGGATCTCTAAAATGATAAAGAGACAACTCTCTAAATGTTTCTCTCAACTCTCCTCTTGGTGCTATTTTTGTGATAACTTTATCAAGGCCATCTCTGATTTCCGAATCTGTACTTATAATGTTCTCATAAAAAAACTTGGGATGTAAAAATGCAGCAACTGCATGTAAAGGACTATGCAAATTTTTCTTCCAACGCTGATCTATGATGCTCAAAATTTCCATGCATTTATCTTGATCATCATGATTTGGATAGAGACTTCTAATGGCTGCTATTGCACGATTAAGTCCTTCATACAAGTATCCCATTGTGGACCCATCACCATCTACCATTCTCAATATTTTAACAAGAGGTTCAACAATTTGGATTACCTTCTTTCCACCCTCCCAAAATTCATCACCACATAAAACGTTTGCCACGTCTTTTCCTTCACTTTTTTTACATTATGGCATGTTTCTCCATTCAACGGAAGCAACCATTAATCTCAATGCATCTTCTTGACTCAGGACAGATTGTAAACAAATGAATTGAGTTGCAAACCTTGTAATGGCTGGCCTTTGCAACTCTCTTCCTTGGGTGTGGACCCTTAGCAAATCAAGGACATGTTGATACCGATACAAAAATTTAACAATTCTTCGAGCACTGTCCATATAGGGCTTTGCAAATGGCAACTTGTCAATGTCTTCCAACATTAAATCAATACAATGGGCAGCACATTGTGTTTTGAAAATGTTTGGATACTTATTTTCAAGTATATCTCCTGCAGATATATAATTTGACCCATTATCTGTAACAAATTGCACCACATTTCTTGGTTCAATCTCATCAATCACAAAAGATATAAAATCGACAATGAAAGCCCCATTTTTAATATTCCCTTGTGCACATATAGACTTGAAGAAAACTGTTCCTTGTGGACAAGCAACCAAACAATTAATATAGGGCTGATTCTTCATATCTGTCCATGTGTCGGACATAAGTGTGCATCCACTTGTCTTCCAATTCTTGCTAATATTATTTACATACGATATTGCTACATTTTTCACATTTTTCAACAACTTAGTCCTTAAAGTTTCACTGCTAGGAAGGACATAAGTGGGCCCATATGCTATAGCGGCATGGATTGCTTCTCTGTATTCTTCAGACCTTAACAAATTAAAGGAGAGGTTGTTCATCACCGTGCTTCTACATATCAAGTTGTCAACATGATCCTTGTCATGTTTTTTAATCATGGTATCATAATGGATCTTGTTGTCCCGAGGAAGACGGAAAAGCAACTGATGATGTCAAACTTTCTCCTGTGCAAGCAGCTCCAACAGACAACACACTTCCTCTATGCCTTTTTGTTCTCTCTTTAAATGATATTGCATCCCTCGCCATTTCACAAACATTCTCTGGAACTTTATTACACATTTTTACATCATGCAATGTCCTTTTTGCTAGATGGTTTCTAAAACGTGTGATACCACCGCCAAATACTTCTTCACAAAATTTACACTTTAACTTATTTTCACCCAATTCCTCTCCATATTGCCATAATGGATCTTTTTGTCGAGGCATTTTCGATGAAAAATGGACACAAAGATCTAGAAAAAATATGAACAGAAAGTTTAGAAAATAATAAACAAACAATTGATAACACAAGATTACACTTCTAAGATTACAGAGAAAACATTTATTTTCGATAGAGCTGGACTGAAAATAAAGCCCAAATAGTTCATAATCCAGGCCTGACATGCCCATTTCGACATCCATGGATACTCACACCATATGTCGAAATAGTGCACCACAAGCAAATTGGCCCATTCATGAGATTTGACCAGCACTGATGTTTGACACAATAATTTTTGTTACAGGTTACAAAAGCAAAAACAATTGGATTAAAGTAAGTAAGCTCAAGCAAACTACACTGAAGCACTCAATAATCATCTCTTATCATCTAACTTAAAACTATTGAATGGGCAAATTTTCATAAATTGAAAGTCCAAAGTGGGCTTGCTTGGGATGGGTCAGCATGGGGTCAGCCCATACCATGATCAATTATTAGCCTCTCATTACCAGAAATATTTTGGAGGTTACTTTAGTCCTGTAATATCAATTATTCCTTTATTTCTAAAAAATTCTGAAATACTATGTCTAAACTCTAAACTCCCAATTTACAAACACTAAATACAAAAAAAATGAGAAACTCTTCGACTTAAATTCTAACTGACATTTGAACATCACGCTTATTTCCTTTCCCTAAAGGTCTTTGATTCTAAATCTATAACTTTTGCCTCTGTTAGACAATTACTAACTCCAAATTCCAAAAGGCTCATCTCATCTCATTATTGAAGTTTGAATTTATCATTACCAGTTTCCAAACAACAAACATCACCTAATCCACATCTTGGGTATTGCATCTGTTTATCATCTGCCCAAGCAAGGAAGCAGCATGGATCCATCTTTCAATCGATGGAGACATTATCTGATCAGATCTTTGTTAAATGCAGTTGATTCGTAAAAAGATGGTAGCAACTGCGAAGGGGGGAATAAAGTAGCAAGCGAGCAACTCAGAAATCTATGGGAAGATGCAAGAAGTGTTCATAGAAATGGACAAATCCCCAGCAGTAAGTTTCTTGTTAACAGAGAAACTTCCACAGTGCCCCTCTTCTTGCAAAAATACTTCGAAGGTGCTCCTCATTCCTAATACTTCTGTTCATAGAAGTAGAAGAGAAGAGATCTCTATGCTAGATTAGGTTACCTGTGCAACTCGAGAGTCGAGAGAAAGAGCCGCCGCCGGGAAGAGAGAAAGAGCAGCCGCCAGCAAGAGAGAGAGCAGTGAGCCAGTGACAGGCAACAGGCGAGAGAGAGCGCAGGCGAGAGAGCAGACGGCGGCGAGAGAAAAAGAGTAGGCTCGAGAGACGGAGAGAGCAGTCGCAGGCAACGAACGATAGAGCACCAAGAGAACAGCCGCCGGTGGGAGTGAAGATGAAAAGAGCAGAGGATTTTTGGAATCGGAAGAAGAAGAAGCACCGAAGCAGAGGAATTTCAGGATTTTCGAATCGGAAGAAGAAGCACCGAAGCAGACGATTTGGGGATTTCAGAATCGAAATGAAACCCTAACAAAAGAGGGATTTTTAAGTTATATGTTTTATTCGTGTCTCGTACGTGCGGGATTTCTGCAGGGCATTCGGGCGGGCGGCTTCGACACTCGACAGTCCGATACTCCGATTTCGATTTCGATCTCGATCGAGAATCGGGATATAAGCTAAACGTTTTTAACCCGTTTTTAACGCGTTTTTATCGTTTCTCGCGTTATTAACGCGTTTTTATTGGGAATTTAATGATAAAAACGGCAGTGGCGTTAAAAACATGATTTTAACGCGAGAACGGTTTTTTCCCGGTATTATCGCGGTATAAATCAAAATACCGGCAGTATTTGTTACATTGATCCAGACCATGGCAAGAAATCCAAAATTATTACAATTCGACAAGCTAAGCTACTGAAGTTACAATTTTTCCAAAATAAAACTTTGATAAACAAAGTAGCCGCTTTCCCAAGCTCCTAAGCTTGACTTCCGTCGCGTCCACCATTTCCTCCGTCTCCTGCGTCATCAGCTAGGGTAGAAGTAGGGCGTTAGACAACGCGCCCAGTAGGACTCCGGGTAGGGCTAGCACATGGATTGATGATAACAAGCATACTGATAGTAATATAATAAAACCATATGATGAATGCTATGCCATGGGTGTCTATGTCATGTGTCCCACCCATCATCTATATCATCATAAAATGTCACATCCCCCTTGACGGCAAAATCCCGTCAAGGTGTCCCCATGTTTGCTTCTCGGACGCCCCGACGGAGCATGGACTCCGATTATAGCCTATCAGGCTATCCCCATGTCTGTTCTCAGTCGCCCGACGGAGCATGGACTCCAGTTATGGCCTATCAGGCTATCCCCATGTCTGTTCTTGGTCGCCCCGACGGAGCATGGACTCCGGTTCCTTTATTTTCCCCCCCATGCCATGCATGAGATGTAAGTGCATTATGCTATGTAGTATATATATATATATTTCATATTTTTAATACATATAATCCATAGCATTGGAAATATAAGCCATAGCATTTAAATATAATCCATAGCATTTAATATATAAACCATAGCCTGTAAAATATAATCCATAAAACAAACCATATAATTGCCGGAATAAAATACGAAAACCATCACATAAACATAATCCACGGCTTACAAAAAGGTAGGAATCCTACCGAATACCGATAACGTCCCTTTTCGTTTTCGTCTGATAATTCCGGTCGCCGATCGCGTACCTTTTGCGATGTCTCGATACCTTATTATACATTTTTCCAAGTTAGTCTATATCTTATTCATGATTAAGTCTCTAACTGATCATAAACCTAGGTTCATTAATGCTCTTTAACCATTTTACAAGATTATCATAAATCAGCCCTTAACTTAGCCTCTTTTTCCATTGATTAAAAGACAAACATAATTCAATCCATAACTGATCCATACACTTAGGTCTATTAGTGACTCACCAATCATGTCATAGGATCATTAAAATTCGTCTCTTTAATTTAAACATAACCCCCATTTATACTACCGGATTAACAGTGACCTCTGAAAATACTCCAAGCTGTACATCTCAATTCAGTCGACTGAATTAGGAGTTCAGTCGACTGAATCAGGAGTTTAGTCGACTGAATCACAGATTCAGTCGGCTGACTTTGAATCAGATTGTCTGGTTGTCTTGCCAGTTCAGTTTCAGTCGACTAAAATACATATTCAGTCGGCTGAAATACATATTCAGCCGGCTGAAACATGGTTCGTACCCATTTCAGTCGACTGAATCACAGATTCAGTCGGCTGACTTGGTATCAGATTATCTGTTTATTCTGCCAGTTTATTTTCAGTCTACTGAATCATAGATTCAGTCGGCTGAACTACCAACCAACCATTTACGTGTTCAACAAGCATCCATTCAGTCGACTGAATCGTATATTCAGTCGGCTGAAACTTCCAGAACCCTTTTCTTGTTTGAGACGTTTGTGTTCAGTCGACTGAATCATCAGATTCAGTCGGCTGATACTCCCAGAAACTCTTTCTATTATCAGCCACCATTAGTTCAGTCGACTGAATCCCTTATTCAGTCGGCTAAAACTCCCAGAAACTCGTTTTTGATTCGTCCATTATCAGTTCAGTCGACTGACTATTTTTTCCATCTTTTCCATTGCACATTTTGCACACCTTTCCTTCATGGTTTCCTTAGAGAAAAACATCACATCTTGTTTGGAAATACTTACTAATCTGTGGTTCTCCCGGTTGTCTCTTGCTCCTTTTGTTCCTTAGCCTTTTTCCTTCTTCTTCCTCTTTGACACTCGGCCAATGGTGAGCTTGATCAAGGTAAGGTCACCAAGGTTTTGGTTCGGTTAATGGTAGGGTTAGATTTTGAGGGAGGGAAAGAGAGAAGGAGGGGATGGAGAAAATATCTCAAACTTGGGTTCTCTTCTTTCCTTTCAAGTCTCTTTCTTTTCTTTTCTCTTTGGTGTTTCCTTTGGAAGAGAGGGGAGGACGGTTTTGGAAGAGATGGAGAGATAGAAAGAGATGAGAGAAATGAGATGGGAGACCATCTCCCATGTACTCTTGGTCTTGACTCCATCAATCAGCACTTATGAAGGGGGGTATGGCCTTGTATGCCCCAATCTTAGGGCCATTGTCCCCTTAGTGGGGGTGGTTGGGATGAGGTGGAACCACCACCCCTTCCAACAGTTTTGGTGAGTCAAATGACATGGAAATCATCTTGACTCACCTCCATTCCTATGTGACTCACTCCCCTCTTGACTCACTTAATTATTTAATTTATTATTTAACTTAGCCCCTTTAATTTTATAATTTATTATTTAACTTAGCCCCTTTAATTTTATAATTTAATTTCTATTTAATTCCCTTCAATTCTTTCATGAATCCGCCCATGGTTGACCAAGTCAACCATGGTGGCTGGCCCCCACCAATTCCTTAGCCAACCCGCCACCTCATTTGATGAGATGGAGGTGGGCCCCACTTGGTTATGCTAGCTTAATCATCTCATCATTACCTTAGGGGGGGGGGTAATTCCAATTAATTGGGTCACCATTGGGCCATGGCCCAATTAAATTATTTTCTACTATTTACTTTAGAATTTGAATCAATTTTGATCCATTGGGTCCCACATGGTTATCGGGCCCACTTTGACCATTATTGACCCTTTAGATGGATCCCATCCAATCCATGGTCCATTGGACCATACTTGGGCCTTTGTCCAAATTTTGATCCATTTAACATCCATGACATCAAAATTCCCATTTTTCCATTATTAAAATAAATAAATGCCATATATATATATATATATATATATATATACACATATATATATATTAATTTAAAAATTCGGGCTATTACATAGTCTTCTCTAAGGTGTGGGTACCACCTAATGTCATCTAAGGCCATATTACATGTTTTGTGGTTGCCATAACGATGAGCTTCATTACGGAGGGGCGTGATCTTCATTCTTGATCACATTGGGTCTTCAAGCTTCTAGCAAGTGCTTCTTTCCGAGTCATGAAATTGACAAACATAGGGACTTGGACAAGCCAAGACACTAACCATGAATAGGGGCGGCCAATTTTTTGGCTTAAGTTTTGTTGTAGATCTTCACGACAATTTTTTTTTTTCATATTTTCCTTTCTCGTGCTAGCCTTGAATATCAACGAAATGAAAGTCTCATGTTTCCATCAACGACTTTATTTCTTCTATTTGATTCGGCATTGAACTCAATAAAATTGACTCGGGCTCATGACTCAATTTTGACTTGGGGATGGATTCGGGATTTGACTTGAAATTATAAAATTGGTTGGGTTTAATATTCTGAAACACAAATTATACGTAATGAGTCTCGTTAGTGCCCCGGCTTGGCCGAATTCCTTTTTTGTCAATTCCATGACCTGGAAAAAAGCACTTGCTAGAAGCTGGAAGACCCAAAGTAATGAATAGAGAAAATGGTAAAATCACAAAACAGGTATTATAGGCATAGATGACTTTAGGTGGTACTCACACCTTAGAGAAGACCATTCCTAGGCGTAGTTGAACAAATGATAAAATCATTAAAAGCCTAGAGAGGAAGCTTGATAGTGAATTAGAATCCAACTTGGAAATATCTATTTGGTTTCACTATCAGCTTGACCAGTCGTTCTCACCGATCCCTTGTTGGTGAAAGGATCAACCCATCGTGGTCAAAGATTGGTCGACCAGATTGACATAGGTTCTGGGTCATTGAACTGTCATTCTAGGAAAACCCTTTATCGAGAGTCTCGTATACACCGACCCCTCAGTGAAAGGCTGAAACGACCCATCGTGGTCAACGATTCTTCGATAAGATTTTTGAGTTCTGGAACTTAGAACTCAGGTGTGCTCTCGAGAAAACAGATATATCGGTAGTTCAAGACCGCTCGAGAGTAGCCAGGACCGACCCCTCGGTAAATGGCGATAGGTCGTTCTAGGTATGACAAGTTTCGGGACATGAAACTATGTTAGCGTGGTGTTGCTCCAGATCGTGCCTCTCATATGAACCGACCTATCGGTGCATTACTGTCGACCTATCGAATATACCGACATGTCGACCGAGAAAGAATATTACAGTTGGGTGTGCATTATTGCGTAACGGTCGGGTTGCTGAATAGTAACATTTCTAGTCACCGACCCCTCGGTGCGCCTGACCTGTCGGTACATTACCGTTGCTGCAACTGGTTCCCTTCTACATTTAAACCAATCGTTATCCAACTAGTTAGTATCCTTTGGTAAGATCAGTTGGACCCTCATCATTATCAGAGAGCTTAAACAAGGGCAAACAGAAGGATCACTCTCTTTCTCGTGCTTACACTCGGGGAATCAAATACAACAAACCACATGGATTGAGTTGTGAGAAAGAGGAGGAAAGTAAAAGCATAAACAACAAGTCTATTAATTGAGTTTGTCAAAGATAAAAGAAAAGCCATAAACAACCATCTGTTGATTGAGTTTACAAGGGAGGAAAAGAGAAAGGAAAGAATAAAAACTAGAAAACCTTTTGTATAACCAGTTTTCTTGTCACCCTGGATTGTGATTGATATACAACGGCTACGAGGAGGAGTGTCGGCACTGGCACACATTGGGTTGATCTTAACGAAGCAAACATCAAGAGAAAGAGCTTCAAAGGCTAGTGCTTCTTGATTTTAATTTTATTTTAAAAGCTTTGCTCTAAAAGTGGATTAAGTAAGTTTGGTTCCGGAACCACTATAGAAAATATGGAACGGCGTCTCTAGCATAATGGTGGGTGAAATTTCTAGTCAAATGGATAGGGTGGAATTCCTATTCTACACTAATAGGTGAAATTCCCAGCCGATTGGGTGAGGTGAAATTCCTACTTTAATTATAAGGGTGTAATTCCTCACTTAGTGGATTTGGGGATAACTCAAGGTTGAGTTAGTCCTAACAGTGGATGTAGGTTGGCTAACCGAACCATTTAAAAATGGATTTATGGTGTTTGACCTTGTGTGTTTGTATTTATCATTTAAGTAATCTTCTCAACACACATCGCTTTGCATATTGATTATCTTATAATACACATTGTGAACAAGCATCTATAATCAAGTAATATGTAAAGGGTCATAATTTTATTGTGAATGTTCAAAGAATCTATAAACGATCTATCACACTAAATAAATCTCTTGATTTAGTTTCCGCTGCACTTAAAACAATTAAGAAATTTGTAAACACCATGGAAAATGGGATTGACCTATTCACCCCCCCCCCCCCCCCCCCCCCCTCTCTAGTCAATCATGTTGTTCTGGCACCATGGACAATGGGATTCTCAGACTCTTCGATCAAGATTTATGAGTTATGGAACTTTGAACTCAAATGTGCTCTCGAAGAAACAAACATATCTGTAGTTTAAGACCGATCGAGAGTACCAGGATTGACCCCTATGTAAAGGGCGACAGGTCGTTCTGGGTATGAATGGTTTCTGGACTTGAAACACTGTCAGTATGATGTTTCTCCAGACCGAGCCTCTTGTATGGACTGACCTCTCGGTACCATAACTGTCGACCCATCGACGACACCGACATGTTGATCGAGAAAGAATATTACCGTTGGGAGTGCATTATTGCGCAACGGTCGGGTTGTTGAATGGTAATATTTCTGGTCACCGACCCCTCAGTGCGCCTGACCTGTTGGTACATTACCGTTGCTGCAACTAGTTGCCTTCTCTATATAAACCAATATTTATGCAACCAGTTGGTATTTTTCAGTAAAATCAATTGGACCCTCATCATTATCAATGAGCTTAAAAAAGGGCCAATAAAAGGATCACTCTCTCTCTCGTGTTTACACTTGGGGAATCATATACAACCAATCATGTGGATTGAGTTTGTGAGAGACAGAGGAGGAAAGTAAAATCTTAAACAACCAATCTGTTGATTGAGTTTGTAAGTGAGAAAGAGGAAATGATTATAAACTAGGAAACCTTTGGTATAACCAATTTCCTTATCACCCTGAGATTGTAATTGCTCTACGACGGCTAGGAGGAGGAGCCTCGGTACACATTGGGTAAGATCTTCAAGAAGCACAAATCAGCGAGAAAAAGCTTTAAAGGCAAGAGCTTCTTGGTTTTTATTTTAATTTAAAACCTTTCGCCTAAAAGTGGATTAAAGGAATTTTCTTCGGAACCACTATAAAAAACTGTAGAGCATCGGCTTTGGCACAATGGTGGTTGGAATTCCCAGCCGATTGGAAGGTGGAATTCCTATTCTACAGTGGTTGGTGAAATTTCTAACCGATTGAGTGACGTGAAATTCATACTCTAATTGTGAGGGTGTAAGTCCCCACTTAGTGGATTTTGAGATCAGTTAAGGTTGAGTTAATCCTAACAGTGGATGTAGGTTGACTAACTGAACTACTTTAAATTGGTCTTATGGTATTTGATCTTTCAGTATTTATATTTTCTAATTTTAAGTACTATTCTCAACACACATTACTTTGCATGTTGATTATCCTATTCAGCATGTTGTTCACAAGTATCGATAATTACGCAAAATGTAAAGGGTCAAAATCTTGGTGTGATTGTCTAAAGAAATTAGAAACAATTTATCACACTAAACAAATCTCTTGATTAATGTTCCGCTGTACTTAAAACAATAAAAAATTTGTAAACACCACGGAAAATAGGATTGACCTATTTAACATCCCCCCCCCCCCCTCCCCTTCTCTAGGGTCAATCATGTTGTTCTAAGCACATTGAAAAATGGACTATCAATTGGTTTCAGAGCCTCATGCTCTTTGTAAATGATCTAACCATCTGAGTTGATCTGTGCTAGAACAATTGCTATAAGAGAAAGCTATGATATTTCCAAACTTCTATTTATGATGAAAAATGTAATTAAAAAACTTGATATGTTTTCATCAAATATGTTCGGAAATAGGTGAATAGAAAGTGGTCTGTGCCTATGGAAAAAGGCATATGATACACCTTGAATGTCCATGACCACTCAGCCCAAAGACCAAATTGCTTGGACTAGTGATGAATTAGCTATGCACTTGAATCAAACACTTGTAGCATTCATCATTGTTATTTCATAATATGCATTTAAAAATTTAAAAGATATGAAGCAACAAAAGAGGCTGAAAAAATCCATGGAAAAATTGCCTCTTCTAGCCCAATGGATAACACCACCTATCACGACCCGATCCAACTCAACAAGATATTGTCCTCTATGGGTCACACCCCCTCAAGGTTTTGCTTTGGGCCCATCCCACAGGGCTAGACCAAAAAGCCCTCTTATTGAGGTGTGTTGCTCTCCACTCTTTGTAACCCCCACATCCCTCAACTGCCTAAGCAATGTAGAGTTTTTCCCACTTGCCCAGCAACAGCTGGGTGGGTGTGGGTGTTACAATCCATCCCTCTTAAGACCAGAGCCATTCTCGGCTCTGTCACGTCACACTGACAGGGGGTCTACACAGAGAACACAACACAGAATAGTAGAGAGCCCAAATAGGCCGAGAGTGGAACCATGCTCTGATACCAATTGTCATGACCTGACCCAACTCAACAAGATATTGTCCTGTTTGGGCCACACGCCCTCAAAGTTTTGCTTTGGACCCAACCCAAAAGGCCTTTTATTGAGGTGTGCTATTCTCCTCTCTTTTTAACCCCCCCATCCCTCAACTGCCTGGCGATGTGAGACTTTTTCTCACATGTACAGAAACAGCCGGGTTTGTGTGGGTGTTACACCACCTATCATGACCAAGTTGTGTACTGAGAATATAGGTGAATGGTTCATCCATTGAAAAAGTCAATTTTAAGTCCTCTAATAGAAGAAGATAACGTAAAGGAACTTGATGAAAGTAACGACCTTCAAGTATCCGTTATAGCCATGTACCAAAATATTTGACTCTCATGTTTAGGACAAACATCGTGGTACAAAATCTGGAAGCTTTGATGTACAAAGTCAAATGGGAAGGCACCCAAAATTAAAACCAGATTTAAGAAAAGGCCAACACCGGATTGTGGACTTAGATTCCAAGTCTCACAATGATGTATTCAAATGTGTAAAGGGCTACCATTGTTGGTATCACATTTGAATCATGTTTTGAAATCACCTTATGTCTTGCCTACAATCCATGTTCATGTTTGATTGTTGGATTGATCTTATGCAAGATACTCATATGTACATGTAGGTCTTCACTCTAGTATTGGATTATACTTATCTCATTTCATACGCCATGCGATTTATGCATCTTTAGGAAATGAATGTAGTTGTGTATTACCTCATGTATAGGGTGTGTATGATACTCATACACAGTGACGTTTCATTCCAAGTTCCTAAACTTGTGAATCCCGTGTGGAATGAAACATGCTCTATGCCCTTAAATTGATTTTTGGTGTGACTGACCAAAAATGTTGATCAAAATGATCAAATATGCTTAACTGTAATCCATTTATGTACCAGCTCTTTCCAAGAATCTATGCTTGAAAGAATGGTATAAGTGTTTATCATGTTTTGGGTAATAACATGATAACAGGTATGATATTTGTGTATGTAGCGTCATACTTCATTTCCATATGCATGATTAATGTAATCAAAACAGGAAATGAATGTATGATTGAGTGTGCTTAGTGTCTCATTCCAATATCCATTGTACTATATGTGGAATGAGTTATGTTCATGGAACACCTTGTCGTTGCTAGAAACGTTAAAATGCCGAATCTCATGACATCACACACTTGGGCAATATATTGAAACAAGAAATTAAATGTGACCAAGGTATTTGGACTGGTTTAGATCCAGGAAAAGAGATCTGTAGTCCATGTTTTGTGCCTACCTTCAGAGCGATTTACTGAATATTATAAACACACAAAACCTGTATGAATGTATGTATCTTCATTGGCATTAAAAAGTGTATAAGCAAAGCTTGATGATCAAAGAACATCGAAAGAACACACGCATAGACACATACCCATTCATCCTTCATAAAACCCAGGTTGAAGGATAGACTAGTAGGAGGAACAGACAGGTCAGCACTGTAGGAAATCAGAACTCTATCTAAAAAGGGGAAAAATCGAAAAGGAAGACAGGTCAATACATATCGACACAGATCGGTCGGTGGTCACAACCTGTCGGTGAATTAGAAAGATTAAGTTAAAAAGACTATTTCTGTGAAAACGACGGATCAATTCAAAATCGTCGTTTTTCCTCCTACTGGGCTCTAGCGATTTCCTTCTTGCCTCCTATGCCCTAGATCAATCGATAGGATCTCCCAGAGTGCAATCTCGACGAAAAACCATAGGGTTTCTGCTTCTCTCACTTCAAGAAGCAAGGGTGTCACGATGGTTGTGAGATTTAGTGTTCGGGTAAGCCTTGGTCAGCTCTTCCCAAGCAACCATGTAAAAAACAGAGACAGCTAAATCTCAGTCTTCGACCACCGGAAAAATTCCCGAGTCCAGCTCCCATTTTCTCATGAGATCACCTAGATTCGTGCAGGATACTCCAGAATCGAGCTCCGCTCCTAAGAGTACTCCTCATAGAAAAATCCCGGCCCCTAGGACAACATCCAGCCATCGGTACTCTCTCAGGTCTCAATCTGGACAAAACTTGAGACCCGAAGCAGAAGTAATCTCCTTCATGGACATCTCTGATGAAGAAGGAGGAGTGAATGTTGAAAATGCAGACACCCCTAAGTCACAAACCCTGATTCGATTTATTTGTAAAATAGAAGACCAAGTCTCTTAAATTGAGGCACATTTGGATAGGCTAAATGACTTCGTGGAAAGATTCACTCAGAGTGCCGACGAAGAAGTCTCTGCATTACGACAATCAATCGTCAACCTTTCCCAATGTATCGACCCTTCCCCTCCAGCATCACCTCCTCCGAATGGCTCTGCTTAGGATAGTTTTTCATGACTTCTGTTTCATATTTTGGAAAAACTATGTAAATGTTTTGTCTTAGCATCCATTTGCCCCTCTCCCAAACCATATGTTCTGATTTGTTTATCAATGAAATGATATGGTTTGATTTTGTGTATGTGCTAATTTGGTGAAATGCCTTCTATCTCGTGTCTATTACTAACATGCAGGATCGGATGAGTTGGTCTCATATTGGCATGTAAAGGAGATAAGGATCGGGTTGTGTATTGCACACACCTTGGAGTTTGGGGGAGCACAAAATATGTGCTGATTAACTGCTGTCACTGGCCATGACAGTGTAATGAGGAAGGTGAATGCAAGCTTGAAATGAAGCTTGAAGGAGAATAAACTTAGAAACAGCTAAGTTTATGGGGGAGAGAAACTGGAGAAGCGAAAAATTATAGCTGACTCCATGGGAGAGATGAGTCAAAAAAGCTACAAAAGATAGCTTAGAGATTGGGGGAGAGGACTCTAGGAATGCTAGGACAATAGCCTAACTCGTGGAAGAAATCAACTAAGGCTGGAACTTAGTTTGTGCAGGGGCAAATTAACCTTGACGCACGAGAAGTGTGCATTGAACCATAGGGGAGAACTATGAGTTAGAGCAGAACTTAGTCAAGCACTAAATGCAAGAAGCATGGGGGAGTGCTTGAAAATCGATGTCTGCCTACTAATCTTTGTCAATTGTATGACAAAATGGGGGAGAAATTAATAGAAGCTAGAAGACATCAAAACCAATTATGGGAAGTAATTGGTAAAACCTAAGTGCTTGGGTCTCTAGAAAGAGAGAGCCATAGTAGGAAGAAGCCAATAGATTGGTCATTAGGAATTCAGGATGTATGGGTGAGCGTGAATACAAATCTTGTTTAATCCATGAATGAATATTTATGTTTTGTGACTAACCCCTCTAATGATTTTCTAGTGTTGCTTGCTTAGGTACTTGAACAGGAAAAATGAAATGAAGCAAGTTGAACAAGAATATGCAAAGATCATAGTCTTGTTTTCCATTTGAATATCTACATGTAATCAATGTAATATTTTGTATGCAAATGAGATGTAATAAGGGCGGGATTGTAAGTTGGTAGTTTCTAGGTTTTTGTCATGAAATTGACAAAAGGGAAGATTGTTAGTGTCCCGGCTAGGCCGAATCCCTTGTTTGTCAATTCCATGACTTGGGAAGAAGCACTTGCTAGAAGATTGAAGACCCAAAGTGATCAAGAATGAAGATCATGCTCCAACGGATTGAAACTCATCGTTATGGCAATCACAAAACATGTATTATGGCCATAGATGATTTTAGGTGGTACCCACACCTTAGAGAAAACATTCCTAGGCATAGTTGAACTAATGATAAAATCATTAAGATCCTAAAAAGGAAGCTTGACACTGAATTGGAACCCAACTTGGAAATATATATTTGATTTCACTGTCAGCTTGACCAGTCGTTCTCACCGACCCCTCGGTGGAGATAGGATCGACACATCGTGGTCATCGATTGGTCGACTAGATTGACATAGGTTCTTGATCAAAGAACTGTCATTCTGGGAAAGCCTCTAATCGAGAGTCTCGTATGCACCAATCCCTCGGTGAAAGGCTAAAACGAACCTTTGTGGTGAACGACTCTTCGATCAAGATTTATGAGTTTTGGAATTTTGAACTCAAATGGGTTCTCGAAGAAACATACATATAGGTAGTTCAAAACCGACCGAGAATAATAGGACCGATCCCGCAGTAAAGGGCTACATGTCGTTCTGTGTATGACTGGTTTCTGGACTTGAAACTCTGTTAGCATGATGTTGTCCCAGACTGAGCCTCTCGTATGGACTCTCAGTGCCATAATTGTAAACCCATCGGCGATACTGACATGTCGACCAAGAAAGAATATTACAGTTGGGAGTGCATTATTGCGTAACGGTCGGCTTATTGAACATTAACATTTCTAGTCACCGATCCGTCGGTGCATCCGACCTGCCGATACATTACTGTTGCTGCAACTGGTTGCTTTCTCTATCTAAACCAATCTTTATGTAACTAGTTGGTATCCTTCGGCAAAATCAGTTGGACCCTCATCTATCAGTGAGCTTAAACAAGGGCCAACAGAAGGATCACTCTCTCTCTCGTGCTTATTTTGGGGAATCATATACAACCAATCATTTGGATTAAGTTTATGAGAGAGAGATGAGGAAAGTAAAATCTTAAACAACCAATCTGTTGGTTGAGTTTGTAAGTGAGAAAGAGGAAATGATTATAAACTAGGAAACCTTTGGTATAACCAGTTTCCTTGTCGCCCTGAGATTGTGATTGCTCTACGACGGCTACGAGGATGAGCGTCGGCACACATTGGGTGTGATAGTGAAGAGGGCGAGAAAGAGCTTCAAAGGGAAATACTTCTTGGTTTTAATTTTAATTTACAACCTTTGACCTGAAAGTGGATTAAGGGGGATTTGCCCCGGAACCACTATAAAGAACTTTAAAGTATTGTCTCTGGCACAGTGGTAGGTGGAATTCAAAGCCAATTGGATAGGTGGAAGTCCTATTCTACAGTGGTGGGTGAAATTCCCAACCAATTGAGTGAGGTAGAATTCATACTCTAATTGTGAGGGTATAAGTCCCCACTTAGTGGATTTGGGGATAACTCAAGCTGAGTTAGTCATAACAGTGGATGTAGGTTGGTTAACCGAACCACTTTAAATTGTTCTTATAGTGTTTGATCTATGTGTGTTTGTATTTACTATTTAAGTACTATTCTCAACACACATTACTTTGCATGTTGATTATCCTATTCTACATGTTGTGCACAAGCATCGATAATCAAGCAAAATCTAAAGGGTCAAAATCTTTGTGTGATTGTTTAAAGAAATTAGAAACAATTTATCACACTAAATAAATCTCTTGATTAATGTTCCGCTGCACTTAAGACAATCAAGAAATTTGTAAACACCGCAGAAAATGCGATTGACCTATTCACCCCCTCCCCTAGGGTCAATCATGTTGTTCTAAGCACATTGAAAAATGGACTATCAAGTCTCGATTATTAAAATTCAAATATTTATGTGTAAATACGCGAATTAAATGCACAATGAATGTGATAATGCTTAGTGAAATTAAGAATTGAATGCAATTTTAAGCATCTATCAGAGGACTTTGATCTTTCCATTTCATGCTTAGGATAATTTTCACTCCATTTTTGATGAAAGTGTAGGTGTTCTCATGACCCTTATAGATGTAGTCGTTATCGTATTGCCATGGGTGCTCCAAAAGCAAATGGCAAGTGTCCATTTCAACAACGTGGAAGAGGACCTGATCTTTGTATTTCTAGCCGATGGAGAAATAGGTGAGGCTTTGCTTCATCACTTTCGTCTCTCCTTCGTCTTTGATCCATCCGATCGAGTACAGGGATGGGTGTGATTGGGTTGGTAAACCCAACTTGTCTGTCACCACCTAGCAACTAAGTGCTACCAACATAAATGATAAGATCTCAAACTTTTTGGTTAATGGTGCATCGAGTCTTGAAGATTTTGTGACGCTATAATGGGAGGCTTTGCTTTGGTGTATACAACAATTTGCGGATCACCAAAGATATCCCATTGTCTTCATTGGTGTTACTGTTAGAAGCCATGCATTATTTTTATCATGCCCAATCGAGGCTTTGAATGTAACGCCCCGCCCTTTTTCACCCGTTTTCTGAAAATCAGAGTCTATTTTTTTTTTTTTTATAGAAGAGTGAGAGAGGGCGCGGACGCCACGACGCGAGTTAAGTTCGAGCTTCTAAAGCCCGACCCTTAACTGGCCAACCCCACGCGTGCGCGGAACTAAGTCCACGAGAATGATTCACGCATGGGAAGTAAGCTCGCAGATTATAGTTATTGCGGAACATGGTAATAGAGTCTATCCTACCGATTTTTAGATAGAAGGGAAGATATAACATTGAATTTACCAAAATGCCCCTACGTTCATGATTATATCACAAAATGCATCATCCATAAGTAACGTCCAAACCATCGCAGGAAATGTAAAATTATACAACCCGACAAGCTAAGCTACTTTAAAATTACATCACCAAAATGTAAAACATAATATAAACTAGGACTGCGCTTTCCAAGCTCCTAAGCTTGGCCTCCGGTATGTCCACCGCTTCCTGCCTCTCCTGCGTCATCAGCTAGGGTAGAAGTAGGGCGTTAGTCAACGCGCCCAGTAGGACTCCGAGTAGGGCTAGCACATGGATTAGTGATACACACATACCGATAAAATAAAGTACAACAAAATAAGCATGTGATGAATGCTATGTCATGGGTGCTTATGTCATGTGTCCCACCCATTATCCGTATGATCATACAATCTCCTGTTCCCCATGTTTGCTTCTCGGTCGCCCCGACGGAGCATGGACTCCGGTTATAGCCCTCAGGCTATCCCCATGTCTGATTCTCGGTCGCCCCAACCGAGCATGGACTCCGGTTATAACCCTCAGGCAATCCCCATGTCTGATTCTCGGTCGCCCCGACGGAGCATAGACTCCGGTTTGTTTATTTTTTTCTGCCCATGCCATGCATGAGATGTAGTGCATTATGCTATGTAATATATATGTATTCCATATACTTGACATATCATACATAGCCATATAATGCATGCTATTAAAATATAAACATATGCTTCATAATTTAAAATTCATCATAAGATAAATCATAATCATAAATCCATCGTAAGCCAAATCAAATAATTTAAAATACCATCACATATCCATCGCTTACAAAAAGGTAGGAATCCTACCGAATACCGCGTCGCGTTCCGTTATGCTTCCCGTTAGCTAATCCGGTCGCCGATCGCGTACCGTTTGCGACGCCCGATACCTTATTACATTTACCGAATTAGTCCATACATCGTCCATGATTAAGTCCCTAACTTAGCCCATTATCCATTGGTTCTAGACTCATACATAAATCCAATTTTGGCCAAATTTAAAATTCCGATTTGCGAGCCTAAAACGCAGCAACTAATCGCTTTACTTAACCATTCATAATATTTCCATTTTCATGTCCAACCCCCATAGGGTTTGGCCATGTACCATGGTCAAACCCATGGTCCTTCAATGTGGCCACAAATTACGGTTTTGCCACTCCTCTTCCATGGTTAAGTTACCCCTTTTATCCATGCATATTTAAGTCCATATTTGACCCATAAACTTGGACCCATTTATAATTTCTTACTCACGACATAACATCATAAAATCAGCCATCTAGTTTAATTAAATTTGTAAATTTTTTAATCCCATAAATAATTCCATACCTTGCCCATAATATGGCTCCCAAAGGGGTCATGGGTTCGGCCATACACCATGGCCGAAACCATGATGCCCATTTCCTAATTTCTTGGTTCATTTTACCTTCACCAAATGAATTTAATTCATTCATTTGAAACCCCATTTTTCATCTCATATAAAACATCACCTACCATGCTTACCAATCCATTTAATATTTCCATTTCTCTCCATTGTTTTCCATTCATAAAATTCCCAAAATATTACCATAGGGCTCATGGTTCACTTTTATTGGTGCCATTTTCAAAGACTCATATTTTGTCCCAAAAATAATCCATTTCAAAAATCACAAAACTTCATTCATTTTGGCCCTTTAAAACAACTTTCTAGGCATTGATACATGCATTAACCTTAGCCTAAACTTGATCAAAATTTGGGTCATGGGTTCGGCCATACATCATGGCCGAACCCATGATGTTTCTTTCCCCATCCTTCTTGGTTTCAATTACCCATTTGCACATACCTCCAATCATCCATTTCAATCACTATCTCTATTCCATTTAAACATCACATATGATACTTGTAACATCCATTTAAATTTCATCATTAACTTAACTTAAGTTCCATTCCATTTAAGCACATATATAAAACACACTTAGCCCATGAATGACCTAAAGACATGGGTCATGGGTTCGGCCATACACCATGGCCGAACCCATGATGTCTTTCCCTCATTTTTATCTTGGATTTTTAATTACATTTAAAATCCACTTTTACCACTCATCATTTCCTCATTACCTCCATAATTCAAAATTATTTATTCCACCACTTCCATCTTTCTATTCTTATAAAAATAATTAACCATCACCACAGTTCCATAAAAAAAATCCTAACACATCATTCATGGACTTCATCATAAAACTTTTTCCAAAAATTTGCCTACATTTAACCCTTGAAACCCTAACCATTCTCCATCATTTTCCAACCTTAAAAACCATTATTTTAAGAACCCTAACCCTCATCATCACTAACCATGGGGTTCGGCCACCTTGTATGGCCGAACCCTATGGTCCATGATTTCTTTAAAAATATCATATTTCCAATATTTTGAGGCCACTTGGAATCATCTACATACCTCATAGTTTTCCTTATTTAACACCTTTAAAACTTACCAACTTTTCAATCATTTTAAAATCTTGAAATCCTCATAAAAACCATTAAGCATTCTCCAATATTCTAAACCATATAATCTCAATTAAATTACCCATCATTCACCATGGGGTTCGGCCATGCTACATGGCCGAACCCTATGGTCATCCATTCATTTAATCTTTCTCTCTCTAAGTTTATCCATTTCTTAATCTTCCATTGATGGATCTTAGATCCAAGGCCCATGATGTTTTTTTTGGCCATTATCTAGTAAATGGATTCCCCTTTTTTTAACCATAAACAAAAATCTAAACTCTTGTTTAGAAATACTTACGGATCCGACGGCTCCTCCGGTCTTTGTCGCTCCCGTCAATTTCCTTAGCCTCTTCTCTCCTTCTTCTTGGTCTTTGATCGGCTAAGAAATCCACCCATTTATCTATCTAAGAAATCCACCCATGGTTGACCAAGTCAACCATGGTGGACGGTCCCTACCTATACCTACCCCACCCGCCACCTCACTTGATGAGGTGGAGGTGGGCCCCTCTTGGCCATGTCATTTTAATTCCATTAATTTTAACTTAGATAATTTTACAATAATTTTAATCAATTTAATTCACCTTAATCCACCTTAGTCCTCTCAATTTATCCATGGTTGACCAAGTCAACCATGATGGTTGGCCCCACCTTTGCCTTGGTCCACACGCCACCTCACTTGGTGAGGTGGAGGTGGGCCCCACTTGGTCATGCCATTTCATTTTATTACTAACTTAGAGGGTTTAATTCCAATTCACCCTTTTTAAAATAATTGGCCCACCATTGGGCCCACGGCCCAACCAATTTATTTTCTACCCCTTTGCCTTAGAGTTTGGACCAATTTTGATCCATTGGGTCCCACATGGCTATCGGGCCCACTTGACCATCGTTGACCCGATTTAATCCTCATTGACCCATTAAATGGATTTCATCCAATCCATGGCCCAAATGAGCTATCCTTGGGCCATTGTCCCAAAATTTGGTCCATTTGGCATTCCATTATGTTAAAATTCAAATTAAAATCAATAAATGCCAAATATATATTAATTAGAAAATTCGGGCTATTACATTGAATATCCACTGATGAAGAATATCTCACTCGATGAAAAGAGGAAACCCTTCGATTGGTCAGATGAACTTTGGCTCTCAATACCAAATGATGCAGTGGGTAGGATCAGGTTCGAGGCCTCGGGTATTATCAATGGGTCAAACAGTGAATGAAGAGGTTGAATGGGGTCAATAGATTAAACAGGGCCGGTCAAAGGACTAATGGATTAATGGGTTTAATGTGGTGGGTCGACTCTCAATGGTCAAATAGGTGGTAAAAGGGTCACGAGGTGGAGGAGTTAAAAGGGACGTTGGCTAAAAAGGTTGGCTTGGTTTCAGGATAACAATAAGAAGGCTTGGCTTATGGGTGATTGGATGGAGATTGTGAACCTAATGGTAGGGAAATGGCTGATGGAAACATGGCAACATATGTGTTTGGGCATCATCCTTGCGTTAGGTAGTAGTGGCAGCAGATCTGGGAGCCAATCTAGAAAGGGACAATGGAGAAGGCAGCGGTACAACAGGCTGTTGGGGGCCAGGCACAACGTACACAAGGGGAGAAGGCATCATTGGATTGGGGGCACGGCTGCAGCTGGGCAGCTGAGGAAGAAATCTATCTGTCGGTACTTCACATGAGCAGGGCCAAAGATGAGAAAAAGAGAGGGAAGAAGAAGAAGAGGAAGAGATAAGAAGAGAGGAAAAGAAGAATGAAGAATTGTGTATCAGAGCCATCTGGCCAACTATTTCATCCATCCGTTTGGCGTGGGCTTCTAAAGTTTTGTGTAGAAGATGAAGGGTATCATTGATCTTTACGAGGTGGGTACCATCGGCCATTTCAACTTGGCTCTGATACCTTGCGATGGACTTGGAAACTGAGAAAGGAAGAAGGAACAGACTCAAGTGAGTCTGCCGTGGGAGAGAAAGAGGGTGAACAAGCAATTAGACCTATTCGAGGTGGTCTCTTCCTCCTGTGGAGTTTCTTGTGGGATAATAATTCTCTGCTTTTCTCTTATTTGCTTCCATTCAAATATCAGAGTCCTCTACTAAAATGGAGGAGGAGATTACAACTAATGAAGAGGGAAAATAAATACAAAGTTCGAATTTCAAATTCAAAGGAATTCAAATCTAATCTAATAATTCAAAGTAAAACCAAATCAAATCTAATCTGCCAGCATGGCTTTAATCCAATCTGCCAACGAGTCTTCTGGCCAGTGCTTATCCAGAAGATCTAGCTGAAAATCATGAGAATCCTCTTACGGTGTCCATTACCTTGTCCTCCTGCGACTTCTTGTACAAGCTCCACTAAGTCGCCCATCCACTGAGTCCAAACACGGCACACAACATATTCCAAATTAAATATTCATATTCAATAATCTATCTTTACAATCCTGAATGAGATTTTATTACATCGATTGGGAAAAACAAAAGTAGAAATCTAAGAAGAAAACAGTGTTGAATTATAAAACAGAAAGTAAAATAAGAAAATAAGAAAGTGTAAAGCTGGGTTTCCATAGGTTTCCATTTGCATCATAGCAGTTCTTTGGCCAGATTTCTCGAACTCAAGAAATTCCTTGTGTTAAGCTTGCGCGTGCTACATTATTCCCCCGTGGTTGAAAAGGAACTCGTCCTCAAGTTTGTATCTAATGTGCGAACCTTCGATATTTGATGGTGTCTCCTTTGTACCTTGAAGGTTCATGCAAGTGAAGAATATTGTGTGACCATTCATGGTGAACCTTGTCATTTTTGAAGTTGACATGCTATTGCGGTACCACGAATACAGTAGGAATAGTTGGATGCAAGAAGTCTTCAAACAACTTGTCGTCAGAAGGGAGCAAAATAAGGATAATTGTTGATGAAATCCATCTTCTTTGATGCTTGTGATACCTGTGGTGCATGTGAGAACTGCATCACCAGTGGTAGATCAATATTCGTTGATTGCATTGGCTGGAACGCTGACGATTTAGGTGGCTCGACTTTCTGCACTGTAACGTCCCGCCCTTTTTCACTTGCATAAATCAGAGTATATTTTTTTTTATAAGTGAGAGAGAAAGGGCCGTTACGATGCGAGTCAAGTATGAGATTCCAAAACTCAACACTTGACTAGCCACCATTACGTGTGTGTGGATTAAGTCTACTAAAACATTTACACATGCTTATCATATTGTTTGCGGTATAATTTATATGAATAAGATGCTATTCATTCTCTTGTCATCATTAGGCAAGGAAGAACAATCACCATAAAATTCCAATAAAACTTAAAGATTATCAAACCATAGCGAATAAGTTCTAAGGTGTCCCAAATAATCTAAATTATTACAATCCAAAATGTAAGTCCTCCGAATACATCATCATTGAAATCAAAACTAAGTAATTTAAACTTAAATCTTCCCAAGCTCCTACGCTTGGCTCCCTTTCGGTCCCACGTCCTTTTCCTTAGCATTTCATGTTCCATCATCTATAAGGTAGAAGTAAGGTATTAGTCAACATGCCCAGTGTAATGCCCCGCCCTTTCTCACTCGCCGAAATCAGAGTCTATTTTTTTTTTTATAAAAGAGTGAGAGAGAGCGGGGACGTCACGACGCAAGCTAAGTCCGAGCTTCCAAAGCCCCACCCTTTACTGGTCAACCATATGTGTGAGTGGACCAAGTGCACTAAAACGGTTCACACGTACTAAGGTTATACATACGGAAAAAATCATAGCTGCAGAATTATAATAGAATAATAATTCTATTCCATTTTAGGTAGCAAGGATGTCCATTACTTAATAATAATTATCTTGAGTTAAAATATCGAAAATTAACATTCCAAACCATAGAAAATAATTTACGTTATTACAGTCCCAAATGCTAGTTACTCAAATTACATTGTCCATGAGTAACTTAAATAAAACGAAATTAAAACATCCAAGCTCCTAAGCTTGGCTCCGATCACGTTCTTCGTTCTGTCCATTCCTTGTGTCATCAACTAGGGTAGAACTAGGGCGTCAGACAACGAGCCCAGTAGGTACTCCAAGTAGGGTCAACACATGGGTTAGTATAAATATCATATAGATAACATAATATCAAAACCATGTAAAACAATGCCATGCCATGAGTGTCATATGCAATTAGTCCCATCAAGGTATCCCTCACGAATACCTTACGGACACCCCGAGGGAGCGTGGTCTCCAGTTACAAATCAATCATACAACCCTCTCGATGGATAATGCACATCGAGATACTCTCACGAATGCCTTACGGACGCCCCGACGGAGCGTGATCTCCGGTTACAAATCATCCCTCCCATGCCATGCATGAGATGCAAATGAACACTTGCTATGTAATATTACAATCATAGCATTAAAATCTCATATTTGAAATATATCATTTATACAAAATAACTCATCAAAATATGAATTAAAAACCATCATACATATCCCATGGTTTCAATGAGGTAAGAATCCTACCAATGACCAACTAATGTGTCCTTGCGTTTTTGTCCGAAAATCGCTCACCGATCGTACCTGCTTGTGAGGTCCCGTTACCTTATAACATATCAATAAATCAAAACCCATGTTCCATTTGATTTCCCACCATGTTTAATCCCATAAACATGCCTTAGTGGGGTTCGGCCATACAACATGGTCGAACCTCACTCACTTGATTTGGGTCCCTCTTTTGATTCCTTAATCAATCATACATGAGTTGGTCATTTAGCCTTAATAAAACTTAAGTCCACAAAACTTTCTCCATGGGGTTCGGCCATACACCATGGCCGAACCCATGGTCCATCATTTTCATAATTTTTCCATCTTAGTCATTTATTCTTTCCATAGCTAATCACTCCCTTTATCTATCCATAATTAGGTCCATAACTGATCCATAATCATAGATCCACAAATGATTCATTAATCATAACATAAAATCCTAATAGATCCCTCCATTCCTTGGCTTGACCCTTCATTCATTTAAATATGCATAGTTCCATAATGTCCATAAAAATGGTTCATGGGGTTCCGCCATACAACATGGCCGAACCCATGATGTTCATCTTCATCCTCCCTTTGCATCATTTACAACATTTAGACCCATAATAAAGTCCCTCCATGAGGGCTTTAATCATTCATTTAGATTCATCATTTAAAACCCAAAGATCCATAATAAATCCCTTAAAATTTCTCCATGGGGTTCGGCCATACAACATGGCCGAACCCTGTAACGCCCCGCCCTCTCCGAGAAATATCAGAGTCTAATTTTTTTTTTAAATAATAATATTAAACCATCGAAAGAGAGCGGGCGGCGTCACGACGCGAGTTAAGTTCAGACTACTCAAGTTTGAACCTTAACTGGCCACCCATGTGTACATGGACTGGACCATGATAATGAATCACACATGGAACTAACAACAACATGCGGAATAAACTAGATTAACTGCGGAAACAATATGAAAAGATAGCAAGTAATAATCCCAAATGATAATTAAGATAAACAACCATCCATAGTTAATAGCCTAATCAAACCATAGCAAGTATTAACTTATTACATGTCCATCAAAATATAATTCAAATGACAATAGATAAGTAATCCTGTTCATCATTTAAGCACTTAGGCTTGGCTCCCCTCCCGGTCATCGACCTTCTCTTTCCCTTTCCTTGTACCTGCATTCTCCTCTGAGGATAGAATTAGGGCGTTAGATCAACACGCCCAATAGGTTCCCGATCAGAGCTACCACATGATTAGCATATAAAACATGCATATATATCATAGTACATAATTAGTAAAAACAGGTAAAACAATGCTATGAAGTATGCACATGCAATGAGTCTCTCCCATCATGTACATTCATAGCCATCACTTGACGTGCCTCGCACCGTCAAGGTATATCACAATACACTTCCCTCTCTTCATCATTTAGTTGATTCATATCACCTATTAGTCCTCCTGGCGGGACTCTCATCGCTTAAGGAGACCAACGTGACTATGATCATCATGTTACTCCTCCTGGCGGGACTCTCATCGCATAAGGAGGACGGCAACTCATAATTGCAACATTGTATAACCTCAGTCAACATCCCATGTCCATGCATGAGATGCCAATGCTTTGTATGCCATTTGTAATTGCATAACATATCATTCGAAACCACATAAAAATATACAAGAGTCTCATAAAGAAAACTAGGGTAAAACTGTGGTTACAAGTAGGTAGGAAACCTACTGAAGATTCACTTCAGTAATTGATCTTTCTTTAGCGTCACCCGGTCACGACTCGCACATCGTCAACTTCCGGTACCTTGTCCATATAACAATCAGTAAATAAAACTATCATTTACTTGTTCATTCACATTTAAGACCCAACCACATCTTGTACTGCAAAAATACCTTGGTAGGGTTCGGCCATACTACCTGGCCGAACCATACCACTTTGGTTCGTGTCCGTACATCCAACCCTATGATCATTTCCATCATTGATCATTCCATCAATAATTACTTTTATGCCATTTAGGCTAACCTTTAGTTTAACCATATCATAACCAACTTAGTGGGGTTCATTCATCACCTTTAATCCCATTTATTACTTAACCCAATTCTATCAAATAATCATTGATGGGGTTTGGCCATACTACATGGCCGAACCACATCCTATAGATTTTCATCCCATAATCCATCATCATCAATGGTTGATTATTTTCTTACACATAGTCCATAACTTATCATGTATGATTCATTAATTAAAACAACCATAACCTCCCATCCAAAACAGTCCATTAATCTCAAAAACAGCCCCATGGGGTTCGGCCATACTCATAGCCGAACCCTAGGGTTCACCTGATCTGATAATCACCATGATTATTCATGGTTTAATCATGCTAACTCAACCATGAATTATACATGGTTCAGCCGCATAAACATCCACCAAAACAGTAAATTAAACTTCACCAAATCACATCAAACACCATATTTTATATGGTTTTTAACTCATCAAAATCATCAATTACTTACATGGGGTTTGGTCATCCAAGGTGGCCGAACCCTATGTCCATGTTTTGGTCTTTCAAACATGTTTTAGGTGTTATTTAAACATACAATATCTATATAACATTGCTGCATTTATACCTCTTAGAAACCATCCAAATAAGTTCATCTCTTTGTCTAGATGACCCTCATACTTCATGGGATTCGGCCATCCAAGATGGCCGATCTCCATGGTCCATTTCATTAATTTTAATCCACTGTTTTAGACCCATACTAACTTTAGTCCTTATGTCATTCAAATCCATGTTTTTAACCCTCTTTAAAGCATGCATTTGTATCACTAAGAAACCTCAAAAACAGTCCACAAAACTCCATGGTTTCTATGTTTTCTAAGCATCAAAACCAACCTAACTTTTACATGGGGTTCGTCCCTCCATGGTGGCCGAACCCAATGGTCATCTTTACCATTTTAAAACCTCTCTTAATCAAGGTTAAAACCTTGATGTATTCGGCCATAACCATGGCCCAATACATATGTGCATAACACACCATGGTTTGACATGGTTTTTGACCCTTAAGATCATCAAATCAAATCCACATTTTTCATGGGGTTCGGCCAACCAAGCTGGCCAAACCCAATGGCATAATTTCTTATCCTTTCAAGCCATCTAATCTCAGGTTTAGACCCATGACATATTCGGCCATACATGACCAAAATATGTCATCCAAATTTACAATTTCAAGCTCTTTAATAAACCAAGCACTTATGTAAAAACTTACCAAAGTTCTTTGCTTTTAATCTTTACTTCTAATCCTTCTTTGCCTTCTTTCCTTTGCTGTTTTGTGCTTGATCTACTGGTGCAAACACCTCTGATATTCCAGCTAGGAAAAACGAATTCGAGAGAGGGAGAGAGAGATGGAAATTCTTGGCTTTCCAAGGTGAAAAACGGCCAAGCTTGGTGGTCATTCGCTTTAGTACTTCAGCCCCCAAGACCCCTCCATTCCCTCATCAATTCTTATAAAAAAAGATGGGTCTTGGGTGCTATCCAATGCACCCCTTGGTACCTGCCTATGCAGCCTTTCAACTCCCCAAGCATCACCTCCCATTTCCATGTATTTCATTTAAAAACCCATCATGAAAATCACCCCAACAAGTCCCCAATGTGTGGGACTTGTTTTGGTGGTTAAGACTGAGCCAACCTATTCATATTCCCTCTAGACTCACTGATTTACAGTCCCATTGACTTCCATTTTGACTCACCCAACTCACATGTCCAACTCACCTCATTAATTGACAATCATTTAATGAATTTGAGTCAACTCATTTTTAATTCAAATTAAATAAAATCAGTTCCACTTAACCTGATTTAACTCACCATTGAACTCATTTCTGGGCCCACACGGTCGGCTGTGGTCAACAAAGTCAACCCGACCCGTTGGGTCCCCCTTTAGCTCCTTGACCCGTTTTTTGACTCCATGACCCAATTATGGGTATTTTGGTCATTTGTAATTGGTTTTGACATGTGCATTAGGCCTACCCATTTTTACTCCACTTGATTTCCAATCAAATCAGCTTAACCCCATTTAATTTAAGCTCACACAACGGTCAAATAATCCAGTAAGACCCGTTGGGTCCCATTTGGCCCTTTGACCCATTTAGCCATTTTTGACCCAATTGATGTACATTACCCATCCAATCAAACTTGACATTCTTAATGTGCTCATATGATCTTAATTTGAGCAATGGGCCCCACCATTTCCTTACTTAACATCACAAAATAATTAATTTAACACATCAGGGGCATTTTCGTAATTATCCACTTCATTGAGAAATTGGGGTGTTACAATATAACCCTCTTTTTAAAATTTTCGTCCCGAAAATCGAGCGAAGTAGGGTTCTCAAAATAAATTATATAAATAATTCGGGGTGAGCTGTTCTCATCTCTGATTCAAGTTCCCACGTGGCCTCTTCATCACCATGACAGTCCCATACCACTTTTACGAACTGAATCGCTCTGTTTCGTAACACCCTTCGTTCGGTCTCCACTATCCTGACCGGCTTCTCGACGTACGTGACGTCTCTTTGTACTTCAATATCCTGAACATTCAAAACATGGGACGGATCCGGATTATACTTTCTTAGCATTGACACATGAAACACATTATGTAGAGCTGCTAACTGCGAAGGAAGAGCTAACTGGTAAGCTACATCCCCCATCCTTCTTGTGATGGAAAATGGTCCCACATATCTTGGCGACAGTTTTCCTTTCTTGCCAAACCTCATGTGTCCTTTCCGCGGCGAGACCTTTAAAAATACCATGTCTCCCACTTCAAATTCCAGAAACCATCTCCTTTTGTCAGCATAACTTTTCTGCCGACTTTGTACAGTCAATAAGTGTTGACGTATCAATTTAATTTGTGCGCTAGTCTCTACGACTAGTTCCGGTCTAATCAATGCAGGCTCTCCAGCCTCTGTCCAACATACCGGTGACCTACACGGTCTACCATATAATGCCTCGTATGGAGCCATCTGAAGGCTTACCTGATAGCTGTTATTATACGAGAACTCCACCAGTGGTAAGTGATCCTCCCATCCTCCTTTGAAGTCTAGCATACATGCTTTCAGCATGTCTTCCAAGGTTTGTATTGTCTTTTCTGACTGTCCATCAGTCTGTGGATGGAAAGCGGTGCTAATCAATAAGTCTGTCCCCATGGCTAACTGCATGCTTTGCCATACTCTGCCGGTAAAACGACCATCTCTGTCTGATACTATCGCTCGGGGAATACCATGTAGCCGAATGATCTCTTTAATATACCGCCGACCCAACGTTTCAGATGAATCCCGTCATCTTGATAGGAATGAAATGTGCGGACTTGGTCAGCCGGTCGACTACGACCCATATGCAAGGGCCAAACCATGATCCTTGGTCATTCACCATTCCATATATGGTTCATGCATATAGTCCTTAGCCCTAATAAAAAAAAGGGTAACCATGTCCTTGACCATCTTTTCTTACTTATGCAATCGTATCAAGTACTTACCGATTCCACGACTCTTCCGGTTTCTTTCACTCCTTCTTGTTCCTCCGATCTTCTTCTTCCTTAGCCTCTTCTTCCTTCTTGATATTTGGCCGAGAGTGAGCATGAGAGGTCTTGAGATGAAAACCCAAGGAGAGGGTTCGGCCAAAGAGTGTAGGTTTGAAAGAATGAGAGGAGCTTGAGATAGAAAACTCTAAGTCCTTTGTCTTGAGAGGGGGATCGGCGTTGAGTGAGAGGGAGAGAGTGAGATGAAAACCATGTCTTGTCTTGTTCAATGAGAGTGGTGTCTTTTGGTTAATGCCCTTTTGTAACTGCCATGACTCTTCACCTCCCCATTGATACTTATTTTGGGGGTTTCATCCCATGAGATGAAACTTCCAACCTTATGCCCCTTGGGTTTCCATCATGAGATGGAAACCCTCCATCTCCCAATGTGTAGCCTTGGATAACTTTGTGTAACAACCAAAACCCTCCAACTTCCTCATATTGATGGTGTCTTCCCAAGTGTCCCTTGGCTTGGCCAAGACACCACTTGAGATGGAACACCCCTCCATCTTCCAACGTGTAGCCTTGGTTACCTTGTGTAACATCAAAACCCTTCACCTCTCTTATTTAATGCTTCCTTTGGAGTTTCATCCCATGAGATGAGCCTCCCACCTCCCCAATGTGTGTACATGGTGGTGTTTGGTCTTATGAGATACAACTCTCCATCTTCCCACTCCACTCATTAAAATAAAAGTCCCATTAACTTCGCATTCAACTCACCTCTTTAACTCAATTCATATCTTTAAATCAACTCTAGTTAACTCACTTAAAATCTACTTATTTCCTTGATTCCATTTCCAATTTAATTCAGCCCTAATTTAATTAAGCTTGAACTCACTTGGTGGTCAACCAAGTCAACCATGACCCATTGGGTCCCAATTGGGCATTTGACCCAATTGACAATCTTGACCCAATTAAATAAATCTTACCCATTTATTTCATTGAACCTTATCCATAATCCGTTAGGTCTTAATTGGGTAATTGACCCAACAACTTACCCATCTAAGGTCTATCTCCATTAATTCACAAATTAAATGGACAATTTTCATATATGTTCATAGCTTGAAAATCCAGGGTGTTACAATACAACTCTCTTTTGAAAATTTTAGTCCCGAAAATCGAGCGAAGTAGGGTTTCAACAGATTACATAAATAGCTCAGGGTGAGCTGTTCTCATTTCTGATTCAAGTTCCCAAGTGGCTTCCTCATTACCATGTCGATCCCATACCACCTTGACGAACTGAATCGCTCGGTTCAGTAACATCCTTTGTTCTGTCTCATGTTATCCCTTTTTTCTGTGAGTCCATTTGTGATCTCATGTAGATCAATGTACTCTATTTCACTTTACCTGCTACCAAGATATTTTCCATACGTACTCATTCAATACGTTCATTCGTCTACTCTCTGTGTGAGGTTAGTGATGACCTTGCCCCTCATTGAAACTTTGTTAGTGAGGTAGCCTGCCAATGCAAACCTATGCTCAAGGCTTTCGCTGATTCCATTTTAACTAGGTTTCTAGCTGCACTCTCCTGGAACTCCATCGGCTAACTATAGAGTCAGCTGATCAGTCTAACTCGATAGTCACCCATAGCTTCCCATTCGAGTTTCACTAGACTTTTATCTTTTCCACTAAGTACATCTCCAAAATTAAGCATATCTTCATTTGCACATAAGTCACTATGTGACTAACACCTTTTGTTCAAAACTTCTATGATACTGAGTATCTCTCAACACTAACTTCCCTGTGATATAAGTCGTAATATGACTAACACTTTTTTCTTATAACGTGGGATGTAGATCGAAACATGTCCCAATCATTAGAACAATACGTTATCTATGGGACTAACAGGTCCATCACACTACCAACATGTCTACTATGGTACTGATACCCGACATTAATCCAAACCACCATGGGAACCATCATCCACGGTTATACACATCCATCCCTGGTATCACTCTATCAGTGAGTATCATCTATCCATAATTAATAACCATCCATGAATATAATCCTTCCATGGGCATAATCCATCCTTGGGCATAATTCATACCTTCGTAGGACTAATATATCTATCATAGACTAGCGTTCTAACATACGACCAATATGTCAACTTATGGGACCAAAATGTCCTTCATGCTGCCAATACGTCTACCCTAATGCCAATATCCGGCATCAATCCAAACCACCATTGAAACTCTCATCCATGGGAAGATGATATCTATCCATAGATCCATCACATTTACCATGGCGCCACTGTATCTATCGTGGGATCGATATATCCACTAATTGTCGTCATCGTCTACCAATAGGGAATACTATAGTAAGTGCAGTGGGTATTTGTTGTACTACAGTGCTAGTAACAGATGAGAAGGCAGTAGATCAAATAACGTATAAGCATGTGAACTACAAATTACTGCCATACCTTGTAACACCCCAATTTCTCAATGAAGTGGATATTTACGAAAATGCCCCTAGTTTGTTAAATTAATTATTTTGAGATGTCAAATAAGGAAATGGTGGGGCCCATTGCTCAAATTAAGGTCATATGAGCACATTATAAATATCAAGTTTGATTGGATGGGTAATGAACATCAATTGGGTCGAAAATGGCTAAATGGGTCAAAGGGCTCAATTGGACCCAATGGGTCAAAATGGATGATTTGACCATTGTGTAAGCTCAAATTAAATGGGGTCAAGCTGAATTGATTGGAAATCAGGTATAGTAAAAATGGGTAGGCCTGATACACATGTAAGAACCAATTGCAAATGACCAAAATATCCATAATTGGGTCACGGAATCAAAAACGGGTCAAGGGGCTGATGGGGACCCAATGGGTCTGGTTGACCAAGTTGACCACCGTTGACCGTGTGGGCCTTCAAATGAACTCAAGTGTGAGTTAATTCAGCTTGAGTTGGACTGATTTGGAGTGAGTCTAAATTAAGAAAAGAGTTGACTCAAATATGGAGCATTAAATGTGATGAGTTGGATGAGTTGGGCTAAAATAAAAATATCATGAGTTAAGTGAGTCAAGAGGAGGTGGAAATGAGTTGTAATCTCACACAACACTCGATCAGAATTAATCTCAGCCGTTGGTATGAAGAGGTGCCTTCGCAAAGCCAAGGGACACCAAGCTTGGGCGGCGCCAATGCATTGATTGGATGCATTGTTTCATTTCCAATGGGTGCAACGTTTCGCACCAAGGGGTGTCTTGGTTGACACCCAACATCCCTTCATTTTTGGTAAGAGTAAAGAGGGAGGATGAATTGGAGTTGGGGGCTGAAACTACAAAAGGCAAAGGTTGCCTTTCTTGGCCGTTTTTGTCATTGCAAATCCAAGAATTCCCATCTCTCTCTCCCTCTCTCCAATTCATTTTTCTTGGCTGAACAGCAGAGGTTTTGGCAGCAGTTAATCAAGCATAAACCAACAAGGAATTAAGGAAGAAAGGAAGAAATAAAAGGGAGAAACCAAGGATCAAAGGCAAGAAGAAAGTTTGGAAAATTTGGTAAGTATCTATGTGTTATTTTGGTTTAATAACATGGAACAAATGGGGTATGTGTTGGGCCAGGGTTATGGCCGAATACACCAAGGTTTTGATTTATAGAGGTTTTAAAAATGGTAAAAATAACCATTGGGTTCGGCCACCATGGAGGGCCGAACCCCATGTAAAAGATAGGTTGGTTTGATGTTTTAAAACATAGAAACCATGGAGTTTTTATGGACTGTTTTTGAGGCTTCTTTAAGATTCAATTGCATGTTTTTGAAGAGGGTTAAAAGCATGGATTTGAATGACATAAGGAATGAAGTTAGCATGGGTCTAAACAGTGGATTAAAATTGATGAATTGGACCATTTGGATCGGCCATCTTGGATGGCCGAATTCCATGAGGTGTTATGGTCATTTGGACAAAGTGATGAATTTATTGGATGGTTTTGAGAGGTAAAAATGCAGCAATGATGTACTGATTTTTATATGAATAAGTGACACTTAAAACATGCTAAAGAGGACCAAAACATGGACATAGGGTTCGGCCACTTTGGATGGCCGAACCCCATGAAAATATTAGATGGTTTTGGTGAGTTAAAAACCATATAAAATTATGGTGTTCTTATGGAAATTAATGGATTAACATGTCTACTGTTTTGGTGGATTTTTATGTGGCTGAACCATGTATAATTCATGGGTGAGTTAGCATGATTAAACCATAAGTAATCATGGTGATTATTGGATCAAGTGAACCCTAGGGTTTGGCTATGAGTATGGCCGAACCCCATGGGGCTGTTTTGAAATAAATGGACTGTTTTGGATGGGAGGTTATGGTTGTTTTAATTAAGGAATCATACATGATAAGTTATGGACTATGTGTAAGAAAATAATCAACCATTGATGATGATGGATTGTGGATAAAAATCTATAGGATGTGGTTCGGCCATGTGGCATGGCCGAACCCCATCAATGATTATTTGATAGAATTGGGTTAAGTAATAAATGGGATTAAAGGTAATGAATGAAGAACCCCACATGATGTGGTTGGGTCTTAGATATGAATGAACAAGTAAGTGATAGTATGATATGCTGATTGTTATGGACAAGGTACCGGAAGTTGAACGACGTGCGAGTCGTGACCGGGTGACGCTAAAGAAAGATCAAATACTGACGTGAATCTTCAGTAGGTCTCCTACCTACTTGTAACCACAGTTTTATCCTAGTTTTCTTTATGAGACTCTTGTTTATTTTATGTGGTTTCGAATGATATATTATGCATTTACAAATGGCATACAAAGCATTGGCATCTCATGCATGGACATGGGATGATGACTGAGGTTCTACTGTGTTGCAATTATGAGTTACATCCTCCTTAGGCGATGAGAGTCCCGCCAGGAGGAGTAACATGATGATCATAGTCACATTGGTCTCCTTAGGCGATGAGAGTCCCGCCAGGAGGACTAATATGTGATATGAATCAACTCAATGATGAAACGTCTTTCCACAGGTAACGAGGTTTACTGTGGATTACCTTATCATGTGAGACCCAGATGGAAGTGTATTGTGATTAACTTTGACGGTGCGAGGCACGTCAAGTGATGGCTATGAATGTACATGATGGGAGAGACTCATTGCATGTGCATACTTCATAGCATGGTTTTACCTGTTTTTACTAATATGTACTATGATATATATGCATGTTTTATATGCTAATCATGTGGTAGCCCTGATTCGGGAACCTACTGGGCGCGTTGATCTAACGCCTAATTCTATCCTCAGAGGAGAATGCAGGTACAAGGAAAGGGAAAGAAAAGGTCGATGACCGTGAGGGGAGCCAAGTCTAAGTGCTTGAATGATGAACAGGATTACTTATTTACTGTCATTTGAATTATATTTTGATGGACATGTAATAAGTTAATACATGCTATGGTTTGATTAGACTATTAACTATGGATGGTTGTTTACCTTAATTATCATGTGAGACTGTTACTTGCTATCTTTTCATATTATTTTCCGCAGTTAATCTAGTTTTATTCCGCATGTTGTTGTTAGTTCCATGTGTGATTCATATTCATGGTCTAGTCCATGTACACATGGGTGGCCAGTTAAAGTTCAGACTTGAGTTGTCTGAACCTAACTCGCGTTGTGGCGCCCCCGCTCTCTTTCACTCTGTGTTTCTTTCAAAAGAAAATTTCAGACTCTGATTTTCAGAAGGGTGGAAAAGGGCGGGGCGTTACATACCTTGAATCACCGAATGATCCACTGTCTCTGGAGAAGAAGTCGAAGTATTCAATCGTCCAGATCCTGTTACAATAGGTGTCCGTCTTGTCTGATCATGTGCTCTAGATCCTTTTGACTGAGCTGGTCTAGTCGTACGACGAAAAGAACTCCTGAAGTGAGGAGATCTATCATTCTGTGGACACTCCTTTTTGAAATGGTCCTGTTGACCACACTAGAAACAGGAGTGAGGAGATCTATCGTTCTGTGGACACTCTCTTTTGAAATGGTCTTGCTGACCTCACTAGAAACAGGAGTGAAGAGATCTATCGTTCTGTGGACACTCTTTTTTGAAATGGCCCTGCTGACCAAATGGAAACAAGAACTTGCAGTGGAACCAATAGAGGCTGAAGGTCTCCCAAAGTAGGGTTTGAATCTCTTGTGAGGGCAAAACGTATTTCCCCCACCACGACCTTTTCAGTCCTGTGTTTCATTGGGGGTTGTGTCTCCATTTCCGCCCAAGAGTTACTGTAGAACGGAAGTGACTACCGCTTGTACTAGGTTCCGTAGTTCAGGAGGTACTTTAGGAATGTTTACACTCTCCTGACCCTCTCCGTTATGTTCTCCTTCCTTTTGTTGGTTCTGTTGTGTATGTCTTCCTTTTTGAAGGCATTTTCCTAAGTCATTGAAACATCGTTTGACTTAGCTTCCTTGTAAAGTTTTGTGTTCTTCATAGTTTGGGGAAATTGCCAAATAAGCACTCTTTGTATTTCTTTGTTTTTGGGGAAACATCCTAAGTATCAAGTGTTTGTTTCTCGTTTTTGGAAATCGGGGAAATATCTCCTATTTTGTTATGTTTGATACTTCCAATTTATAGTGACTATACTTCCCTTGCTATCATTCCTTTTTCATCAAGTGTTCCCAGATTGAATGTTTCAGTCTACGTCTAACGAAGTACATTAATCCGGTCCCCCGTGCAGCGAACTTCGAAGAGTGAGTCAGTTGGGATTCTTATCTATCAGTGAGACATGATACCATTTTAATCTTAGTTCGAAAGATTCATCTTTCCCGTTTCTCTCTGATACCAACTGTAACGTGCCGCCCTTTCTCACTCTCCAAAATCAGAGTTTATTTTTATTTTATTTTTTATAAAAGAGTGAGAGAGAGCGGGGACATCACGACTTGAGCTAATTCCGAGCTTCCAAAGCCCGACCCTTAACTGGCCAACCATACGTGTGAGTGGACCAAGTCCACTAAAACGGTTCACATGTACTAACGTTATACATGCGGAATAAATCATAGATGCGGAATTATAATAGAATAATAATTCTATTCCATTTTAGATAGCAAGGATGTCCATCACTTAATAATAATTATCTTGAGTTAAAATATCCAAAATTAACATTCCAAACCATTTCAAATAATTTACGTTATTACAGTCCCAAATGCTAGTTACTCAAATTACACTGTCCATGATTAACTTAAATAAAACGAAACTAAAACATCCAAGCTCCTAAGCTTGGCTCCGATCACGTTCTTCGTTCCGTCCATTCCTTGTGTCATCAACTAGGGTAGAACTAGGGCGTTAGACAACGCGCCCAGTAGGTACTCCAAGTAGGGTCAACACATGGGTTAGTATAAATATCACATAGATAACATAATATCAAAACCATGTAAAACAATGCCATGCCATGGGTGTCATATGCAATGAGTCCCACCCATCAGCCATAACACAATAAAAAAGCATCCTCTTGATGGAATCTCCTCATCAAGGTATCCCCCACGAATGCCTTAGGGGCGCCCCGACAGAGCGTGGTCTCCAGTTACAAATCAATCATACGACCCTCTTGATGGATAATGCACATCGAGGTACTCTCACGAATGCCTTACGGACGCCCCGACGGAGCGTGGTCTCCAGTTACAAACCATCCCTCCCATGCCATGCACGAGATGAAAATGAACACATGCTATGTAATATTACAATCATAGCATTAAAATCTCATATTTGAAACATTATCATTTATAGAAAATAACTCATCAAAATATGAATTAAAAACCATCACACATATCCCATGGTTTCAATGAGGTAAGAATCCTACCAATGACCAACTAATGTGTCCTTGCATTTTTGTCCGAAAACCGTTCACCGATCGTACCTACTTGTGAGGTCCCGTTACCTTATAACATATCAATAAATCAAAACCCATGTTCCATTTATTTCCCACCATGTTTAATCCCATAAACATGCCTTAGTGGGGTTCGGCCATACAACATGGCCGAACCTCACTCACTTGATTTGGGTCCCTCTTTTGATTCCTTAATCAATCATACATGAGTTAGTCATTCAGCCTTAATAAAACTTAAGTCCACAAAATTTTCTCCATGGGGTTTGGACATACACCGTGGTCCAACCCATGGTCCATCATTTTCATCATTTTTCCATCTTAGCCATTTATTCTTTCCATAGCTATTCACTCCTTTTATCTATACATAATTACGTCCATAACTGATCCATAATCATAGATCCACAAATGATTCATTAATCATAACATAAAATCCTAATAGATCCCTCCATTCCTTGGCTTGACCCTTCATTCATTTAAATATGCATAGTTCCATAATGTCCATAAAAAATGGTTCATGGGGTTCCGCCATACAACATGGCCTAACCATGATGTTCATCTTCATCCTCCCTTTGCATCATTTACAACATTTAGACCCATAATAAAGTCCCTCCATGAGGGGTTTAATCATTCATTTAGATTCATCATTTAAAACCCAAAGATCTATAATAAATCCCTTAAAATTTCTCCATGGGGTTCGGCCATACAACATGGCCGAACCCATGGTCCTTGGTTCTTCCTTATTTCCCAATTTCGAGCTTATCATTTACAACATGTAAACCTTATTTAAGATCACTAACATATTTGCATAATTTTCATCCTTTACCACTCATTAACATTTACCAACATCCATCCATCATTCTCATCCTTAAAACCCTTTAAACATCAACAATATACCTCCATGGGGTTCAACCATGGTGTATAGACGAACCCATGGTCCAAGGTTCTTCACCATTATAACATTTTAGACCATTTAAAATGATTAGTAATTCTCAATTATTCACTCCTTTAAAACCCTTTAAAATCATTGACATATATCCCTTTTAAAACCTTTTAAAATCCTTAATACCTTTCCATGGGGTTCGGCCATGTTGGTTCATCACTTTCTCTTAGAAAATCATATAACCAAGATTTGATCCTTTGATGGTTCTCATACATAAACTTAGGGTTTGGCCATGCAAGGGCCAAACCATGATCCTTGGTCATTCACCATTCCATATATGGTTCATGCATAAAGTCTTTAGCCATAATAAAAATTAGGGTTTGGCCATTCCTTGACCATCTTTTCTTACTTATGCAATCTTATCAAGTACTTATCGATTCTGCGACTCCTCTGGTTTCTTTCACTCCTTATTCCTCCGATCTTCTTCTTCCTTAGCCTCTTCTCCCTCCTTGATCTTTGGCCGAGAGTGAGCTTGAGAGGTCTTGAGATGAAAACCGAAGGAGAGGGTTCGGCAAAGAGTGTAGATTTGAGAGAAGGAGAGGAGCTCGAGATAGAAAACTCTAAGTCCTTTGTCTTGAGAGGGGGATCGGCCTTGAGTGAGAGGGAGAGAGTGAGATGAAAACCAAGTCTTGTCTTGTTCAATGAGAGTGGTGTCTTTTGGTTAATGCCCTTTTGTAACTGCCATGACTCTTCACCTCCCCATTGATACTTACTTTGGGGGTTTCATCCCATGAGATGAAACTCCCAACCTTATGCCCCTTGGGTTTCATCATGAGATGGAAACCCTCCATCTCCCAACGTGTAGCCTTGGATAACTTTGTGTAACAACCAAAACCCTCTAACTTCCTCATATTGATGGTGTCTTCCCAAGTGTCCCTTGGCTTGGCCAAGACACCACTTGAGATGAAACTCCCACCTCCCCATCGTGTGGACATGGTGGTGTTTGGTCTTATGAGATGCAACTCTCCATCTTCCCATTCCACTCATTAAAATCAAAGTCCCATTAGCTTCCCATTCAACTCACCTCTTTAACTCAACTCATATCTTTAAATCAACTCTAGTTAACTCACTTAAAATCTACTCATTTCCTTGATTCCATTTCCAATTTAATTCAGCCCTAATTTAATTAAGCTTGAACTCACTTGGTGGTCAACCAAGTCAACCATGACCCATTGTGTAATGCCCTAGATTTTTCAATATATCAATATTTACGAAAATGCCCTTGGATTTATAAATTGAAGGGTTATGATCATAGATGAGAAAAATGGTGGGACCCATTGCTCAATGTACTTGTATAAGGTTTAAATTAAGTTAAATGGGCAAGGTACATTTATTTGGGTCAAAGAGGTTAAATGGGTCAAAGGACCCAAATGGGACCCAATGGGTCGTGTATGTCATGATTGATCATGGAGTGAGCTCAAAGCTTAATTGGTTTAAGTTCATTAAATATTTGAGTTGGTTTGAGTTGAAATAAATAATGGAGTTTAGTTGAGTTGAATTTATTAGTTGAGTTACATTAAATGAATGAGTTGAGTTGGGTGAGTTAAATAAATGGGTTGGATGGAATGTTTATTTTAAGTAAGTGATGTGTGTGAATGGGAGTGGAATGGATTGGTTTCAAGTGAAAAACAAAGAAAAACGTGGGCTGCATGGGGAAGTTATCTTATGCATGTAACTCCTAGTTAAGTGTTAAATGTTGGTGGAGGTTTTGGGAGTTACATGTGGTGAGGAGTTGCAAAGTTAAAAGATTCATAAAACACGTTGGATTGCATGAGAATTATTCTATGCATGAGAATTAAAGGGGAGTTGGAAGGTTGAGTTGGTCCAAGTGAATCAAATGGGTGAAGTTTTATTTAATTGGGTCAAAGTTTGTGAAATGGGTCAAAATGGCCAATTTGGACCCAATGGGTCGGGTTTGACTTTCTTGACCATTAAGTGAGTCCAAGATTGATTAAATTGGGGCTGTTTGGAGTTTGAAATAAAATCATATAGTTGAGTTAAATAAGTGAGCTGATTTACATAATTATAGTGAATGAGTTGGATGGAATATTTATTTTTAAGTGAGTGAGGTGTGTAGATAAAAGGTTTGTGGGTTGTTTCAAATTCAAAACTACCCTACACGTTGGTTGCATGGGGGTGTACCACATGCATGAAACTCCTAAGATATTGATGAATGAAATGATGGTTTTGGGAGTTACAACCTTGGGGAGTTGTATTTCAAAGTTTAATCCATAAACACGTTGGAATCTTATGGGAGGATTATGTCTTGCATGAAACTCCAAATGGAGTGTTTATGTTGCAAATTAAAAGTATTATGCACGTTGGATACTATGGAGGCTTTATTCCATGCATGAAACCCCCCACATGGGGTATTGGTGAGAATCAAGGGAGGTGGAGTTACATAAGGGTTATGGCATTTCAAATTCAAAATTATAGGCTACAACGTTGGGGCTCATGGGTGTTTCACATTTTGGTTGAAACTTCTAGTTGGGAAATGAATGGGATTTGAGGAGGTTACACCAACAACCATGCAAGGAGACGTTGGTTGCTTGGGGTGTTTCATTTTATAGATGAAACCCCCAAGTAACATAAAGAACTTTGATTAAAGATGGGAGTTACACAATGGCTGAATTAACCTTGGGCAGATTTTGGTTAAACAAAGGGCTTTTCATTTTACTCTCTCTATCCCTCTTTTCCTTGGACTGTTATCATCTCTCCAAAACCAAGAGCAGTAGCTGGTTGCTTAATCAGTCTTTGGATTGATCTCTTTTCATCAAGACAAGTTCAGCCAAAGGGTTTTGGCATCAAGACTTAGCACATACATCCAAGGCCAAAGTTTTCTCTCTTTCTCCCTCAAATCCATATCATTTGGCTGAATTATCCCAAGGAGCTTGCAGCAAGATCAGTCTCAGCCCAGAGAATAGTAAGAGGGAAGGAGAGGTCAAGGAAATAAAGAGTCAAGAAAGGAGTCAAAAGAACCGAAGGAGACGCGGTGTTCGTATGTGCATTTTGAACCCTTGTTTAATAGATTGGTTAAGAAAATGAGATCTGGCCATCGTATGGCCAGATCCATCAATGGTTTAAATATAGGAATGTGATGTTTAAAAGTGGAAAAATATGGACCATAGGGTTCGGCCCTTTGGATGGCCAAACCCCATGGGAAAACTTGGTGATTTTTATGGTGTTTGAGAGATGAAATTCATATTATGTATTAAAGTTCTTTTAAAGGATTTTAAAGGGAGATAAGGTCACTGATTTTGACCAGTTATTACATGGCTGAATTATGTGTTTATTAAGCTAAGTACTGATCAAAAAATATGGACAAATATTGGAGGGTTTACATCAAGGAAACCTTGGGGTTCGGCCATGTGTATGGCCTAACCCCATGGACTGTTTTTAATGGTTATTTGGGTCAAGTGTAGGATGGATTTTTATGTAAACATAATGTGCTTTGATTTAAGAATAAACCAAGTTTATAAATGGATCTAAACCATAGGCCATGAGGTTCAGCCGAATTGGGTGGGCCGAACCCCATGAAATGGTATGACATTTCATGGAAGTATTAAATGGTTTTGTGAGATTTTAAAGGATTTAAAGTGAAGATAAGCTTACTGTTTTTAGGTAACTATGGCTTGGCTGAACCATATTAATACTATGGTTAAATTATGGATTAAAACCATGGACAATGGTTGGATTAATTACACAAAGAACCATAGGGTTCGGCCATATGTATGGCCGACCCCCATGGACTGTTATGTGGATATTTGGATTGAGTTTTCCAAAATGGAAATCATACAAAGTGATGGGCTTATTGGATGGTTTTGAAAGGTGAAAATATGATAACATTATACTGTTATCCTATGTCTAAATGAGACCAAAAACATGTTTAAAAGGACCAAAACTATGGGGTTCTATGGCTAAGATAGGACATGGAAGTTTAAGTGGATTTTTGGGACTTAGACTAAGTTAGAATCACATGAATGAATGCTTAACTTGCTGTTATGTACATAAGGTTTTGGGATTTCTAGAACGGTGTACAAGCTGTGATCGGAAGACGGTTCAAAGGAAGGGTCAAACAAAGTAAACAAGTGTAGGTTTCCTACCTTTATTGTAACCACTATTCCATATGTTGTTTTATATTGATTTCAATAACTTGTATGTTTATAAAGCTATGTTTCTAAATGACATGTTTGCATAGACATCTCATGCATGGCATGGGATGATGGTGTTGTAACCGGAGGCCACACTTCGTCGGGGCGTCCAAAAGACCACTGTGGGGTACCCTGATGATGAGAATCCCATCAGGAGGAATCCGGAGGCCACACTCCGTCGGGGCTTCCGAAAGACCACTGTGGGTTACCTTGACGATGAGAATCCCGTCAAGTAATAGCTATGTTGAATGGTGATGAATGGGACTCATTACATGTTCATTTCATACATAGCATGTTTTTATGGAATTTTGTCACACATGTGTTATTATTATATTATTTACATGTTTTTGACTAACCATGTGGTAGCCCTATTCGGAAACACTATTGGGCGCATTGATCTAACGCCCTATCTATATCCTTAGTGGATGACGCAGGGAAAGGGAAGAACGTGGATCGAGATGAAAACCAAGCATAGGAGCTTGGGCATTTTGAATGGATTTGAATGGACATGAATGGACTAACTATGGATTTGTTATTTGAATTTGGACAATGTAATTTGGTAATTAGTTATGTTGGCTTGTAATAAGTAGTTAAGATAGATGCTATGGTTTGTTTTAAGTCGGATGGTTTGATTGAACGATTAGTTAAGATTGATTAGTAATTTTGGAGAATAAGTTATGTACTTTGCTATCTAAGAATGGAAAATTGGAATAGTCATAGGTTCTATTATAACCTCAGTTGGATTAAGACTAAGTTAATTCCGCAAGTTATATATGTACCATGTGCGGATCAGTTTTATGGACTTAGTTCATACGCACATGGGCTTGTCCAGTTAAGGGTCGGATTTAGAGATCCGAACTTAACTCGCGTCGTGACACTCCGCCCCAATCACATGATTATTATATTTAAAAAAAAAAATTAAACTCTGAAAATTAGAGTGAAAAGGGTGGGGTGTTACACATTGGGTCCCAATTGGGCATTTGACCCAATTGACAATCTTGACCCAATTAAGTAAATCTTACCATTTCATTTCAATTCAACCTTAACCATAATTCGTTGGGTCTTAATTGGGCAATTGACCCAACACCTTAACCATCTAAGGTCTATCTCCATTAATTCACAAATTAAATGGACAATTTTCATATATATATATTCATAACTTGAAAATCCGGGGTGTTACACCCAGTAGGTATTCCAATTAAGGTTAGGGTACACATAGGAGTAATATTAGAATATTACAAATCAAAGGTTTATACATCATTAATGGCATATTTGTAAAACATCTTGTCAGAAATAAAACAAATGATGTTCATGTCATAATCATGCCAACATAAGTGTCATGTCATGGGTGTTAATGCCAAATGAAATCCCACCCAATGTCCATATCCAATCACATCATAAATCAATCAATGGTTTCCTTGGCCAATTATGTCCACAGTGTTTGAGGTGGTAACCACCAGGGCACTGTATGCCCATCCACAAATTAACCGAGATTACAGATGGAGTGTGGACTCCTCCCTCTACACAGGTTTTCAGGACTGACTACCCAAGTGCTCTTTGGCCCAATTTCGCCATAGATTTCTATCAACGGGATGCGGCCAAATCTCAACGGTTCATATAGCTTGATATAAGCTAATCTCAAGCTCAAGTTATGTCCGAACCGTTCATAACTTGGTTTGTTGGTCACATGTGTTCCCTCCCATGCTATGTATGAGGTAATGTATGCAAGAATGCCATTTTCATTTAAAATACATAATATCATTGAAAATCAACTCATAATCATATACTATTTATTTAGCCAATGCATTCATCATATTTAGAATAAAACGAGTCTCATATTATACTCCATAATCTTCTCAATGACGTAGGAATCCTACTAATGTCCGGTATACTATCCTTTGTTGTCTTGCAAGGATAACACTAACAGTCGCGTGCGAACCTCTTTACCTCATCAAATTCAAACATACATATTAATTTGATTTTCCATTTTAATTTCATCATCCCTATTTCCATCTAAGCTCCATGTTCATTTCTCAACGTATTTATGCATTATAGTTCAGTAACCCATTTAAGACCCTCAATGGGGTTTGGCCATACAACATAGCCGAACCCTATTGTCCCATGCTTCCTTTAAATGTGTTCATGTTCCACAAGAAAACCCTCAATGGGGTTCGGCCATACAACATGGCCGAACCTCATTCTTTGGCTTTGACCCTCATTTTAATCCTCATATTATTTTAATCCATGTGATTCAATCATTCATTTCTTAATCTAATAATCCCAACTTAGTCATTTAACCTTTAAACATACATAGGTCCATAAAATAATCCATGGGGTTCGGCCATACAACATGGCCGAACCCATTGTTCCTCCTTTTTATCTCCCTTCTATCGTACAAGATAGGCAGAGGCTCTAGAGGAAAATTCAGAGTAAAACCTTCTAATTCATTTTACTGAATCATAAGATTCAGTCCGCTGAAACACAATCAGATCCCATATGTCAGGACCAGTCTCTTAGTCTCCTCGAGGTGTAATCACTTGTTATCAGTGTGGCTAGCAGGGCCATATCAAGAGGGAGTGTGCACAGAACAATAGACCTTGTTACTCCACGGGTTCTTTCCTTCTCCCAACTCGGCCAGCTTAGTCACAAGCATCCAGGGCACACAACTAGACCAACGGGCACCCATTCCTGCAGGATCTGGACTGCTATATACTTTAGTTTCTTCTCTAGAGACGGTGGATCACTCGGTGATTCAAGGTATGGCAGTAGTTGGTAGTTCTTATGCTTTTACGTTATTTGATTCAGGAGCATCCCACTCCTTTGTATCTGCTACCTTCATATCTGCTTTTGGTATCTTAGTACAACAACTATCCACTGCACTCACTATTGTATCCCCTGTTGGAGACACATCACTGGGTCTAATCTGCACCTCCGTAGATACTGAACTTGCTGAGCTCAGATTTAAATTCAACTATTTGGTACTGGAGATGATAGAATACAACATCATATTTGGCACACACTGGTTGGCTACCTTTCAGGACAACATTGACTGTCACCTTCGCAGAGCGATATTCTGGTCACCTGAGGGAAAATGGTTTATAGTACATGCTAACAGATAGAGAATTCCTATGACCAGGAGATTACATGAAGAAATGAACCATCTCCTACTGAACAGTATTAGACTAGACAAGGCGCCGGTGGTTGAACTACCTGCTGTAGCGAAAGACTACGCATGGATATTCCAGACAGAACTCCCTAGTTTGCCTCTAAAAAGGGAGATTGACTTCGAGATTAAGCTCTATCCTGGCACTACTCCTGTATCATTGTCTCATTATTTGATGGCCCCTGCAGAAATGTCAGAGCTGAAGAAACAAATTGATGAGTTGCTCAGACTGGGATTCTTCCGGCACAACACCTCATCCTGGGGAGCACCGGTATTGTTCGTAAAGAAGAAAGATGGTACTCTTCGGATGTGTATGGATTACAGGAAGTTGAATCAGCTGACTGTCAGGAACAAGTACCCTTTGCCCAAAATAGATGATCTATTCGATCAACTCAAAGGATCCAGCCATTTCTCCAAGATTGATCTTATGTCAGGCTACCATCAAATTCGTGTCAGGGATGAGGACATAGAAAAGCCAGCTTCAGAACTCAGTATAGACTGTACGAATATGTGATCATTTCTTTGGACTCACCAATGCACCAGCCGTGTTCATGGATCTGATGAACAGAATATTTTGTCCTTATCTGGATAAGTTCGTAATTGTCTTCATTGACAATATTCTTGTTTATTCCACCAGTCGGGAGGAGCATGCTGAGCATCTGCGGATAGTCCTGGACACACTGAAGAAGAATCAGTTATATGCCCAAGCAAGCAAGTGCGAGTTCTGGCAATGTGAGGTCAATTTCTTGGGGCACGTCATATCAGCAGGAGGAATAGCTGTGGACCTGGCTAAAGTGGCAGTGGTTAGAGACTGGAAAGCTCCGAAGAATGTGTCCGAAATCCACAGCTTTCTAGGACTGGCTGGCTATTATCGGAAACTTATTATGGACTTCTCCAAGATTACGGCTCCACTCACCCGACTAACTCAGAAAAGAGTCAAATTTGAATGGTCTGACGTGTGCAATCGAAGGTTTGGGGATCTGAAACAGAAGCTTATCACCGCTCTCATTCTGATTTTGTAGGATAGAGGCAATGGATATGAAGTATACAGTGATGCTTCAGGAGAAGGACTTGGGTGTTCTCTCACTCAAAGACATCATATGGTGGCATATGGTTCAAGGCAACTAAAAATCCATGAACGCAACTATCCCACTCATGATCTGGAACTAGTTGCAGTGGTCTTCGCTCTCAAAAGCTGGAGACACTATCTATATAGTGAGAAATTTGAGGTGTTTTTAGACCATAAGAGTTTAAAATATTTGTTCTATCAAAAGGGACTCAATTTTAGACAACGCAGATGGATGGAGTACCTGCAAGACTATGAATTTGCACTGCGATATGTTCCTTGCAAGGAAAACAAAGTGGCGGATGCCCTCAATCGCATTTCACATGCAACTGTGCCCAGTCTGATTATGAAAGAATGGGAAATGCTGATGACCATCCAAGAGTTCAATTTGCACATCAAAAATCGTGGGAGCATGTATTGGCACAGTCTAGTACGGTTTCCAAAATTGAACAAGAGCAGAAGACAGATCCTGAAGTGGCAGAAATATGGGCCAAGATGTTGACTGGAGAGGTCATAATAGAATGGGAATTACGACCTGGACAAGGTCTCTTATTCCGAGGCAGGACATATGTACATCAAGGCTGTAGGAGAGAGAGCTGTTGACAGAAGCTCATCAATCAAAGCTCTCCATCCATCCGGGTAGTACCAAAACGTACCATGATCTGAAAAGGCATTATTGGTGGCATGGACTGAAAAGAGACGTGGTTGACTTTGTCTCTCACTGCCTTTCTTGTCAGCAAGTCAAGACAGAACATCAGAAGTCGCCAGGGCTGCTCAAACCCCTACCCGTACCCGAATGGAAGTGGGAACACATTGCCATGGACTTTGTGAGAGGGTTGCCAAGGTCTTCATAGGGTAATGATGCAATCTGGGTTATAGTGGACCGTTTGACCAACTTTGCACATTTTCTCCCTATTAAGATGACAGGCTCGTCTGAAACTCTGGTACGGCGGTATATCAAGGACATCATCAAGCTACATGGTATACCCATGACTATTTGTTCTATAAAGATGGCAGATTCACTAGCAGGGTGTGGCAGAGCATGCAGTCGGCTATGGGGACAAATTAATTATACAACACAGCTTTCCATCCACAGACCGACAGTCAGTCACAACGAACAATACAAACATTGGAGGATATGCAGAGAGCCTACATGCTAGACTTTCGGGGTAGTTGGGAAGATCACCTACCACTGGTCGAGTTCTCATGTAACAACAATTACCAGGCAAGCCTCAAGATGGCTCCGTTTGAGGCATTGTATGGTAGACCTTGCAAATCCCCAGTGTGTTGAACAGAGGCCGGTGAGCCTGCTCTTATTGGACCTGATCTGGTTGCAGAGACCATGGAATAGATCAAGGTAATACGACAGCATCTACTCACGGCCAGAGTCGTCAGAAGAGCTACGCTGACAGAAGAAGAAGACCTCTTGAGTTTGAAGTGGGAGACATAGTATTCTTGAAGGTCTCGCAACGAAATGGACACATGAGGTTTGGAAAAAAAGGAAAGATGTCACCCATATTTGTGGGACCCTTCCCAATCCATGAGAAGGTGGGGGAAGTGGCCTATCGTCTGATACTCCCTCCACAGTTGTCAGGACTGAACGATGTATTCCATGTTTACATGCTAAGGAAGTACAACCCTGACCCATCACACTGTTGAATGTGCAAGACGTAGAAGTGCAAAGCGACATATCTTACGTCGAGAGGCCTATCCGAGTAATTGATACGGAGCAAAGGGTGTTATGGAACAGAACGATTTCATTCGTCAAAGTGGTATGGGACCGACACGGTAATGAGGAAGCCACTTGGGAACTGGAGTCAGAAATGAGAGCAATTTGTCCTGAGCTATTTGTATGATTTGTTTGAAACCCTACTTCGCCTAATTTTCGAGACGAAAATTCCAAATGAGGGTAATATTATAACACCCCGGATTTTCCTTAGTTTATAAATTTATTGGATTGGCCCATTCGGATTGCAATTTAATTGAATTTGAAATCAAAAAGTTGAGAAGAACATTAGATGGGCAAGGAAATGAGTAAATTACCCAATTAAAACCCAAAGGGTCATGGGTGGATCTTGATTTAAAGAAATAATTGATGAATTAGATCATCGTACATAAATTACATAATAAGAGGGGATAATGGAATTAAAATAATAAAATAAAATGATATATGGAAGCTTGAAAATAATTGGGTAAATTTAGTTAAGTTAGTTGAAATTGGATAAGTTAGTGAATTTAATGCTAAAGTCACATCATTAAGTGAGGTGGCATGTGGGTGATGTGGCATTGCCATCTGGCATTCATGTCATCACATGGAAGACAACTAAGCAAGGATGCCACGTCATCGAGTGAGGTGGAAAATAGAATTGAGATGGCATACAAGTGGAGGTGACACACCAAGTGACATGGCCAAAGTGGGACCCAAGTGCCATGTGGTCACCAAGTCACCACATGCATGGTCGACCATGACATGGGTTGACTTGGTCAACCATTTTTGAGTTTAAATCTTAAATTAGGGTTTCATCTTAAGAGGTCTTAAGTTGAGAAGATGAAGGGATGAGAAGGAAGGCTAGGATTTCATCTAAAGAAAGATCAAGGGTGGAGATTAAAAGTTGTGTTATCTTGTCTAAGTACATTGTACTTAGACACTTGGGAACCCAAGGGTCTTCACCTCAAAAGCCATGAAGCCACCCTTGGGAAACCAAGGGCCTCCTTGGTTAGACCAAGCCATTATGAGAGGGAGGGAAGAGATTAAGGCTTTAACATAAAAACCCAAACCAAAGGGCACTCCAAACCGCTTGGCAGACGCCTCCTCTCTTGAACAAGGATTTTCTCTCCACTCCTCTCCTCTCTCTCCCATCTCTATCTCCATACATTTGAAGCTTTTGAAGAACAAAGAAAGGAGAAAAAGAACTAAGGAAAAAGGGAAAGATTAAAAAGTAAAGAAAGAGATTGAAGAGCCAAAGAGGAGGAACAACTCATTGAAGGAAGGTATGTCTAGACTTGATGAAATGGGGATTAATCTAAAGAAACCAATATGGCTGAACCTATGGGTTCCATGATTGGTTGGAATGAATGGCCAAACTTGTTATAAGGCCATGGAGTTGGAAATCCATCAAAAGGATCTGACCCAAAGTCAATCGACTAAATCTTGTGTTTCAGCCGACTGAAAGTGTACTGGCCAAGTACATATGAGATCTAGCTGTGTTTTAGCAGACTGGATTTTATGATTCAATCGATTGAAAATGTACTGGGCAAGCACATATGGGATCTGGTTGTGTATTAGCCGACTGAATCTTATGATTCAGTCGACTGAATTAGAAGGTTTTACTCTGGATTTTTCTCTAGAGCCTCTGCCTATCTTGTAGGATGGAAGGGAGATGAAAATGAAGAACAATGGGTTCGATCATGTTGTATAGCCGGAACCCCATGGATGATTTTATGGATCTATGTATGTTTACAGGTTAAATGACTAACTTGGGATTATTAGATTAAGAAATGAATGCTTGACTCACATGGATTAAAATAATATGAGGATTAAAATGAGGGTCAAAACCAAAGAATGAGGTTCGGCCATGTTGCATGGCTGAACCCCATTGATGATTTTCTTGTGGAACATGAACACATTTAAAGGAAACATAGGACAATAGGGTTCGGCCATGTTGTATGGCCAAACTCCATTGAGGGTCTTAAACGGGTTATGGACTATGATGCGTAAATGCATTGAGATAAGAACATGGAACTAAGATGGAAATAGGGATGATGAAATTAAAATAGAAAATCAAACTAATATGTATGTTTGAATTTGATGAGGTAAAGATGATCACAAAGATACTGCGATTCGTCTCACGCGACCGTTTGCATTATCCTTGCAAGGCAAGAAAAGATAGTATACCGGACATTGGTAGGATTCCTACCTCATTGATAACACTATAGAGTATAATATGACACTTGTTTTATTCGAAATATGATGAAAGCATTGGCTAAATAAATTGTATATGATTATGAGTTGATTTTTAATGATATTATGTATTTTAAATGAAATGGCATTTTTGTGTACATTACCTCATGCATGGCATTGGAGGGAACGCATATGACAAACAAGCCAAGTTCTGAGCGGTCCCCTCCCTTTTTCACTTGCATAAATCAAAGTATATATTTTTTTTTATAAGTGAGAGAGAACGGCCCGCTACGACGTGAGTCAACTCCGAGATTCCAAAACCCACCCTAGACTGGCCACCATTTCGTGTGCGTGGATTAAGTCCACTAAAACATTTACACACACTTATCTTATTGCTTGCAGAATAATTTATATGAATAAGATGTTATTCATTTTCTTAACATCATTAGGCAAGGAAAGCCAATCACCATAAAATTTCCATAAAACTTAAAGATTATCAAGCTGGCTTGTTCGTCATATGTGTTCCCTCCCATGCCATGCATGAGGTAATGTATGCAAGAATGCCATTTCATTTAAAATACATAATATCATTGAAAATTAACTCATAATCATATACAATTTATTTAGCCAATGCTTTCATCATATTATGAGTAAAACAAGTGTCATATTATACTCCATAGTGTTCTCAATGAGGTAGAAATCCTACCAATGTCTGGTATACTATCATTTCTTGTCTTGCAAGGATAATGCTAACGGTCGCGTGAGACGAATGGCAATCTCTTTGCGAACGTCTTTATCTCATCGAATTCAAACATACATATTAGTTTGATTTTCTATTTTAATTTCATCATCCCTATTTCCATCTAAGTTTCATGTTCATTTCTCAACGCATTCACGCATCATAGTCCATAACCCATTTAAGACCCTCAATGGAGTGTGGCCATACAAATGGCCGAACCCTCTTATCCCATGTTTCCTTTAAATCTGTTTATGTTCCACAAGAAAACCATCAATGGGGTTCGACCATACAACATGGCCGAACATCATTCTTTGGTTTTGACCCTCATTTTAATCCTCTTATTATTTTAATCCATGTGAGTCAATCATTCATTTCTTAATCTAATAATCCCAAGTTAGTCATTTAACCTTTAAACATACATAGGTCCATAAAATCATCCATGGGGTTCGGCCATACAACATGGCTAAACCCATTGTTCTTCCTTTTCGTCTCCCTTCCATCCTACAAGATAGGTAGAGGCACTGGAGGAGAATCCATAGTAAAACCTTCTAATTCAGTCGACTGAATCATAAGATTCAGTCGGTTGAAACACAACCAGATCCCATATGTGCTTGGCCAGTACATTTTCAGTCAACTGAATCATAAGATTCAGTATGCTGAAACACAACTAGATCTCATATGTGCTTGGCCAGTATACTTTCAGTCGATTGAATCGTAAGATCCAGTCTATTGAAACACAACCAGATCCCATACGTGCTTGGCCAGTATACTTTCAGTTGACGGAATCTTATCTAAAACAAAACTAGATCCCATATGTGTTGGCCAGTATACTTTCAGTCAATTGAATCATATGATTCAGTTGGCTAAAACACAACCAGATCCCATATGTGCTTGGCCAGTATACTTTCAGTCTTCTGAAACACAAGATTCAGTCAACTGACTTTGAGTCAGATCCTTTGTGTGCTTGGCCAGTACACTTTTAATCGGCTGAAACACAAGATTCAGTCGACTGACTTTGGGTCAGATCCTTTGTGTGGTTGGCCAATACATTTTCAGTCGGCTGAAATGCAAGATTCAGTCGACTGACTTTGGGTCAGATCCTTTGTGTGCTTCGCCAGTATACTTTCAGTCTACTAAAATACAATATTCAGTCGACTAACTTTGGGTCAAATCGTTTGGACGGATTTCCAACTCCATGGCCTTATAACAATTTTGGCCATTCATTCTAACCAATCATGGACCCATGGGTTCGGCCACACCATGGCTGAACCTATGGCTTCCTTAGATTAATCCCCATTTTATTAACTCTAGACATACCTTTCTTCAATGAGTTGTTCCTCCTTTCTGGCACTTCAATCTCTTTCTTTTCTTTTTAATCTTTCCCTTCTTACTTAGTTCCTTTTCTCATGTCTTGCATCGGCTGGAATGCTGACGATTTAGGTGGCTCGACTTTCTGCACAAGCACAGGCTGTGGTGCTTGCACTGGCTGCAATCGCTGAGGGGATACTATCTCTGGGGAAACTGGCACAGATTATGAGAAAATTGGCATGCACTCTAAAGAGACTGTCACACATATCGAGGAGACTGACACTCATCTCGAGGATGTCTCTGGGGGAAGATGCATGGATTCTAGGTTTGTCTCCAAGTGAACAGGTGTGAGGTCCGAGAGTGTCACGCCCCAACCTAGTTATGGGCCCAGAATGCGACTATTTTTTTTTTTTAAACAATGCCTACTCCACAGAATTCCATGGGCTTCTAATTGAGATTAAACAAGGACTATGGATAAGGTCACCCGTGTCAGTCTTAGAAGGACTCAAACATGTATCATAAGTTCTTTCCAAACGTACCCCACTGATAGGCTAAGTTTCCAAAATATCAAAACTTAAAACTTCCAAACTGTCAAAGTCGAGCCCCTCAGCCTTACATGAATTTTGTACTTTTGGTTTGCTCTCAAGTCGATCCCCTTGATAATTTTTGAGGCCCTCGACCTAAGACTTGTCTGTCATTCTGTATCACTTTCATTCTGAGGCCCTCGACAAAGGTTTCGAGGCCCTTGAAAATGACAGCAGATGAACTGTGGAGTTTTCCATTTTCATTCAACTTTCCACACTTTTACACATGGGTATTACCAAACACATCATTACATATATAAACACATCAGAGTAGCATACAAAAACATGATGGTATACACATGCTTTAGATTATATGCCACAGGTGGCATTATACCATGAAAGACAACAATGTAAACATATTTCCCATCTGCGGGGAAATATGATGGTCTCCACAAGCTTCATCACCTATGGCAGCACTAGGGGTCCATCAATTCCCTCCTCGAGTACACATCCTGCATTTGTAAGGGATGTGAGCTAACAACCCAGTGACGAGAACCCAACCAATAACATTAATTACAATTTATATATAACAAAAAAGTAGTTATATATTCAAAATATCCAAAAACATAATTTACCCATGGTTCATCTCTACGATTGTTTCATTTCTTTTTGTCAGATACTGCCTGACAAAGATATGGTTATACCGTTCTCAAACACAAAGCATCAATTTAATCATGGTTTAGCTCTACCATGAGTTCATTACCTTCCATCAAATACCGCATGCTCTTCACATTATGTCACATTGAGGTTCCCACTAAGCCTCATTTCAAATCGAGGTTCCCACTAAGCCTCATTTCAAACCATGGTTCCCGCTAAGCCTCGTCTAGGTTTGTAACACCCCGTATTTTCAAGCTAGGGATATATATGGAAATTGTCCATTTAATTTATGAATTAATGTATATGGACCTTAAATGGGTAAGGTGTTGGATCAATTGCCTAATTAAGACCCAACGGATATTGGATAAGGTTTAATTGAAATTAAATAGGTAAGATGTACTCAATTGGCGCAAGATTGTTAATTGGGTCAAAAGTTGTTAAATGGGTCAAAATGGCCAATTGGGACCTAATGGGTCGTGGTTGACTTGGTTGACCACCAAGTAAGTTCAAGTTTAAATTATGTGGGGCTGAATTAAACTGGAAATAGAATCAAGGAAATGAGTTGATTTTAAGTGAGTTGAATGAGTTAAAGTCAAGTGGTGAGTGGAGTTAAGAAGATGAGTTGGATGGAAGATAATGGGACTTTCATATAAAGTGAGTTAGGTGATAAAATGGAAAGTTACATCTCATGAGGTCAAACCTAATGGTTACACGTTGGATGCATGGGAGTTTCATCTCATGCATGAAACTCCAAAAGAATCATTAATGGGGAGATGAAAGGGCTTTGGAGGCTACACAAGGCTTAACCTTAGCACATGTTGGAAAGATGGGAGTTTCATTTCATAAAATGAAACTCCAAATTGTATCACTAATGGGAGGTGGACTGTTTTGTGGTTATTACACAATTCAACCATGGCACACGTTGGAAGCATGGAGGGTTTCCATCTAAAGATGGAAACCCAAGGGTCAATGGTGGGAGTGTTTCATCTCATGCATGAAACCTCCAAATGAACCATTAATGGGAGGAGAAAGGTTGGTGGAGGTTACACCATTCAAGCAAGACAACACCGTTGGAGCCTTGGGAGTTTCATCTCATGGATGAAACCCCCAAGGGAAGCATTAAGGAGGGAAGTAAAGGAGTTTGGGAGTTACAAGGGGTGTCACCAAAGGACATTAACCTTGGGCTGAATTTCATTTACCAAGAAAAGAGTGGAGTTTCATCTCACTCCCTCCCTCTCCCTCTTGGCTGTTTTCTGTCCTTCAAACACTCTCTTGGCCGACCACTCCTCAAGACTTAGAGCTTCATCTCAAGGTTCTCTCCCTCTCGCACAAGGCCAATCACCCTCAAGACAAGGACTTGGAGTATCTTTCTATCCCAAGCTACTCTATCTCTCTCAAACATATATCTCTTAGCCGAACCACTTCAAGGGACTTCATCAAGATCAACTTCGGCTAAGAATCAAGGAGGACGAAAAGGCTAAGGAAGAGGAATATTGGAAGAGCAAGGAGTAAAAGAAACCGGAGGAGTCGCGGAATCGGTAAGTACTCCATGAGTTTTTATTAAGTAAGAAAAGATGATTAAGGATCATGGGTTGGTCATTGCATGACCAAACCCTAAGTTCTAAGTATAAGAACCCTCAAAGATAAAAGGGGTGGATGAGGTTCGGCCATGATGTATGGCTGAACCCCATCAAAGAATGTGATCATGCCAATTTAAGCTATGAGAGAAGGTGATGAACCAACATGGCCGAACCCCATGGAAGGCTATTGATAATTTTAAAAGCTTGTATATGGATTTATGTTGGTGACTTTAAAGAGTTCTAAAGGAGGGAAACAATGGAATAATATTAATCATTTTAAAAGGGGTCTCAAAGGTGATAAATGGTAAGGAACCATGTACCATGGGTTCGGCCATAGCATGAGGCCAAACCCCATGAAGAAATGTAATGGATGAATTATGGATTCTTGGATTGAAAAGGATGACCTAAGGTTATGATTAAATTTCTCAAGGAGGGACTTGTGTTATGTATTAAAGATTGTAAATAATTAAAGGAGAAGATGGAAAAATGGTGGAAAATGGAAGGACCATGGATTCTGCCATGGTGTATGGCTGAACCCCATGAACCACTTTAATGGGTCATATGGTATTATATCATGATTTGATGGATCATTTTTGGAACTAGGTTTATGGATCAGATTATGGACTTAGGCATGATTTAATGAATAAAATGTTTAGCCATAGATAGAGTAATGGCAATGTTGTAAATAGGTGAAATTGATAGACCATGGGTTCGGCCATGGTGTATGGCCTAACCCCATGGGAATGTTATTGTGGACTTAAGTGGTTATTGATGTTAAATGATTAATCTATAAGTGTTTGGATTAATGAAACAAAGATGGCTTGATCTTGGATTAATTTAAAAGATCAAAGGATTGAAAAGAAGGGCACAAAACCAAAGGAGTGAGGTTCGGCCATGCAGGAATTTTATGGACTTAGGTTGTTGTGTGTGTTAAAAAGGTTAATGTGTGAATGATTAGATTAATGGATTGGTGGTTGGACTTAATTAAAAGGATCAAATGACTTGAAAGAAGGAACAAAATCAAGATGGTGAGGTTCGGCCATGTTGTATGGCTGAACCCCACTAAGGTGGATTTTGGTGGATTAAGGGTTAAGTAATTAGTTAAGTGGTGATTGAGTAATAAATAAAGGAAGGGTTAAAATCAAAGTAAGTGAGATTCGGCCATGGTGTATGGCCGAACCCCACAAAGGTGTGTTTATGGACTTAAGACCAAATGGTAAATCAAATGGAATATGGATTGACTTGTTGATGTATAACAAGGTGACGGGACCACACAAAAGGGGCACGATCGTGAACGGTTGCCGGTTTAAAGCTCAAGGACACCTTAGTTGTCTTGGGTAGGATTCTACCTCATTGGAACATGGTTATGTAATATGTTTTTATCTTTATCTTAATGATTTATGTTGTAAATATATTATGTTTCAAATGTGGAGTTTTTAATGCTATGGTTATTTATATTACATAGCATATGGACATGTACATCTCATGCATGGCATGGGAGGGAAGTTTGTAACCGGAGGCCACGCTCCGTCGGGGAGTCCATAAGGTAATCGTGGGAAGACCTTGATGTGTATAATCCCATCAAGAAGAATCCGGAGGCCACACTCCGTCGGGGTGTTCGAAAGACCACTATGGGGATACCTTGATGAGGAGAATTCCATCAAGAGGTTACATGTATTGTGATGGGTGGGACTCATTGCATAAGACATATGGCATGGTATGATTTCATATGGTTTTGAGGATATGATATTATATATGATTTTGATACTAACCCATGTGTCCCTATTTAGAATTCCTACTGGGCGCATTGTTCTAACGCCCTACTTCTACCCTAGTTGATGAAACAAGAAGAGAACGGAACGAGGAACATGATCGGAGCCAAGCTTGGGAGCTTGGATGATTAAGTTATATGATGTTTAAGTTACTCATGAATAATGTATTTGAATAGCTAGCATTCAGAATTGTAATAACGTAGGTATATTTGCTATGGATTGGATGGTTAATGTTTGGATATTTAAGTTGTGATAATTATAGTTACGTGTTGGACTACTTTGCTATCTAAATTGGAAAAGGATTGTTATCCTATTGTTATTCCGCATATATGATTTATTCCGCAAGTTAACTTGAGTACGTGTGAACCATTTTAGTGGACTTGGTCCACGCACACATATGGTTGGCCAGTTAAGGGTCGGGCATTGGAAGCTCGAACTTAGCTCGCGTCGTGACATCCCGCTCTTGCTCACTTTCTATTTATAAAAAAAAAAATAGACTCTGATTTTCGGATTAAAGCGAGTGAAAAGGGCAAGGCGTTACAAGGTTCCCACTAACCCTCATTTAAAATCAAGGTTCCCACTTAGCCTCGTCGATATTCCCACTAAGCCTCGAATGCATTAAGTCCCGACAAGGTCAAGATGCAACAACTTACAAATGCTTAACGATCCTTATGATCATCCATGGCCCTATGACCTATATGACCTAACAGTCTAATATGGCATTGCGGCCTATAATATGTGAAGGAAGTTTCTCAATTCACCAAGCATTACCAACTTCCCATTACCAGGGATGATTCACTTCTGGAGCCTGTACTTACATAACTCCAAGTGCCCTTCTTACATAGGGTCTTACCCTAGAGAATGCGAACCATTTTTCAACTTTTACAGCCCTACGGCCTAACTCAACAACTACCCACCCTCAACTAACTATGTGTCGAAATGTGTGCCCATACAAGCATCCCAAAATCATAATGCTTTTCTAGAGGTGCGCCCATACACACATCTCAAAATGCGTTGAGATTAGTTGAAGGAGGGCTCTACAATGTGTGTGAAAGAAGTGTCTCACGCAACTTACCATCACCCGGTTTTGCATCTCCGGTCTCAAAACCCAGAACATAATATTTTAAATTCCTGCACCAAGCTCAGTAACACAATATAACACGCTATACCACATATATAACAATTTGAATTGACTACTAACCCCTCGCGCCTTTGTACAATTCATTAAACCTAGTAACCTCTAGACACCTAAATGTGTTCCATACTGCATTTTAGACTATTAGACCTCGGTTCCCTGACACATTTTAATATTTACATTCTAACAGTTAGAACAAAATGCATCCCTTATAAGTAAACGATGTGAGGTCTCGTTTTCTGGTCTCACTTAGTCTTTTCCATCCTTGTTATGTCCATAGGTCCCATTTTTGTCCTAGAGTTAATGGTTTTCAAACTAAACTTGAAATAGAGTAAGAGTTGAGTCTTCTCACTTTTGACCGGTGAGTTTTCAAGGTAAATCTATAAAAATGAAAAAACGTATAAAATCTTTTGTTTATAAAATACAACGAGATACCCCCAAATCCCAATGTATATTTTTCATAGGAAAACGGGGTAATGGCTGTAAGTTCCCTAATTTTCTTTTTAGTCTAAATTGAATAATCTTAGCGGAGTTAACTATCCAAAACACTCAAAAGAAATAAAAATACTTAGTGTCTAATCTCGTTTTTCTTTTTGACTATAGAAGAGTATTAAGAGTTCAGTCCAAAAGTACAATATGGAAAAATTTGCGAAATTACTCAGTGGCTAAGCCAAATACCACCGGGCGACCAAGAATCACCACTGATGGATTACAAGAATTTAGCCCAGAGGGTATAGAGACAGTAAAATAAACATCCAATTGCAGAAAGTAAATACACATGAGTTAGTATTATGCCATTTTCATTTAAAAAACAAGAAATTAAGCTTCCTGTAAGAAATAAAGTCAATTTTGGAAGTAAATTTTTGAAAAATAAGCAAGAGGCTATTTTTTCCCCCTATTTTCCAAAGACTCTTTACACCATTTTTTATTCCAAAACCTACATAACCTTCCTTAAAGCTTATAAATAAGAGAAAGGGAAAACTTTTATACCTTCCCGCAAAGTTTCCGCAGAGTTTTGGGCTTTCCTAAAAAAATCCCACCCAAAACTGCTATTCTAGAAGGGAGAGAAGGAAAGAAAAGGGACAAAAGAAAGCTAGAGAAGGAAAAAGCGAAAACATCAAATGGAGAGAGAGAACGATGGAATGAGAAAGGGAAGGGTTTGTTTTTTCATAACTTGCATGACTTGGCCAGCTAGAAAGCCAAATTAAGATAAGCATCCAACGTATGAGAGAAGGATAAAGTTTATCCTTTATATTATTTTACTTCTTAACATCATTTTCAAGACTTGAGTAAAAAGGAGACCTCGTCTGATTAATCTAACTGGTTTGATGGATTGGAGATTAAAATCTTGAAAGGCTATAAAAATCTAGAGAGAAGTACACATAAAAAGTCTGACGATTTAATCGAAAATGACGTTTTTGTAAATTTTTTATAGATTTGAAGTATCTCTCGGAGAAAATCTGACTCTATAAGAATGTTGGGTAAATTCACCTCATGAAAAAGTAAGCTTGAAGAGGTTTTGACTTTTATAAATACTTTAAAATTATGCTTTCAAAAATAGGAATCTTTAAAGGGTTAATTTAGTTACAATTTTGGAGGAAAAAAAAGACAACATGGAAGATTTTTTGAACTCAGAATTTAAAACTATTGTATGTGTGTGAGCTTGGAAGTACAAATACTCCAAATGAGTGACTTTCCAAATAAAAATAATTTTAGGATCATAAACAAGTAAATTTCAAGTATTTACAATTTTGCGCTTCAAAATTCAACGAGTCAGGTCAATGAGCTACCAATGAGCTACCAAGCTCAGATTGGGCTAAACTTGGACGTTTAGGAAAGCCCACTCCACAATATTCATGATTAATGGATCATAAATCACACTTAGTGGTCCAAAATCACACAATTAAGCCTAAATTAGGATCAGGGTACTACAGAGGGGGCAAACACAAATTTCTATGAAGCAGGTACAAATTCTACAGTCGACTCAAGTTCAACTAATGTCGGGATCTCATCAGCCTTTGGCAGTTCTGGCTCGATGTCGGTGACAAGGAGGCAGGGGTCCTTATTTTCAGCTGTTGGAGGACTTTGATCTTTCCCCTGCATGGCGAGGATAATTTTCACTCCATCTTTGACGAAAGTGTAGGTGTTCTCACGGCTCTTACTGATGCAGTCGACATCGTATTGCTATGGGAGCCCAAAAGCATGTGGTAGACGTCCATGTTAACAATGTCAAAGATGACCTAATCTTTAAAGAAGAAGGAAGAAGAGACGATAAGAGAAAAAGAAGAAGAGGGAATTTCATATTCAATAAATTTTCTTTGCAATCCTGAACGGGATTTAAATACATCGATTGAAAAAAAAAACCATAGAAATCTGAAAGAAAGCGATGCTCAATTATAAAATAGAAAGAAAATAAAAAAGTGTAATTTCCATTTGCATCCCGTTGGTTCTTTGGCCGTATTTCTCGGACGCAAGAATTTTCCATGCGTCCAGCTTGAACGTGTTGCATCATATGAATTGGTTGGGTCAATTGTTTATTAAATTAGTTTAGTACTGCTGTCATTAAGATTGTGTGAAGTACAATTTGTTAGAAGAAATGTGTGCAAGTATAATTTGGTTGAGTCGTCAAATAGATAGGCTTAGTTTGGTGAACCTATTTCAAATTAGTTGGGTTAGATTAATTTGTTTAATAAATGCATTTAGTTGGATTAACTAGTTTAAAGCAGGAGAGGGCTGAGGGAAGGGAACAATCATTTTCTCTAAATTTTAGAATTAGAACTTGAACGGGGTTTCAAGTGATTGAGACTGTGAATTCTCTCTCTTGATGACTAAGGTGTTCAGGTTTCTTAGATCTCCGACTATTACTCAGAATATGTGTAAGCCTCCATACCTTCACACACCGGATAACTTTACAGTGAATGTCCTTTTAGGGTAGAGTAGAAAACATACTCATGACTCTTGCTTCCTAAGGTGGGTTCTTAGGTATCACTCCAATCACTTTGAGTTCACTCAAACTCAATTTTACTCTTGCTTCATATTTCATACGATATTATTGGTTTATTTTAAAATACAGCAATAATGTCGCGTTTTTACTAATAATAACAGGAGTTGCGGTAAAATTTTGGTATTAGAGTGATAACAGTATTTTTGTGATAAATATAAAAGTTTCAGCTGTATTTGTGACATTGCTCATAGCTACATACAATCGAACTTCACGTCCTATTTTTTTTTTCTCTCCTCCATCATTTCCTTCTTACTTTTTCCTTTCATTTTTCCTCGAGACCTTGATAGCAACCATTTCCGTTCTTCTCTTCGGTTCTTCACTTCTTCCTTGACAGCGACGACCGAATCACGACATAAACCGCCTCCGTTAGTTCGACCTTTCTTGCTTTGTATGTTTCTTTTCTCTTCTACTCTCTCTCTCTCTCTTTATTTTCTCTCTTTTCCTTTTCTATTATCTTTTTTTTTTTCAATCTAAATAAAAAAAACTATAGACCCTTTGTCTTCTTTTCTCAAATCACAACTAAGCATCTCAATTATTTTTCTCTGATTCACAAATTTCATCTCTCATTTGCTACTGTTATCCAGGGAACAGGGTACTGATGTTTTAAGCTATTAGAGCGACTCAGTTAATATCCTTGTGGATAGTTATTTGATTAATAGTTGTTGTAGAACATTCTTATTTCTTTGATAGGTTTATGTACTTATTTTGATCATCACCATATTCATTATATTTTAAAATGTGCTTGATAGGTTCATGAATGATATTAAGTTTTTTCATTTATTATATTTTTATTATCTTTTAAATATTTATTCCGGATATTTTCCTATTAATTTTTTAATAAAAACTCAAGAATTTGAAAATATCCTGATATTACCATTAGCTATTAACATCTGAGTAACAATATTTATGACAGTAGTTTACGCTTACAAGAGTTGTATCAACCCATTTAAGAAAGGTATAAATGCTTGGAGGACGGCTGACAAGTGCTGCTCGAAAATGGTTTTTACAGAGAGGCTATAGTATCTCCATTTTTTTTTTTAATGTAAGTAAGAATTTATTCAAACCAAAAAACAAGAAAACAACCCATAAGAATACAGAGAATAAATGGAAAGCCCGGGGAAGGCAAATAACAGAAAAAGAAAGGCCTAGGAAAGGGCACAACAAACCCAAAAGAGGGAAGCCACAAACCAGCCACTAACTAGAAGAGACGAACAAAACAGAGAAACAATAGCACCAAAATTACGCCAAGAAGCCAAAAACCCCACACCCAGGGGAATAGTCATCGAACAAGAGTCGGGGTGAATTGTGGAGATAAATAGCTCATCGAAGCAACGAATCAGACGATCCGGCATTGTACCAAAGCAGCTATCCCCGCAACCTAACTGAGATAAAAGCTTGCGATAGCATGATGGTGAACACAAGTTTCCCAGGAGGTGTTAGCATTCAATAGCTCACTAAGCTCCCCAGGTTTACTAAATAGCACCCTCCTCAGAGTTAGCCTATGGAGAAGGATAGAAGATGAGCACAACTGAATACCAACATGATGAAATGCACTGATAAAAGTGGAATTCAGACGATGTAACCTAGTGCCCATAGTCAAGCCATTGTAGTCCAGGTATATGGAAGCAAGAAAGAGGTCAGTTCCAAAGAACATACAATCAAATAAAAGACTGTCAGTGACAGCTGATTTACAAACAATCTGAGGCTTTGGAACACGGTAGTTAGGGGGAGGAAGGTCCCAAAAGCAGAGAAAGAGCTGCTGATCCCCTGAAGATCGTCATTAGAAAGCAGGAACATCAATCTGCTGCGAATCTCCCAACAAATAGACATGAAAATAGCACTAGCATTTCTAGATTGAGTCTTGAAAATACACTGATTCCTTTCGATCCAGTAGTGCCAAATAATAGCAGGGACAGTTAAATGAGCAGCAAGGCTTTCAAGTCTGTTCGAACTGATAGAGAAAAGCTGCTTAGATTGATCAAGAATGGCATTGCTAGGAGCAGTAGAGCCAAATTTCAGCATAAGAAGCTGCCAGACTTTTAAGACAAACCTGCAAGAAAGAATATGAAGCTTAGTTTCCGGCTCAGTGAGGCATGGGGACAAAGTCCGTCTCTGATAAGGCCCAAACTGTATAGGAAAGTTTTTGTTTTCAGGCCCTGATTGAAGTACAACCAGCCGAGAACATAATGTCTGTTGATGCAACCCTAAACCACACAAAATCTAGCAAGATAGGAGTGTTGGTAGGAGTAGTAAAGGTGGAAGAAATGCTGAAATTCCCAGACTTAGCAGGGACCCCGAAAACACGGTCGTTAGTGTTGCACTAGGAATGCAAACAGAGTAAATTAAATCCCATATTTCCATTAGCACAACGGTGGTAGCTTGAGGGAGGACCCAAAGTCCATTGGATAACAGTCTGCACACATTGAAGTCGCGCCCCATACCCAAATCACGAATGGCCTGCACACCATAATGCTCAACGAGAATGAAACAAGGTCGCACCCATGGGTCTAGCCAGAATTTAGTTTTGTAGCCGTTACTAATAGCATGGATAATGAAGTGTTTGGCAGTATCCCTAACGTGAAGGATAGATTTCCAACCCCAAGAGGCCGAGCGCGAAGGACTGATTTCCCAAATACTTCGGCCATGCAAATATTTAGCATGGATCCACAGGTTGTCTTGCCGAGAGCAAATGTTCCAGATCTATCTCATGATGCAGGCAACGTTGATCTTGTGAATGCATCTTAGGCCCAACCCCCACCCTGCTTAGAGGAGCAGATTTAATCCAGTGAACCAGATGAATCTTTCTATGGTTGTTGTCGAACCCCAGAAAAGGGCTCTCATCATTTGCTCGATCGCAACAAGGTAAGTTTTGGGTAGCAAGAAAGAATTGGTCCATTACATATGGAGATTGCTTATAGTGGACTTGAGGAGTTCCAACCTACTAGCATATGACAAACAATTTAAGGCCCAACCATTGATCCGGTTGCGAACTTTGTCTAGAAGACCAGCATAATCTTTGATGAAAATGCAGGAAGATAGCAGAGGTAGCCCCAAAAAGTAAATTGGTAGAGAAGACTCCGACATACCAAAGATATTCAAAACCTCCTGCCTCCACATACAATTTTTTGAGAAGATGATTTGGTTTTTGGGCGAGTTGGCTTCAAGACCAGAGAAGAGGAAGAAGCGATCAAACAGATTCTTAAGAGCCCTACAAGAATCAAGATCATCCGAACAGTAGACCATCAAGTCGTTGGCAAAAAGAAGATGAGAAACACTCAGATTTCCAACAGTAAAGGGGCACTTGATAATCCCATCGTCGACCAGCTTGTTGAGAGCAACAAAAAGGCTTTCCATAACAAGAGAGAATAGGAAAGGAGATAGAGGGTCACCCTGACGAAGCCATTTTGTACTGCCAAAAAACCATTAGGTATCCCATTGATGAGAATTGAAAACATGGGAGAGACCATACAACACTCAATCCATTTCACCCATTTCTCGTGGAAATTTACTTGCTTCAGGATATGAAAGACACCCCTATTTGATGTTGTCGAAACCCTTTTGAAGATCAACATTTAAGCACAATCTAGGGACACCAATGTTGAGATGAAACCCCTTTAAGAGGTCGTGACAAAGAAGAAAGTTGCTAGAAATATCTATTCCAGGGATAAAAGCAAATTGGTCAGGGTTGACTAGCTTGTTCATAATGGGTTTCATCCGATTAACAAAAATTCTAGATATCAGCTTGTAGATTTCATTGGAAGGCAATGGGCCTATAATGATTAGGAGAGTCCGCAGATGGAGACTTAGGTATCAAGGCAATAAAGCAAGGCTTAATCTGGTTCAGAATTTGGCCGGAATTGAAGAAGTCAGAGATAGCATCCACAACATCATTACCGATGATGTGCCAACAACAATGATAGAAGGTAAGATTGAATCCATCGGGCCCAGGTGCTTTATTTGGATTGGCATTAAATAGGGCAGCTTCTATCTCGCTGCGATCAATGGGGGAGACAAGACTGCCAACATCGTCGCAAGTCAACTTGTTGCATAAATTGAAGAAACCTTCAGCATCGCCATAGAAGGGGGAAGGACCACCAAATCTAGCCTCAAAGTGATGGACAAAGGTCTTCTCAATAACAACAGGATTATCACTAGTTGATCCATCATCCTAGGTTATTGTCTGAATTTTGTTTAGGTGCTCACGAGTCTTGATTGCACTGTAGATTAATTGTTTCCCATATCTCTGAGGTTTACCCCAAGTAACCGAGATTTCTGATGAAGCAAGCTAGCTTCATAATCAATGGCATGTTCAAGCCTGTCTTTGGCATGTAACAGAGCATGGCGATTTGCATCAGATTAACAAGCATCAAAAGAAGATTGAGTCTCATCCATCTGAGTTGTACATATGTGTTGGAATATATTAAAAAAATTAGAATTATTAGAATTAGAATGTAATTAGGATTCTAGTTTGGGTTTACACTAATTAAGAGGTGTATTTAATTTAATTTGTTAAGTGTGTGAGTCTGATTGTAATAGCCCTAGGGTCGGCTAGAGGCTATATAAATAAATGTAATAGCTCAGGGTTACTTTTCTACATGGTATAAGCCAAACTTCATTCCTGAGTGCGCCTTCGTTAAGCACGCTTCTTCTTCTCTCCCTCTACCAGAGGAGATTAATCAGCATAGGGAGGGAGGGAGATACATAGGACATTGTTTCCTCTTAGTCGCTAGTGATCCTTTAGTGACTATGTTTGCTCCTTCTGCCCGTTCTCCTTACGAAAGGACAACCCTTCGTTCTGTCCCTTTGTCTCATGCAAGACGAGCAGGGTCTTACCATCTGGCAGTAGACGGTTTGCTGTGTAAATCGCCCTTGTACCTCTGTTTTTCAGATCTGGTGTTCCGGCGCTTGCAGATATTGTTCATGTCTTGCTTCATCACATTCCCGTCTGTTTCGTTACTCACCGTTTTGGTCATAGCACTGCATCTGCATCAATGGTAGTGCTCTCTGGACACTTTACTTGGGCGTCCACGTGGTTTAGATTTGCATACAAATTTTAGATCTGAGATTTACAGACAGTAAAGGCCATCCCGTATCAGATCTGTTTTCCATACTAGTTCCGACGCCACATGCTTCTTGTTTCATATCTGAAAACCCATCTCAGATCTGAGAACTTCACAACAGATTTGTTGTTCTTATCAATCGTTCGTCCCCCTCTTGCATCGGTTCGACTCTCTGCTCTCTGCTTCGTCCAGTTGCAGATCTGTTCTTGTTGCCGCCTTGCAGATCTATTCTTTTGCTGAGGTGTATTTTTCCTGATTTTGCATCATAGCCCATTTGCGTTCTCCGGTTTTGCCGCCATTTGTGCGGAGTCCTCTTTGTCTCTATTTGTTGCTGCTATAGATCTATAGATCTGGTCGTTCTTGCCACGTTTGGCGAGATCTACCATCTTTGCTGCTGCCTTTCCATATTCCAGATCTTGTCTACTACTTTCGTTCTAGAAACGGAAGAGAATAAGCCCATCTTCGCACGTTGTAATGTTAAGACAGTCCAGGCCTTTTACTGTGTTCAATCTGCAGGTTTTGCAAGTTAATTAGCTCTTTAGCTTATTTATTTTATCTATCTAGATTCGTGGGATTCATATTGTAGGGCTATAAGACTCAGATCCGTTGCTGCGCCTGCTTGGGCAGCTGCTTTCTTGCCCCCATGAAGGACTTTTTTTTTTTGCTGCGTCTTGTTTCTCGCTTGCTTGGTGTTTGGGCGACCGCTTTTGCTTAAGTAGTGTTTGGCTGTTTCCCAGCATCACTGCCCACACAAATACTTTTCACCTGATAGAGGGTCTGCAATTTTTTTGGGCTGGGTCAGATCTTCACCGGCAGGCAACACCTCTGTACATTCAAACGGACTTGTTGTTTACCGTTGCTGTTTTTTTGTTGTTTATTCTCGCCACGATTTGCGAGATCTGTGTCAAGAGGAAAGGGGGAGAGCTGAAACTTCATTCCTGAGTGCGCCTTCGTTAAGCACGCTTCTTCTTCTCTCCCTCTACAAGAGGAGATTAATCGGCATAGGGAGGGAGGAAGATACATCGGACATTGTTTCCTCTTAATCGCTAGTGATCCTCTAGTGACTATGTCTGCTCCTTCTGCCCGTTCGCCTTACGAAAGGACAACCCTTCGTTCTGCCCCTTTGTCTCATGCAAGACGATCAGGGTCTTACCATCTGGCAGTAGACGGTTTGCTGTGTAAATTGCCCTTGTACCTCTGTTTTTCAGATCTGGTGTTCCGGCTCTTGCAGATATCGTTCTTGTCTTGCTTCATCGACATTCCCGTCCGTTTGGTTACTCACCGTTTTGGTCGTAGCACTGCATCTGCATCAATGGTAGTGCTCTTTGCACACTTTACTTGGGTGTCCACGTGGTTTAGATTTGCATACAAATTTTTAGATCTGAGATTTACATACAGCAAAGACCATCTCGTATCAGATCTATTTTCCAGATCCAGTTCCGACGCCACATGCTTCTTGTTTCATATCTGAAAACCCATCTCAGATCTGAGAACTTCACAACAGATCTGTTGTTCTTATCAATCGTTCGCCCCCCTCTTGCATCGGTTCGACTATCTGCTCTCTACTTCATCCAATTGCAGATTTGTTCTTGTTGCCGCCTTGCAGATCTATTCTTTTGTCGAGGTGTATTTTTCCTGATTTTGCATCATAGCCCATTTGTGTTCTCCGGCTTTGCCGCCATTTGTGCGAAGTCCTCTTTGTCTCTATTTGTTGCTGCTATAGATCTATAGATCTGGTCGTTCTTGCCACGTTTGGCGAGATCTACCATCTTTGCTGCTGCCTTTCCATATTCTAGATCTTGTCTGCTACTTTCGTTCTAGAAACGGAAGAGAAGAAGCCCACGTTTATTTTATCTATCTTGATTCGTGGGATTCACATTGGAGGGCTATAAGACTCAGATCCGTCGCTGCGTCTGCTTGGGCAGCAGCTCTGTTGCCCCCACGATTGATTTTTTTTTTTTTTTTACTGCGTCATGTTTCTCGCTTGCTTGGTGTTTGGGCGACCGCTTTTGCTTGAGTAGTGCTTGGCTGTTTCCCAGCATCACCGCCCACACAAATACTTTTCACATGATAGAGGGTCTGCAATTTTTTTGGGTTGGGTCAGATCTTCACCGGCAGGCAACACCTCTGTACATTCAAACGTACTTGTTGTTTGCCGTTACTGTTTTTTTGTTGTTTATTCTCGCCACGATTTGCGAGATCTGTGTCAAGAGGAAAGGGGGAGAGCTGAAACTTCATTCCTGAGTGCGCCTTCATTAAGCACGCTTCTTCTTCTCTCCCTCTACCAGAGGAGATTATTCGGCATAGGGAGGGAGGGAGATACATCGGACATTGTTTCCTCTTAATCGCTAGTGATCCTCTAGTGACTATGTTTGCTCCTTCTGCCCGTTCGCCTTGCGAAAGGACAACCCTTCGTTCTGCCCCTTTATCTCATGCAAGACGAGCAGGGTCTTACCATCTGGCAGTAGACGGTTTGCTGTCTAAATCGCCCTTGCACCTCTGTTTTTCAGATCTGGTGTTCCGGCTCTTGCAGATATCGTTCTTGTCTTGCTTCATCGACATTCCCGTCTGTTTGGTTACTCACCATTTTGGTCTTGGCACTGTGTCTGCATCAATGGTAGTGCTCTTTGCACACTTTACTTGGGCGTCCACGTGGTTTAGATTTGCATACAAATTTTTAGATCTGAGATTTACATACAACAAAGACCATCCCGTATCAGATCTATTTTCCAGATCTAGTTCCGACGCCACATGCTTCTTGTTTCATATCTGAAGACCCATCTCAGATCTGAGAACTTCACAACAGATCTGTTATTTTTATCAATGGTTCGCCCCCCTCTTGCATCGGTTCGACTCTCTGCTCTCTGCTTCGTCCAGTTGCAGATCTGTTCTTGTTGCCACCTTGCAGATCTATTCTTTTGTCGAGGTGTATTTTTCCTGATTTTGCATCATAGCCCATTTACATTCTCCGGCTTTGCCGCCATTTGTACGGAGTCCTCTTTGTCTCTATTTGTTACCGCTATAGATCTATAGATCTGGTCGTTCTTGCCACGTTTGGCGAGATCTACCATCTTTGCTGCTGCCTTTCCATATTCCAGATCTTGTCTACTACTTTCGTTCTAGAAACGGAAGAGAAGAAGCCCATCTTCGCACGTTGTAGTGTTAAGACAGTCCAGGCCTTTTACTGTGTTCAATCTGCAGGTTTTACAAGTTAATTAGCTCTTTGGCTTATTTATTTTGTCTATCTAGATTCGTGGGATTCATATTGGAGGGCTATAAGACTCAGATCCGTTGCTGCGTCTGCTTGGGCAGCAACTCTGTTGCCCCCACGAAGGATTTTTTTTTTTTTTGCTGCGTCATGTTTCTCGCTTGCTTGGTGTTTGGGCGACCGCTTTTGCTTGAGTAGTGTTTGGCTGTTTCCCAGCATCGCCGCCCACGCAAATACTTTTCGCCTGATAGAGGGTCTGCAACTTTTTTGGGTTGGGTCAGATCTTCACCGGCAGACAACACCTCTGTACATTCAAACGTACTTGTTGTTTGCCGTTGCTGTTTTTTTGTTGTTTATTCTCACCACGATTTGGAAGATCTTTGTCAAGAGGAAAGGGGGAGAGCTGAAAAAAGGGACACAAATTACCCTTCTCCTCATACTTAGCTGCCTTTCGGGCAGCCTTGTTTAGTCGTTTCTCCAATATGAGACAGACTCTTTAGCCGAAGAAAGGGACGCAACTTGCCCTTCGAGCACGCCTTGTTTTGTAGTTTCTCGAACATGAGACAGCATGTTTCGGACACATGTCTATTAGTTATGGAATTCATCCACACTTTTTATTTGGAGGACTCTGATTCTTCCCCATTATTTGCTGGCCTTATATGGATATAGACTTTGCTGACTTTTTATGGCTACAGCCTTTTTTGCTGATCTTTATGACTTCAGCCATTGTATGCTGGCCTTTTATGCCTATACCCTTATTTGCTGGTCTTTATGACTTTAACCATTGTTTATTGACCTTTTATGGCTACAACCTTATTTACTGGTCTTTATGGCTTCAGCCATTTTTTGCTGGCCTTTTATGGCTACAGCCCTACTTGCTGGTCTTTATGATTTCAGCTTTTGTTTATTGGCCTTTTATGGCTACAACCATTTATTTGCGGGCCTTTTATGGCTACATCCATTGTTTGCTAGCCTGTTCGATTTGGTTGATCGATGTGACGGCTTCAGCCCCTTGTTTTTTAGCTATTTATTGCATGTGTTTATCGCATATTGCGTTCACTGTTTTCGCTGGACAACTATCATACAACCACTGTCGTCGTCCGTGCCAAGTTTTCTGTTTTAGGCCGCCGTTTGTGTTTGCCGCCTATCATTTTGCAGCTAATCAATGCTGCCACATAAACAACTATTTACAGCTTGATAACGCTACCACTTCAACAAGTTTTGCAGCCAATCAGTGTGTTGCTTCAACAAATCTTTGTGGCTAGTCGGTTTGCCACTTTTACATTTCAACTGACCTTTCATCACGTTCCAAGTTTCGCGTTCATCCACACTTCATCTTGCGGGGGCATGTTGGAATATATTTAAGATATTAAAATTATTAGAATTATAATGTAACTAGGATTCTAATTTGGGTTTACATCTAATTAAGAGGTGTATTTGATTTATAATTAGTTAAGTGTTTAAGTCTGATTGTGATAGCTCTAGGGTCGGCTAGAGGCTTTATAAATACATGTAATAGCTTAAGGTTGAATACAATACTCAAATTATTTACTTTTCTACAATATGTCAATGGTGACCTTGTTCTTAGGCTTCGATTGATGCCAAAGAAAGGGTGCATGCTTGATGAGCTCGAGCTTGTTGAATAAGATAAACATAGGCACTCCATAGACCTCTTGGTTCCAGGCAGATTCCACGATACTCAAGAATTCTGGGTCTTTACACTAGAATTTGATAAACTTGAATGGTAGCTCTTTCATTGGAATAATGGATTTAGTGGAGAGAACAATACCTAGGCCCAACTATGTCTATAGGTGGAGCAGGCCGTTGCCTAAGGCCTCCAAATAGATAGTGAAATTCCAGGTCCAGGTGTACGAGAAAGGATTGACTAGAGAGGGGGGGGGGAGGGGGGGGGGGGGGGTGTGAATAGATCAATCCCAACTTTAATGATCTTTCCAGAATTTTCTTGATTAAAGAGAAACTGTGCGGAATTAAATCTTAGTTAATCAAGTATGTGATTTTGGAAGTGTGTGATTTTTGTTGTTTCTTCTCGCCACGATTTGCGAGATCTGTGTCAAGAAGAAAGGGGGAGATCTAAAGAAAGGGACACAAATTGCCCTTTTCCTCATACTTAGCTGCCTTTCGAGCAGCTTTGTTTAGTCGTTTCTCCAATATGAGACAGACACTTTAGCCAAAGAAAGGGACGCAACTTGCCCTTCGAGCACGCCTTGTTTTGTCGTTTCTGGGAAATGAGACAGCATGCTTTGGACACATGTCTATTAGTTGTGGAATTCATCCACACTTTTTATTTGGAGGACTCTGATTCTTCTACATTATTTACTGGCCTTATATGGATATAGCCTTTACTGACTTTGTATGGCTAGAACTTTTTTTATTGATCTTTATGACTTCAGCCATTGTTTGCTTGCCTTTTATGCCTGTACCCTTATTTGATGGTCTTTATGATTTCAGCCACAATTTACTGACCTTTTATGGCTACAACCCTATTTGCCAGTCTTTATAGCTTCAGCCATTTTTTTGGCCTTTTATGGATACAGCCCTATTTGCTGGTCTTTATGATTTCAGCCATTGTTTGTTAGCCTTTTATGGCTGCAACCATTTATTTGCGGGCCTTTATGGCTACATCCATTGTTTGCTAGCTTGTTCGATTTAACTGATCGATGTGATGGCTTCAACCCCTTGTTTTCTAAGCTATTTATTGCCTATGTTTACCGCATATTGCGTTCACTGTTTTCGCTGGACAACTATCTTACAACCACCGCCGTCATCCGTGCCAAGTTCTGTGTTTTAGGCCGCCGTTTGTGTTTGTCGCCTATCATTTTGTAACCAATCAATGCTCCCACATAAAAAAATATTTGCAGCTAGTTAACGCTGCCACTTCAATAAGTTTTGCAGCCAATCAGTGTGTTGCTTCAACAAATCTTTGTGGCCAGTCGGTTTGCCACTTTTACAGTTCACCTGCCGTTTCTTCACGTTCCAAGTTTCGCGCTCATCCCCACTTCATCTTGCGGGGGGTGTTGGAATATATTTAAGATATTAAAATTATTAGAATTATAATGTAATTAGGATTCTAATTTGGGTTTACCTTTAATGAAGATGTGTATTTGATTTATAATTAGTTAAGTGTTTAAGTCTGATTGTGATAGCTCTAGGGTCGGCTAGTGGCTATATAAATACATGTAATAGCTTAGGGTTGAATACAATACTCAGATTATTTACTTTTCTACAATATGTTAATGGTGACCTTGTTCTTAGGCTTGGATTGATGCCAAACAAAGGGTGCATGCTTGACGAGCTCGAGCTTGTTGAATAAGAAAAACATAGGCACTCCATAGACCTCTTGGTTCCAGGCAGATTCCACTATACTCAAGAATTCTTGGTCTTTACACTAGAAGTTGATAAACCTGAATGGTAGCTCTTTCATTGGAACAGTGGATTTAGTGGAGAGAACAATACCTAGACCCAACTATGTCTATAGGTGGAGCAGGCCGCTGCCTAAGGCCTCCAAATAGATAGTGAAATTCTAGGTGTGCGAGAAAGGATTGACTAGAGGGGGGTGAATAGATCAATCCTAATTTTAATGATCTTTCTAGAATTTTCTTGATTAAAGAGAAAATATGCAAAATTAAATCTTGGTTAATCAAGTGTGTGATTTTGGAAGTGTGTGATTTTTGTTGTTTCTTCTCGACATGATTTGCGATATCTGTGTCAAGAAGAAAGGGGGAGAGCTGAAGAGTGGGACACAAATTGCCCTTCTCCTCATACTTAGCTGCCTTTTGAGCAGCCTTGTTTAGTCGTTTCTTCATTATGAGACAGACTCTTTAGCCGAAGAAAGGGAGGCAACTTGCCCTTAGAGCACGCCTGGTTTTGTCGTTTCTCGAAAATGAGACAGCATGTTTCGGACACATGTCTATTAGTTGTGGAATTCATCCACACTTTTTATTTGGAGGACTCTGATTCTTCCCCATTTTTTGCTGGCCTTATATGGATATAGCCTTTGCTGACTTTTTATGGCTACAGCCTTTTTTGCTGATCTTTATGACTTCAGCCATTGTTTACTGGCCTTTTATGCCTATGCCCTTATTTGCTGGTCTTTATGACTTTAACCATTGTTACTAACCTTTTATGGCTACAACCTTATTTGCTGGTTTTTGTGGTTTCAGCCATTGTTTGCTGGCCTTTTATGGCTACAACCCTATTTGTTGGTCTTTATGATTTCAGCATTTGTTTGCTGGCCTTTTATGGCTACAACCATTTATTTGCGGGCCTTTATGGCTACATCCATTGTTTGCAAGCCTGTTCGATTTGATTGATCGATGTGACGGCTTTAGCCCCTTGTTTTCTAGGCTATTTATTGCCTGTGTTTATCGCATATTGCGTTCTTTGTTTTCGCTGGACAACTATCTTACAACCACTGTTGTCGTCCGTGCCAAGTTCTGTGTTTCAGGCCGCCGTCTGTGTTTGCCGCCTATCATTTTGCAACCAATCAATGCTGCAACATAAACACATATTTGCAATTAGTTAACGTTGCCACTTCAACAAATTTTGCAGACAATCAGTGTGTTGCTTCAACAAATCTTTGTGGCCAGTCAGTTTGCCACTTTTGCAGTTCTCCTGACGTTTCTTCACTTTCCAAGTTTCGCGTTCATCCACACTTCATCTTACGGGGGCGTGTTGGAATATATTTAAGATATTAAAATTATTAGAATTATATTGTAATTAGGATTCTAATTTGGATTTACTTCTAATTAAGAGGTGTATTTGATTTATAATTAGTTAAGTGTTTAAGTCTGATTGTGATAGCTCTAGGGTCGGCTAGAGGCTATATAAATGCATGTAATAGATAGGGTTGAATACAATACTCAGATTATTTACTTTTCTACAATGTGTCAATGTTGACCATGTTCTTAGGCTTGGATTAATGCCAAACAAAGAGAGCATACTTGACAAGCTCGAGCTTGTTGAATAAGAAAAACATAGGCACTCTATAGACCTCTTGGTTCCAGGCAAATTCCACGATACTCAGGAATTCTAGGGTCTTTACACTAGAAGTTGATAACCTAAATGGTAGCTTCTTTCATTGGAACAATGGATTTAGTGGAAAGAACGATACCTAGGCCCAATTATGTCTATAGGTGGAGCAGGCTGCTGCCTAAGGCCTCCAAATAGATAGTGAAATTCCAGCTGTGCGAGAAAGGATTGACTAGAGGGGGGGGGGGGGGGGGGGGGTGAATAGATCAATCCCAATTTTAATGATCTTTTCAAAATTTTCTTGATTAAAGAGAAACTGTGCGGAATTAAATCTTCGTTAATCAAGTGTGTGATTTTGGAAGTGTGTGATTTTTGTTATTTCTTCTCGCCATGATTTGCGATATCTGTGTCAAGAAGAAAGGGGGAGAGCTGAAGAATGGGACACAAATTGCCCTTCTCCTCATACTTAGTTGCCTTTTGAGCAGCCTTGTTTAGTCGTTTCTCCATTATGAGACAGACTCTTTAGCCGAAGAAAGGGAGGCAACTTGCCCTTAGAGCACGCCTTGTTTTGTCGTTTCTCGAAAATGAGACAGCATGTTTCGGACACATGTCTATTAGTTGTGGAATTCATCCACACTTTTTATTTGGAGGACTCTGATTCTTCCCCATTTTTTGCTGGCCTTATATGGATATAGCCTTTGCTGACTTTTTATGGCTACAGCCTTTTTTGCTGATATTTATGACTTCAGCCATTGTTTGCTAGCCTTTTATGCCTGTACCCTTATTTGCTGGTCTTTATGACTTCAACCATTATTTACTAACCTTTTATGGCTACAACCCTATTTGCTGGTCTTTATGGATTCAGCCATTGTTTGCTGGCCTTTTATGGCTACAACCCTATTTGCTGGTCTTTATGATTTCAGCCTTTGTTTGTTGGCCTTTTATGGCTACAACCATTTATTTGCGGGCCTTTATGGCTACATCCATTATTTGCTAGCTTGTCTGATCTGATTGATCGATGTGATGGTTTTAGCCCCTTGTTTTTTAGGCTATTTATTGCCTGTACTTATCGCGTATTGCGTTCACTGTTTTCACTGGAAAACTATCTTACAATCACTGCCGTCGTCCGTGCCAAGTTATGTGTTTCAGGCCACCATCTGTGTTTGCCGCCTATCATTTTGCAGCCAATCAATGCTGCCACATAAACACATATTTACAGCTAGTTAACGCTGCCACTTGAACAAGTTTTGCAACTAATCAGTGTGCTGCTTCAACAAATCTTGGTGGCTAGTCGGTTTGCCACTTTTGTAGTTCACCTGTCGTTTCTTCACATTCCAAGTTTCGCGTTCATCCACACTTCATCTTGCGGGGGGGTGGTGGGATATATTTAAGATATTAAAATTATTAGAATTATAATGTAATTAGGATTCTAATTTGGGTTTACCTCTAATGAAGATGTGTTTTTGGCTTATAATTAGTTAAGTGTTTAAGTCTGATTGTGATAGCTCTAGGGTCAGCTAGAGGCTATATAAATACATGTAATAGCTTAGGGTTGAATACAATACTCAGATTATTTACTTTTCTACAATATGTCAATGGTGACCTTGTTCTTAGGCTTGGATTGATGCCAAACAAAGGGTGCATGCTTGACGAGCTCGAGCTTGTTGAATAAGAGAAACATAGGCACTGCATAGACCTCCTGGTTCCGGGAAGATTCCACGTTACTCAAGAATTCTGGGTCTTTACACTAGAATTTGATAAACCTGAATGGTAGCTCTTTCATTAGAATAGTGGATTTAATGGAGAGAACAATACCTAGGCCAACTCTGTCTATAGGTGGAGCAGGCCGCTGCCTTAGGCCTCCAAATAGATAGTGAAATTCTAGGTGTTCTAGAAAGGATTTGTAACACCCCGGATATTCAAGTTATCAATATATAAGAATTTTCCCCTTTAATTTGTGAATTATTGGATATGGACCTTAGATGGGTAAGTTGTTTGGTCAATTGCTCAATTAAGACCCAACAGATGGTGGATAGGTTTTCAATTGAATTAAATGGTTGAGATGTATTTAATTGGGTCAAAATTGTCAATTGGGTCAAAATGCCCAATTGGGACCCAATGGGTCGTGGTTGACTTGGTTGACCACCAAGTGAGTTCAAGCTTAATTATATTGGACTGAATTAAGTTGGAAATGGAATTATGTAATTGAGTTGATTTTAAGTGAGTTGAGTTTAAAAGAGTGAAAAATAATTGAGTTATGGTGAGTTGGATGGGAAGTTAGTGGGACCTTCATCTTAAGTGAGTGGAGTGTGAAGATGAAGGTGTTTTGTTGTTTCAAAAACCAACTCAAGGCAGACACGTTGGAATGGGAGTTTCATCTCATGGGATGATCCAAAATGGAACATCAATGGGAGGTGGACGGTTTTATTGTTGTTACACAATCCAAGTCAAGGCATACACATTGGAATGGGAGTTTCATCTCATGGGATGAAACTCCAAAATGGAACATCAATGGGAGGTGGACGGTTTTATTGTTGTAACACAATCCAAGTCAAGGCTACACCGTTGGGGACATGGGTGTTTCATCTCATGGATGAAACCCCCAAATGAAACTTTAAGGAGGGAGGTGAAAGGGCATGGGAGTTACAAAGGGGTGCCACCAAGGGACACCACCTTTGGCCGACCCTCATTAACCTAGGAAAGGGTTTTGTTTCAAGTCACTCTCTCCCTCTCCCTCTTGGCCGAATCACTCCTCAAGACAAGAACACTAAGTGTAGTTTCATCTCACTCTCTCCCTCTCACTCAAGGCCGATTCCCTCTCAAGACAAAGGACTTAGAGTTTTATCTCAAGTTTTCTCTCTTTCTCCCTCTCTCAAATCTGTACCTCTTGGCTGAACCACCCCAAGGGATTCCATCAAGATCAATCTCTGTAACACCCTGCCCTTTTTCCACCCTTCCGAAAATCAGAGTCTAATTTTTTTTTTTATAAATAAGTAAAGTGGAAGAGAGTGGGGAGCGTCACGACGCGAACTAAGTCCGACCCTTAAGTGGCCACCCATGTGTGCATGGACTAAGTCCATTAAAACCAATCCACACATGGTACTAAAAAAAAAATTGCGGAATAATATAAACTAATTGCGGAACTAAACTGTTTAGATAGCAAAGTACAAGTCGTCAAACCAAAATTACTTAAATCCGATAACCTTCATCAAAACTACTTCACAAACCATAATAATGTTACTAAGTTATTACATGTCCATATAAAAGTATCCAAATGTCAATAAATAATTCCATTCCATATCCAAGCTCATATGCTTGGCTTCCTTCGCGATCCTCGGCCTTTCCTTTTCCCTTTCCTGCGTCATCCACTAAGGATAAAAATAGGGCGTTAGATCAACGTGCCCAATAGGTCTTCCGATTAGGGTTACCACAAGGTTAGTATAAAACATGCATGTATCATAATAATATATGATCAACAAAACTTACAAAAACAATTCTATGTATGTATACAAATGTAATGAGTACCCACCCATCACAATTATACATAGCCATCACTTGACGGGATTCTCATCGTCAAGGTAACCCATAGTGTTCTTTCGTTTCCTCTCGATGAGATTCTCATCGTCAAGGTATTCCTGCTGGTGGGGCTCTCATCACCTAAGGAGGCCCCACAGTTGCATCACGGACATTCCGACGGAGTGTGGGCTCCGATTTTCATATTCATCACCCCATGCCATGCATGAGATGTCAATGAGTACATGCCATTTGTAAATAAATCTTAACATTCAAATCCCCTTTGAAACATAATATTTTAACACAAATAACTCATCAAAATCAACATAAAAACAGCAAGTATAATATGTGGTTACAAAGAGGTAGGAAACTTATTCAAAAGTCACAAACAATGTCCGTTCATCACTCGTTCGCAATTGCGCACCGTTCAAGAATGTCCCGTTACCTTGTTTATATAACAACAAGTCAAACACTAACCATTTAATTTCCAATTAAATCTAAGTCCCAAAAATCACTTTGTGGGGTTCAGCCATAACGCATGGCCGAACCTCACCCACTTGTATTTGATATTTCTTTTTATTTAATTAACACCCTAGAACACCTCAAGCTACAAACATACTTTGGTAGGGTTCGGCCATACAACATGGCCAAACCTTACCACTTTGGGTTTGACCCCTCTTTCAATTCCTTTGATCATTTCATTCCATATTTACATTCTAGCTTGTATTTACGGTTTTGCCATTGGTTTAACCTTTGCTTGATATGGTTAACCATCAACATCCATAAAAATCCACCTTAGTGGGGTTCGGCCATACAACATGGCCGAACCTCACCATCTTAATTTTTGTTCCTTTAATCCTTCATACATACATCTCCATTTTGATTTTTAACCACTTCAAAATAAACTTAGTCCATCAAATACCCATTAGTGGGGTTCGGCCATACTACATGGCCGAACCTCACCCTATGGATTTTTATCCTTGTTTCCATCATCTATCATGGTTGATTATTTACTTAATACTAAATCCAAAGATAAACATATGAAATTCTTTAACCACCATTTATAATTTCCACCATGTTCTTAACTCCTAATAACCCATAAAATGGTCCATGGGGTTCGGCCATACACATGGCCGAACCCTATGGTTCTCTTGACTCAATCATTCCATCATTTGTATATCGTTTATGCTCAATACTTTAGCCATAATAATAATATGGTTCACCCATTCAATGGCCGACCCAAAACATCAATCTTAACTCCAATTAGAACACCTAAAAACCTCCATAACATTGCATGGTTTTTAACTCTCAAAAACCATCAAAATAACCAAATCATTTCATGGGGTTCGGCCATCCAAAGTGGCCGAACCCTATGATCCATGTTTCTACCCTTTTTAAACATCATCTTCCATGGTTTAAACCTTTGATAGATTCGGTCATACAATGGCCGAATCATGCTCCCTTATCCATTTTATTTAATCAAAGATTATGATATACTTACCAATCTCCTTAGCCTCTTTTCTTTCCTTTGATCCTTCCTTCCTCCCTTCTTGCTCCTTTAGTCCTTTAGCCGATTGTGTGCTTGCTCAAAATGAGATCACCAAGGGCTGGTTCGGCCAAGGTGGAGATAGGTTTTGAGAGAGGGAGAGAGATGAAAATTCCTAAGCTTCTTGAGATGGAAATTCGGTCAAATGGTGTAGTGTACCCCTTTTGTTAATCAGCCCCCAAAACCCTCTTACCCTCATCAATATTGATCTAACCAAGGAGTCCCTTGGCATAACTATGGGACACTTGGCTTAAGCTCATGCAACCCTTCCATCTCCCAAAGTTGGTTCTTGGGTCTCCATCATGAGATGGAAACCCTCCAAGTTCCCAATGTAAATCTTATCTCATTCCATTGAATTTTATGCATGGGATACCACTCCCATGCCACCAACGTGTGGGTCTTTGCTTTGTGGTCTTTAAAATCAACACAACTCCTCATCTTCCCACTTGACTCACTTGAGTTAAAGGTCTCCATGACTTCCAATCCAACTCATTCAACTCATTAGCTCAACTCACTCATTTAATTCCACTCATTTAATTCACTCGAGTCAACTCAATTGTTTGATTCCTGTCCAACACAATTCAGCCCCAACTCAACATAATTTAACTCAACCTTTTAGCTCACTTGATGGTCCACATGGTCAACATGGTCAAGCTCGATCCATTGGGTCCCCATTTAACTTCTTGGTCCAATTAGGTGCCGTGACCCATTTAAGTGACAATTATCCATTTAAATGTGGTTTACCCAATTGCACATAGCTTACCCATTTATCATCTATTGAACTCCCATTCAATTCAGCCTAACCCAATTAAACTTGAGCTCACCCAATGGTCAAACAAGTCCACCACGACCCATTGGGTCCCAATTGGGTAGTTGACCCATTTAATCACACATACCCAATTATTTCCAACCGAATTCCATCCTTGATCCATTGGATCATAATTGGGCTATTGACCCAATTCTTTGCCATTTATCTCCATTGATCCACATCTACCATCCGTTGGGCAATTGACCCAACATTTACCCATCTAAGATTCATATCTTTTTAATTCACCATTCCAATGGCATTTTCGTAAATATGGATATATTGAAAAATCGGGGTGTTACAATACAATCCTCTTTTTAAATTTTTCGTCCCGAAAATCGGTCGAAGTAGGATTCCAAAATAAATTACATAAACAATTCAGGGTGAGCTATTCTCATTTCCGACACAAGTTCCCAAGTGGCCTCCTCAATACCATGTCGATCCCATACCACTTTGACGAACTGAATCGCTCGGTTTCGCAACACCCTTTGCTCAGTCTCTACTATTCTGACAGGCCTCTCGATGTATGTCACGTCACTTTGCACCTTTGTATCTTGCACATTCAAAACATGAGACTGATCGGGATTGTACGTCCTCAGCATTGATACATGAAACACATCGTGTAGAGATGCCAATTGTGAAGGAAGTGCTAACCGATAAGCTGCATCCCCCATCCTTCTTATGATGGGAAACGGTCCCACATATCTTGGTGACAGTTTCCTCTTCTTTCCAAACCTCATATGTCCCTTCCGTGGAGAGACCTTTAAGAACACCATGTCCCCCACGTCAAATTTAAGGAACCTTTTCCTCTTGTCAGCATAACTCTTCTGACGATTCTGTGTAGTTAATAGATGTTGCCTGTATTAACTGTATTTGCGTTGTGGTCTCTGCAACCAACTCGGGTCCTATCAATGCAGGCTCACCAGCCTCTGTCCAGCACACTAGTGATCTACACGGCCTACCATATAAAACCTCAAATAGGGCCATCTGAAGGCTTGCCTGGTAACTGTTGTTATACGAGAATTCTACCAGCGGCAAGTGATCCTCCCATCCACCCTTGAAATCTAACATGCATGCTCTCAGCATGTCTTCCAATACTTGTATAGTCCTTTCCGACTGTCCATCAGTCTGTCGATGGAATGTTGTGCTAGTCAGTAGATTTGTCCCCACAGCCGACTGCATGCTCTGCCACACTCTGCCTGTAACACCCCAATTTCTCAATAAGATGAATATTTACGAAAATGCCCTTGGATTGGTAAATTCAATAAATGTGATTGTAAATAAGGAAATGGTGTGGCCCATTGTTCAAATTAAGACCCTATGAATATATTATAAGGGTCAAATTATCATGAATGGGTAATGAACATCAATTTGGGTCAATATGGTTAATTGGGTCAAAGGACCCAATTGGACCCAATGGGTCATAATGGACTTATTAGACCATTGGGTGAGCCCAAATTTAATGGGGTTAAGCTGAATTGATTGGAAATTACATGGAGCATAAATGGGGAGGCTTGATGCACATGTGAAAACCAAATGCAAATGGCTAAAACAACCCATAAATGGGTCATGGCGTCAAAACGGGTCAACAAGCTAAATGGGGACTCAATGGGTCTGGTTGGCCATGTTGACCATGGCTGAACATGTGGACCCTTGAGTGAGCTCAATTGTGAGTCAAACCAGGTTGAGTTGGATTGGAATGAGTTGCATTTAAATTAAATGGTTGGGTTGACTCAAGTGTAATAAATGAATGGAAATTAATGTGGTGAGTTAAGCCATTGAGTTGGGGTGAGTTAAAATGGAAATCAAAGAGGTCTTATTTCCATTGAGTCAAAAGGAATATGAGGAGGTGCCTTGGTCTCAAACAAACCAAAACAAGTCCCACACGTTGGGGGACTTGTAATGGTAGTTTCCATGCTAAGTTTTAAATGGAATTGATGGGAATGAGATAAAAATCCCATGGGAATATGGAGGGGTTTCCATCTCATATGGAAACCCAGGCCTCCAACAGTTGGGATGCCAATGGGTACATTGGTTGGCAGCAAGTGTCTCATTGGTATGAGCAAGATTTTATGAGGGAAATGAGTGGATTAAGTGGCTGATTTAACAAAAGGATTGAACACCTCCTTTGGTCGAATGCACATTGCAAACCTTGGAGTTCCATCTCTCCCTCTCCCTCTCTCTCCAAACTCATACTCTTGGCCGACCAGCAGTGGTGTTTTTCACCTTTGATCAAGCACCAATTCGGCTAGAAGCTAAGGAAGAAGGAAGGAAACAAGAGGGATGAAGGCAAAGAGCAAAGACAAGAAGAAAAGCTTGGAATTTGGTAAGCATTTCCATGGATTTTTGTTTAATAAAATGGGATAAATGAAACATGATTTGGCCATGGGTTGGCCGAATCTACCAAGGGTATGGAGTAGGTATATTGATGGTTAAAAGATAGAAAGCATACAAGGTGGCCGAACCCCATGAAATGTTATGATCATGTTGATTGTTTTTGTAAGATAAAACCATGCAAATAATGGACTGTTTTAGATGTTTAATTAGACTTAAAATGCATGTTTTGAAAAGGTTTAAATCATAGAATTGAGTGTCACGTTTTGGGCCATGGAATGGCCGAATGTTTCAAGGAAATTAACCTTGGATAAAGGTTGTGTAAATGGAAAGAAAAAAAATATATCATTGGGTTCGGCCACCTTGGTTGGTCGAACCCCATGAAATTCATTTGGTTAGGTTTATGGTTTTGAAGTCTACAAACCATACCGATGGTGGAGGTGTTTACATGTTTTAATTGGGTCATGTTATGGCCAAATTTATCAATGGTTAAATTATGATATGAGGTTTAAAAGGATAGAAACTTAGAGCATAGGGTTCGGCCACTTTGGATGGCCGAACCCCATGAACGTAATTTGATATATGGTATGGTTCTTGAGGGATAAAAACCATACCATGTGTGAAGATTTTAAAGGATTGTAAAATAGAATTAAGTTATTATTATGGGGTCGGCTATGGATGGCTGAATTCTACTGTTTTTATGGCTAAGATGCAATGGATAAATTATGTAGAATTATTGGAAGAATTGCATCAAAAGAACCATAAGTTTCGGCCATGTGAATGGCTTGAACCCCATGGATCAGTTCATATGGACTATTTTGTTGAATTAATGGGTTTCAACTTGAAGATCATGGAACAATATGATGTGTTTAAAAAGGGTTCCAAGTGAACATTTGGATAAGTCATGGGGTTTACTATGGCTAAGTTGTGACATGAAGGTTCAAAGGTGGTTCGGCCATATGTATGGCCCAACCCCATGGACCATGACTATGGGTTTTATGAATACATTTCATGGAAATAATCAGTGGTTTTTAAAAGTTAAAAGCATGATATAACTAAGTACTGGTAGCAATGGCAGTTTTGTGAATAAGGGTAACAATCAAGAGATGAAATGAGGGACCAAACTTAGATGATGTGGTTCGGCCATGTTGTATGGCCGAACCCCATCAAAATAAATGATTGGGATTAAAGTTGATTCATGGTTTATGTGAATAAGGTGACGGATCTCTTTGACGACACGCTAGTCGTGAATGGGTGACGATTAAGAAAGATCGGACGCTGAAGTGAATCTTCAGTAGGTTTCCTACCTACTTGTAACCACTATGATGATATAGTTTTATCATGATTTTGATAAGATATGTTGTTATTATTATTATGTTTCAATTGGTTTTTGAATCATGAGATTTATGTACATGCTTCATATATTCATTGGCATCTCATGCATGGACATGGGATGATGATTATGGAATGCCTCCTTAGGCGATGAGGGTCCCGCTAGGAGTAGTATCATGATGATGATAATACATTGGTCTCCTTAGGCGATGTAGGTCCCGCCAGGAGAAACGTTATAATGATGAGAAATACATTGGTCTCCTTAGGCGATGCAGGTCCCGCCAAGAGAAATGTTATAATGATGAGAAATACATTAGTCTCCTTAGGCGATGCAGGTCCCGCCAGGATAAATGTTATAATGATGAGAATCACATTGGTCTCCTTAGGGGTCCCGCCAGGAGAAATATTATGATGATGAGAGCCACATTGGCCTCCTTAGGTGATGAGGGTCTCGCCAGGAGGAATATCATCAAGAAGAAATGAAAGTGTATTGTGATTTACCTTGACGATGAGAGTCTCGTCAAGTGATGGCGATGTATATGCATGATGGGAGGGACTCATTACATGTGCATATTTACATAGCATTGATTTATCTGTTTTGATGACCATATATATTATGATATATGCTTGTTTTTATATACTAACCATGTGGTAGCCCTAATCGGAAATCCTGCTCGGCGCGTTGATCTAATGCCCTAATTCTATCCATAAAGGATAATGCAGGAAATGGAAAAGGGAATGAGAAGGTCATGAACCTGGAGGGGAGCCAAGCTGAAGCGCTTGATTGATGATTGGGATGTCTTTATTACTGTCTTTTGAGTAATATTTTATGGACATGTAACAGCTAGTAAAATTTGCTATGGTTTGTTTATGGTATTGACAATGGATGTTTGGATTAAGTTATTTAATAATTGAGACATGTACTTGCTATCTATTCAGTCTAATTCCGCAGTTAGTCTAGTTTATTCTGTATAACTTGTTTAGTTCCATGTATGAATTGTTATCGTGGGTTTAGTCCATGCACACATGGGTGGCCAGTTAAGGGTCGGACTTGGGAAGTCCGAAGTTAGCTCACGTCGTGACGCCGCCCTCTCTCTTCCAGGTGTTATTCTATTATTGTAAAAAAAAAAAAATTAGACTCTGATTTCTCGGAGAGGGCGGGGTGTTATAGTTGGTATCAGAGTGAAACGGGAAGCTGAATCATCGAAGTGAGATTAAGACGGTTTCATGTCTCACTGACAGATAAGAATCCCAACTGACCGACTCTTCGGAGTCCGCTGACTGGGGGCCGGATTAATTTACTTCGAGTGACTTAGACTGAACAATCAATCTGAGAACGACAATGAAAGATAGCAAAGTAAAGTACAGTCATCGTAATTGGACATATCAAACATAGCAAAGTAGGATGTACTCCCCTGATATCCCCCATTGAGAAACAAACAACAGGAATTTAGAGATTTCCCCAGAAGCAAAAGAAAACAAAGTGTGAAGATTTGGCAATTTCCCCAAACACAATGCATGATATGATATATAAGAAATTTCCCGAAACCTAGATTGGTTTTATTAGAACTTCTGTTGATTATTTATGAGTTCTATGTTATGATACAGATATGTCAAGTAACGTGGAGTACACGGAATTGTGGGATAAAGGGACACCTAGCTGTCCAATAGATTTGGTGTCGGCTTCCAACAACTCCAGTTTGGAAGTTAATGTGGACTTTCAAGAGGGACCTCCCGAGGAAGATGAAGTGGACCTAGCACTTTTTCCGGAGGATCTTATGGAAGACATTCCTTGGATGATGGAACCTCTTGAGGAAATTGAAGAGGATCTAGCACCTTTACCGGAGGATCCTATGGAAGATGTTCTTATAATAATGGAATCAATTGGGGAGATAGAGCCTGACGTTATGTGTGAGTTGTGTAACCAGGATGGGCACAGCTGTACTTATTATCCCCACCCTCTGGGCGTGGTTTGCCCGGTTTGTGAACTACATGGGCACGGTGAGGCAAGGACTAATTGTCCTTATATTGGAGGACCAGGGGTAATACCCTGCTTGACATGTGGAGTATTGGGACACATGTCGATGACATGTCCTGATAATCGCTTTAAGTTCGCTGATGATGCAGGATCTTCCACGGAAGATTAGGTTAAGGGTTAGAAAGAAAGGTTAGGGAAATGGAAATATTTTGCAAGGGTGCATTTTGTTATTCTAAGGGTTTGTTTTACCCTATCAACCCTTGTACAAAGATGAATTATGAATATAAATAAAGTTTGCCATTTTGTGATTCTATGAGGATTTCTAGCATTTAATGATGTTGTGAAGAAAACTAAGCCAATAATGTTTTCATGAATTAGGGAAAGATGGCACCACAGAAAAAGATCCCAAAGAATCAGAAGGGAAAAGAGAAAGTATTGCAAATTGGATTAGGCGAAGGGGCTTCAAAAAGGAAGACCCGACAAGACGATCAAGGAAAGGAAAAAGAGATATCCTTCATTCCACATGAAGAGGAGTTATCTCAATTTATAAAGGAGAAAGTTGTACATGACAAAGATGAGGAAGAACCCCAGGATGGGTCTAAGAAATCACTCCATGATAAGGAGGAAGAGGAGAACAACAACAGCGGCGTACATACACCAATACCATATGTGCCGCCTGAACTACAACGCTTGGTACAAGCTGTAGCCACTTCCATCCTCCAACAACATCTGAATGGAGGTGGAAGCTCCAGTGAGGCCAGTGACCGGAATATGGTCAGGGACTTCCAACAACAGCGGCCACCTTATTTCAAGGGGAGAGAGGGGCCTGTTGGAGCGGAGAACTGGCTGAAGAAAATCTCCCAGTTATTGACTCTGCTTAGCATCAAGAGTCATGCCCACAAGATTCTATTGGCCACGTCACAGCTGATAGATGACGCTGGTAAGTGGTGGGAAGTAGTGGAAAAGCAGTAGGCACTTGTGCCAGAAAGGGAGAGAACTGACATGACCTGGGAACCATTCTCAGCGACGTTCCTGGAACACTATTTCCCCGGTGGAGGAGAGGGAACGTCAGACTCAAGCATTTCTGTCCTTGGTGCAGGGCTCCATGACAGTAGCTGAATATCACAGGGAATTCTTGAGTTTATCATGCTATGCGTTCTACATTGTGGACACGGAGTATCGGAAGGCTCGCAAGTTCGAGCCTGGGCTGCGGTCGAACATTAGGGCCAGAGTGACCATGTTCAAAGCGGCTAGGCTGGCGGAAGTGGTCAGTAAAGCTACCATTGTTGAGCAAGAATTGGCTGAGTTCACACGAGTGGACAACCGTCGAGCACCGAGTGGGAGGGGTACTTATCAACCCAACAAGAAGTTCCGACCGAACTTCAGCAGACCCTCGCCATCTGTTGGATCTACTGGGGGCTTTCATCCCAATCAGCCCTCCCAATCTGTAGCAGTCACTCAGGCTTCTAGAGGAGTGAGCACCTGCTATCACTGTGATCAACCGGGTCATCGCCGGAGGGATTGTCCAAAACTCAACAGGCTTTCACACTCCAGAGGATCGTCTCGTCCACCACTCAGACCGGTTAACTCCCGGGGAGGCAGGACGTGTAATCGGGTGAGACGGGCGCCCAACCCCATTGGAGCTGGACGATTATTTACTTCAACTTCTCCAGAAGATGAGGATCATTCGGTGATACAAGGTATGGTGGTAGTGAGTAGTTCTTATGCATATGCACTATTTGATTCTGGAGCTTCACACTCCTTCATAGCTCCATCATTTATAACTGCTACCGGTACTGTAACACCCCAATTTCTCAATGAGATGGATAATTATGAAAATGCCCCTAGATTTGTAAATTTATTAATTACGATGTTAAATGAGAAAATAGTGGGGTCCATTGCTCAAATTAAGACCCTATGAGCACATTATAAGTGTCAAATTATATTGGATGGGTAATGTACATCAATTTGGGTCAATATGGTTAATTGGGTCAAAGGACCCAATTGTACCCAATGGGTCATAATGGACTTATTAGACCATTGGGTGAGCCCAAATTTAATGGGGTTAAGCTAAATTGATTGGAAATTAAGTGGAGCATAAATGGGTAGGCTTGATGCACATGTGAAAACCGAATGCAAATGGCTAAAACAGCCCATAAATGGGTCATGTTGTCAAAACGGGTCAAGGAGCTAATTGGGGACCCAATGGGTCGGGTTGACCAGGTTGACCACTGGCTGACCATGTGGGCCCTCAATTGAGCTCAAGTATGAGTTAGTGCAGCTCGAGTTGGACTGGTTTGGAATGAGTTCTAATTAAGAGAAGAGTCGACTCAAATATGGTGCATTAAGTGTGTTGAGTTGAATGAGTTGAGTTGGAATAAAAAGATCATGAGTCAAGTGAGTCAAGAGGAAATGGAAAGGTGTTCTAATCTCACACAACTCTTAGATAGACAAATCCTAGCCACTGGATGAAGGGGTGCCTTGGCCAAAACCAAGGGACACCAAGCATGGGCGGCATGCATCTCATCTCATGAGATGCATGGGCTTACATGAAAGGTGGCGACGGTTGGTACCAAGGGGTGCCTTGGATGGCACCCAATACCTCCTCGGTTTTAACAAGGTTTAATGAAGAGAATGGTGGGAGGTTGGGTGATTTAACAAAAGGAATAAACAACATCACTTGGCCGAGTACACTTTGGAAAAATTAGTTTTTCATCTCTCCCGCTCCCCTTCTCAAGAACACCATCTCTGGGCTGAACCAGTTACTGTGTTTCACCATTTGATCCAGCACCATTTTGGCAAAGGATTAAGCAAGAAGGAAAGAAAGGAAGCAAGAGGGAAGGAGCAAAGGAAATTGGTAAGATTTTCTTAAATATTTAGTTAAATAGGTTGTAAAAAAGAGTATGATTTGGCTATCATTTGGCCGAATCCATCAAGGGTTAGACCTTGGATGGTAGTTCATAAATAAGATGGAAAAATTGATCATAGGGTTCGGCCATTGGGGATGGCCGAACCCCATGAAAAGAATGGGTTAATTTGGATGGTTTTTGTAAGCCAAAACCATGGACTGTTTTTTATGCTAAGTTAGATTAAGTGCATGTTTTGAAAGTTTTAAAATCATGGTTTTGAGTGTCATATGTTGGGCTATGGATTGGCTGAATATATCAAGGAATTAAACCTTGGATTAGATGGCTCAAAAGGATAAAAAAAAAAAAAATATCATTGGGTTCGGCCATCTTGGTTGGCCGAACCCCATGAAAAGAGAGGTTTTAGTTTAATGTTTTGGAAAGTCAAGAACCATGTCAACTATGTTGATTTTTACATATGTTAATTGGGTCATTTTGTGGCCGAATTAAGTACTGATGTAAAGCATTATGATGAGGTTTAAAGGATGAAAATTTAGAGCATGGAGTTCGGCCACTTTGGATGGCCGAACCCCATGAAAGTAATTGATTAAATGGTATGGTTTTTGGGGATAAAAACCATACCATGTGTGAAGATTGCTAAAGGATTGTAAAATGGAATTAATTAATTGTATGGGATCGGCAATGGATGGTTAAACCTTGCTGTTTTTATGGCTAAGAAACAATAGATAAATAATGTGGAATTGTTGGAAGAATTACACCAAAAGGACCATAAGGTTCGGCCATGTGAATGGCCGAACCCCATGGATCATCTTACGGAGGTTTTATGTGATTTAATTGGAGTTATGGTTACTGTTTTGGGTCAGCCTTTGGATGGCTGAACCATGCATCTAACTTGGTAAAAGAGTGGAGCCTAGGTAACTACATAGGTGGAAATTATTGAACCAAGGGAACCATTGGGTTCGGCCATGTGTATGGCCGAACCCCATGGATCATTTTATGTGGACTATTTTATTGAATCAAATGGTTTCAAATTTAAAGATCATGGAACATCTTGAGTGGTTGATAAATGATTGTTAACTGAACATTTGGACAAGTCATGGGTCGGCCATTTCATGGTCGAACTATGGGGTCCTATGGCTAAGATTAGGACATGGAAGTTTAAATGGGAAAGCCATAGGGTTCGGCCATGTGTAGGGCCGAACCCCATGGACCATAACTATGGGTTTTGTGTGGATCCGTTTCATGGAATTGATCGGTAGCTTTAAAGGTTAAAATGTGATATAATTGAGTATTGGAACCAATGGCAGTTTGGTGACTAATGTTAGTGACCAAGAGATGAATTAAGGACCAAATTTAGATAATGAGGTTCGGCCATGTTGTGTGGCCGAACCCCATCAAAGATAAATGCTTGGGATTGAAATTGATTCGTAGTTTATGTGATTAAGGTGACGGATCTCTTTAGCGGCGTGCTAGCCCTATTCCAGTGAAAAAGAACAATCACTGAAGCTAATCTTCAGTAGGTTTCCTGCCTACTTGTAACCACAATTATGATTTGGTTTTATTACGTTTTTATGAGATATGTTGTAATTGATTTATGTTTTAAATGTGGTTTCGAATGATGAATTATGTGTTTACAAATGACATACAATGCATTGACATCTCATGCATGGCATGGGATGATGATTGTGGAACTTGGAGCCCACACTCCGTTGATATACTATGATGCAACTGTAAAACCTCCTTAGGCGATGCAGGTCCCGCCAGGAGTAGTATCATGATGATGATAATACATTGGTCTCCTTAGGCGATGTAGGTCCCGCCAAGAGAAATGTTATGAAGATGAGAAATACATTAGTCCCCTTAGGCGATGCAGGTCCCTCCAGGAGAAATGTTATTGTGTTTTACCTTGACGGTGAGAGTCACGTCAAGTGATGGCTATGTATATGCATGTTGGGAGGGACTCATTTCATGTGCATATTTCATAGCATTGATTTACCTGTTTTTGATAATCATATATTTGATATATGCATGTTTTATAAGCTAACCATGTGGTAGCCCTGATCGGGAACCTACTGGGCGTGTTGATCTAACGCCTAATTCTATCCCCAGAGGAGAATGAAGGAACAAGGAAGGGGAAAGAGAAGGTTGATGACCAGGAGGGGAGCCAAGCGTAAATGCTTGAGTGCTGGAATGGATTTATAATTGCTGCTATTTTAAATACTTTCTTATGGACATTTAATAATGTAGCTGTTTGCTATGGTTTGAGTACGCCTTGATGAATCTTAATTTGGTTTAAGTAATCTGAAAAGAATGACTTGTACTTGTTATCTGTTCAAAGTAATTCCGCAGTTAGTCTAGTTTATTCCGCATGACATTGTTTAGTTCCATGTGTGGTTTGTTATCGTGGGTTTAGTCCACGCACACATGGGTGGCCAGTTAAGGGTCGGACTTGGGTAGTCCGAACTTAGCTCGCGTCGTGACGCCGTCGCTCTCTTTCGTTGTTATATTATTATTTAAAAAAAAAAAATTAGACTCTGATTTCTCAGAGAGGGCGGGGCGTTATAGTTGGTATCAGAGCGAAACGGGAAGCTGAATCATCGAAGTAAGATTTAGACGGTTTCATGTCTCCCTCACAAATAAGAATCCCAACTGACCGACTCTTCGGAGTCAGCTGGCTGGGGGCCGGATTAATTTACTTCGAGTGACTTAGACTGAACAATCAATCTGAGAACGACAATGAAAGATAGCAAGTAAAGTGCAGTCAACATAATTGGTCATATCAAACATAGCAAAGTAGGATGCACTCCCCTGATATCCCCACACTGAGAAACAAACAACAGGAATTTAGAGATTCCCCAGGAACAAAAGAAAACAAAGTGTGAAGATTTGCCAATCTCCCCAAACAAAGCACATGAGATTATACATGAAAAAATTCCTTAAAACTAAGACTGGTTCTTTATTTGAACGGTTGTTGTTGATTTATATGTTTTATATGTTGTGGCACAGATATGTCAAGCAATGTGGAATATACAGAGTTATGGGATAAAGGGACACCTAGTTGTCCAGTAGATTTGGTGTCGACTTCCAACAATACCAGCATGGAAGTCAACATAGACCTTCAGGAGGGACCTCCCGAGGAAGATGATGTGGACCTAGCACCTTTTCCGGAGGATCTTATGGAAGACATTCCTTGGATAATGGGACCTCCTGAGGAAGAAGAAGAGGATCTAGCACCTTTACCGGAGGATCCTATGGAAGATGTTCCTATAATAATGGAATCGCGTGGGGAGATAGATCCCTATGATAAGTGTGAGTTGTGCAACCAAGACGTGCACAACTGTGGGTATTGTCCTCACCCTCTAGGCATTGTCTGCCTGGTTTGTGGACTGCATGGGCACGGGGAGGCAAGGACTAATTGTCCTTATATTGGCAGGACCAGGGGTAATACCCTGCGTGACATGTGGAGTATTAGGACAAGTGGCGATGACACGTCCTGATAATCGCTTCAGGTTCGCTGATGATGCAGAATCTTCTACGGAAGATTAGGTTAAGGGTAGAAAGAAAGGTTAGGGAAATGGAAATATTTTGTAAGGGTGCTTTTTGTTATTTATAGGATCTGTTTCACCCTATCAACCCTTGTACAAAGATGAATTATGAATATATAAAATTTACCATTTTATGATTCTATGAAGATTGCTAGTATTAAATGAATGTTGTGAAGAAAACTAAGCCTATAATGTTTTCATGAATTAGGGAAAAATGGCACCACAGAAAAAAATCTTAAAGAATCCAAAAGCAAAAGAAAAAGCATTACAAATTGGAGTAGGCGAATGGGCTTCAAAAAGAAGGACGCGACAAGACTGTAAAGGGAAGGAGAAAGTGTCAATAATCACTCAACAAGGGAAGGTAGTGCCTCCACATGAGAAAGTTGTACATGAGAATGTACAATCAGTACATGACAGGGAGCAATCAGTTCATGATGAGGAGAGATCAATCCATGAAAGATTACTCAATGAGGAAGAATCGCATCATTCTCGGGACGAAGAGGAGAATAGTAACTCTTCATATTGACGGAAGGAAGAGAGGAACAGCAACAGCAACGTGACTGTACCCTACGTACCACCTGAATTACAAAGCTTGGTGCAAGCTTGTAGTTACGTCTGTCCTCCAACAACATATGAATGGAGGTGGAAGCACGGATGAGGCTAATGACCGGAATATGGTTAGGGACTTCCAACAACAGTGGCCACCTTATTTCAAGGGAAGAGAGGGGCCTGTTGGAGCGGAGAACTGGCTGAAGAAAATCTCCCAGATATTGACTCTGCTTAGCATCAAGAGTCACGCCCACAAGATTCTATTGGCCACATCATAGCTGATAGATGACGCTGGTAAGTGGTGGGAAGTATTCGAGAAACAACGGGCGCTTGTGCCAGAAAGGGAAAGAACGGAAATGACCTGGGAGCAATTCTCAGCGATTTTCCTGGAAAACTATTTTTCAGAGGAGGAAAGAGAACGACAGACTCAAGCATTTCTATCATTGGTGCAGGGCTCCATGACAGTAGCTGAGTATCATCGGGAATTCTTGAGCTTATCATGCTATACATTCCACGTTGTGGACACGGAGTATCGGAAGGCTCGCAAGTTCGAGTGTGGGTTGCGGCCAAACATTAGGGACCAGAGTGGCCGTGTTCAAAATAGCTACGCTGGCGGAAGTGGTTAGTAAAGCTACCATTGTGGAGCAGGAACTGACAGAGTTTGCACGAGTGGACAACCGCCGAGCGCCGAGTGGGAGGGGTACTTATCAACCCAACAAGAAGTTCTAGCCGAACTTCAGCAGACCCTCGCCATCTGTTGGATCTACTGGGGGCTTCCGTCCCAATCAGCCCTCCCAATATGTAGCAGTCACTTAGGCTTCTAGAGGAGTGAGCACCTGCTATCACTGTGATCAATCGGGTCATCTCTGGAGGGATTGTTCCAAACTCAACAGGCTTTTACACTCCAGAGGATCTTCTCGTCCACCAGTCAGACCGGTTAACTCCAGAGGAGGCAGGACATATAATCGGGCAAGACGGGCACCCAACCTTGCTGGAGCTGGACTATTATTTACTTTAACTTCTCCAGAAGATGAGGATCATGCGATGATACAAGGTACGGCGGTAGTGAGTAGTTCTTATGCATATGCACTATTTGATTCTGGAGCTTCACACTCCTTCATAGCTGCATCATTTATAACTGCTACCGGTACTCTAGTACAAAGATTAGCCACAGCACTTACAATTGTGTCCCCTGTCGGAGACTCGGCAATGGGACTTATATGCACGACAGTTAACACTGAACTAGCTGGACTCAGATTTGAGTTCAATTATCTGTTGCTTGACATGTCTGAGTATGATATAATATTCGGCATGGACTGGTTGGCTAAGTTCCAGGCCAACATTGACTGTTATCGTCGAAGAGTGACATTTTGGTCACCCTAAGGGAAGCAATACGTGGTTCGTGCAGACAAACAGAGTGGACTACAGGAGGGGTTGAACCACGTGGTGTTGAATAATATCATTATAAACAAAGCACCAATTACTGAACTTCTGGCAATTGTAAAAGAATTTGAGGATGTGTTTCCAAAGGAACTCCCTGGTTTACCTGCCGATGAGGGAGATCAACTTCGAGATCAAGTTATATCCTGGTACTTCACCAGTATCTCTACCACACAATCGGATGGCACCAGTAGAGATGTCGGAACTAAAGAAGCAGATCGATGAACTGCTTAGGCTGGGATGCATCCGACACAGCACATCGTCATGGGGAGCTCCAGTATTGTTCGTAAAGAAGAAGGACGGTTCACTACGGATGTGTGTTGATTATCGGAAGTTGAATCAGCTGACAGTCTGGAACAAGTATCCTCTACCCAGGATCGATGATTTATTCGATCAATTGAGGGGTTCCAGCCATTTTTCAAAGATTGATTTGATGTCAGGTTATCATCAAATATGGGTTAGGTAGGAAGATATAGAGAAGACAACCTTCTGGACGCGGTATGGACTATACGAGTTTGTAGTCATGCCATTTGGACTCACAAATGCACCGGCGGTGTTCATGGATTTAATGAACAGAATCTTCCGTCCGTATCTGGACCAATTCGTAATCATGTTCATTGACGATATCCTAATATATTCCAAGAGTCATGAAGAACACGCGGAGCATCTACAGTTAGTCCTGAATACTTTGAGGCAGAATAAACTGTATGCCAAAGCCAGTAAGTGTGAGTTCTGCCTATCTCAAGTAAATTTCTTGGGACATGTTATATCTGAGGGAGGTATAGCCGTGGATCCGGCTAAGGTGGCAATAGTGAAAGATTGGAAAGAGCCCAAGAATGTGACCGAAATCCGTAGCTTATTGGGATTGGTTGGTTATTATAGAAGATTTATCATGGATTTTTCCAAAATAGCATCTCCATTGACTCGACTCACACAGAAAGGAGTCAAATACGAGTGGACAGATCTGTGGAATCAAAGGTTTGAAGAGCTGCAGACAAGACTTACCACTGCCCCTATTTTAGTTTTGCCGGTAAGTGGCAAGTGTATTAGGTATACTGCGATGCCTCGGGAGAGGGACTGGGATGTACACTCAGTCAGAGTAATTGTGTGGTGGAGTATGGTTCAAGGCAATTGAAGATACATGAACGTCTTTACCCCACACATGACTTGGAATTAGCTGCAGTGGTCTTCACTCTCAAAAGTTGGAGACACTGCCTCCACGGCGAGAAATTTGAGGTATTTTCTGATCATAAGAGTTTAAAATATTTATTTGATCAGAAGGAGCTCAATCTGAGGCAGCGTAGATGGATGGAGTATCTGGCGGATTATGAGTTTGCGCTTAGATATCATCCAGGCAAGGCAAACAAGGTAGCGGATGCCCTCAGCCGTATATCACATGCATCCGTGGCATGTTTGATCAGATCGGAATGGGAGACGTTGAATACCATCCGAGAGTTTAAACTCTATTACAACAACCGTGGGACCATATACAATCTGGTTATACAATCCAACATGGTCACCAAGATTGAACAAGAACAACGTATGGATCTGGAAGTGGAGGACATATGGGCCAAGATGTCTACTGGCACCGTTGTACCGGAATGGGAATTACAACCAGGATAGGGTATTTTATTCCGGGGAAGAACATATGTGCCAAAGAGTTGTAGGAAAGAGCTACTGATTGAGACACATCAGTCCAAGCTCTCCATCCATCCGGGTAGCACTAAAATGTATCATGATTTAAAGAGGCATTATTGGTGGCATGGACTAAAAAGGGATGTGGCGGAATTCGTGGCACATTGTCTAACTTGTCAGCAAGTAAAGACTGAACATCAAAGCCACCAGGGTTACTCAAACCCTTATCAGTGCCAGAATGGAAATGGGAGCACATTTCCATGGACTTTGTGATGGGGTTGCCGAGATCTTCAAAGGGCAATGATGCCATATGGGTCATGGTAGACCGACTGACCAAGTCTGCGCATTTCATTCCTATTAAGATGACGGACTCATCTGAGACGTTGGGTCGGCGGTACATCAGGGAAATTATTCGGCTACATGGTATCCCCCGAACTATAGTATCTGACAGAGATGGCCGGTCTACCGGCAGAGTGTCGCAAAGCATGCAGTCAGCTATGGGGACAGATCTATTGACTAGCAGCGCTTTCCATCCACAGACTGATGGACAGTCAGAAAAGACGATACAAACCTTGGAAGACATGCTGAGAGCGTGCATGTTAGATTTCAAGGGTGGATGGGAGGACCACCTGCCACTGGTAGAGTTCTCATACAACAATAGTTATCAGGCAAGCCTTCAGATGGCTCCATTCGAGGCTTTATATGGAAGGCCTTGTAGATCACCAGTGTGCTGGACAGAGGCTGGTGAACCTGCACTGATTGGACCTGATCTAGTCTCAGAGACTACAACAAAAATTCAGTTGATACGTCTGCATTTATTGACTGCACAGAGTCGGCAAAAGAGCTATGCTGATAAAAGAAGACGGTTTCTGGAATTTGAAGTGGGAGACATGGTATTTTTAAAGGTCTTGCCACGGAAAGGACATATGAGGTTTGGGAAAAAGGGAAAATTGTCACCAAGATTTGTGGGACCGTTTCCCATCATGAGAAGAGTGGGGGATGTGGCTTATCAGATAGCACTTCCTTCACAATTGGCAGCTCTACACGATGTGTTTCACGTGTCGATGCTGAGAAAGTATAATCCCGAGCCGTCCCATGTATTGAATGTTCAAGACATAGAAGTACAAAGCGACATGACAAACGTCGAGAAACCAGTTAGGATACTGGAGACTGAGCAAAGGGTTTGCGAAATAGAGTGATTCAATTCGTAAAAGTGGTATGGGACCGACATGGTGTTGAAGAAGCCACATGGGAACTTGAATCAGAAATGAGAATACTTCAACCCGAATTATTTATGTAATTTATTTTGGGAACCCTACTTCGCTCGATTTTCGGGACGAAAATTTTAAAAAGAGGGTTATATTATAACACTCCAATTTCTCAATGAGATGGATAATTACGAAAATGCCCCAGGATTGGTAAAGTTATTAACTATGATATTAAATGAGAAAATAGTGGGGCCCATTGCTCAAATTAAGACCCTATGAGCACATTATAAGTGTCAAATTTTATTGGATGGGTAATGCACATCAATTTGGGTCAATATGGTTAATTGGGTCAAAGGACCCAATTGTACCCAATGGGTCATAGGACCCAATTGTACCCAATGGGTCATAATGGACTTATTAGACCATTGGGTGAGCCCAAATTTAATGGGGTTAAGCTGAATTGATTGGAAATTAAGTGGAGCATAAATGGGTAGGCTTGATGCACATGTGAAAACCAAATGCAAATGGCTAAAACAGCCCATAAATGGGTCATGTTGTCAAAACGGGTCAAGGAGCTAATTGGGGACCCAATGGGTCGGGTTGACCAGGTTGACCACAGTTGACCGTGTGGGCCCTCAATTGATCTCAAGTATGAGTTAGTAGCAGCTCGAGTTGGACTGGTTTGGAATGAGTTCTAATTAAGAGAAGAGTTGACTCAAATATGGTGCATTAAGTGTGTTGAGTTGAATGAGTTGAGTTGGAATAAAAAGATCATGAGTCAAGTGAGTCAAGAGGAAATGGAAAGGTGTTCTAATCTCACACAACTCTTAGATAGACAAATCCTAGCCATTGGATGAAGGGGTGCCTTGGCCAAAACCAAGGGACACCAAGCATGGGCTTACATGAAAGGTGGCGACGGTTGGTACCAAGGGGTGCCTTGGATGGCACCCAATACCTCCTCGGTTTTAACAACGTTTAATGAAGAGAATGGTGGGAGGTTGGGTGATTTAACAAAAGGAATAAACAACATCATTTGGCCGAGTACACTTTGGAAAAGTTAGTTTTTCATCTCTCCCGCTCCCCCTCTCAAGAACACCATCTTTGGGCTGAACCAGTTACTGTGTTTCACCATTTGATCTAGCACCATTTTGGCAAAGGATTAAGGAAGAAGGAAAGAAAGGAAGCAAGAGGGAAGGAGCAAAGGAAATCGGTAAGATTTTCTTAAATATTTAGTTAAATAGGTTGTAAAAAAGAGTATGATTTGGCCATCATTTGGCCAAATCCATCAAGGGTTAGACCTTGGATGGTAGTTCATAAATAAGATGGAAAAATTGATCATAGGGTTTGGCCATTGGGGATGGCCTGAACCCCATGAAAGGAATGGGTTAATTTGGATGGTTTTTGTAAGACAAAACCATGGACTGTTTTCGATGCTAAGTTAGATTAAGTGCATGTTTTGAAAAGTTTTAAAATCATGGTTTTGAGTGTCATATGTTGGGCTATGGATTGGCTGAATATATCAAGGAATTAAACCTTGGATTAGATGGCTCAAAAGGATAAAAAAAATATATCATTGGGTTCGGCCATCTTGGTTGGCCGAACCCCATGAAAAGAGAGGTTTTAGTTTAATGTTTTGGAAAGTCAAGAACCATGTCAACTATGTTGATTTTTATATATGTTAATTGGGTCATTTTGTGGCCGAATTAAGTACTACTGTAAAGTATTATGATGAGGTTTAAAGGATGAAAATTTAGAGCATGGAGTTCGGCCACTTTGGATGGCCGAACCCCATGAAAGTAATTGATTAAATGGTATGGTTTTTGGGGATAAAAACCATACCATGTGTGAAGATTGCTAAAGGATTGTAAAATGGAATTAATTAATTGTATGGGATCGGCAATGGACGGTTAAAGCCGGCCGTTTTTATGGCTAAGAAACAATAGATAAATAATGTGGAATTGTTGGAAGAATTACACCAAAAGGGTCATAAGGTTCGGCCATGTGAATGGCCGAACCCCATGGATCATCTTACGGAGGTTTTATGTGATTTAATTGGAGTTATGGTTACTGTTTTGGGTCAGCCTTTGGATGGCTGAACCATGCATTTAACTTGGTAAAAGAGTGGGGCCTAAGTAACTACATAGGTGGAAATTATTGAACCAAGGGAACCATTGGGTTCGGCCATGTGTATGGCCGAACCCCATGGATCATTTTATGTGGACTATTTTATTGAATCAAATGGTTTCAAATTTAAAGATCATGGAACATCTTGAGTGGTTGATAAATGATTGTTAAGTGAACATTTGGACAAGTCATGGGTCGGCCATTTCATGGTAGAACTATGGGGTCCTATGGCTAAGATTAGGACATGGAAGTTTAAATGGGAAAGCCATAGGGTTCGGCCAAGTGTAGGGCCGAATCCCATGGACCATAACTATGGGTTTTGTGTGGATCCGTTTCATGGAATTGATCGGTAGTTTTAAAGGTTAAAATGTGATATAATTGAGTATTGGAACCAATGGCAGTTTGGTGACTAATGTTAGTGACCAAGAGATGAATTAAGGACCAAATTTAGATAATGAGGTTCGGCCATGTTGTATGGCCGAACCCCATCAAAGATAAATGCTTGGGATTGAAATTGATTCGTAGTTTATGTGATTAAGGTGACGGATCTCTTTAGCAGCATGCGAGTCGTAATCCACTGAAAAAGAACAATCACCGAACCTAAACTTCAGTAGGTTTCCTGCCTGCTTGTAACCACAATTATGATTTGGTTTTATTACATTTTTATGAGATATGTTGTAATTGATTTATGTTTTAAATGTGGTTTCGAATGATGAATTATGTGTTTACAAATGACATACAATGCATTGACATCTCATGCATGGCATGGGATGATGATTGTGGAACCCAGAGCCCACACTCCGGTGATATGCTGTGATGCAACTGTGAAACCTCCTTAGGCGATCAGGTCCCTGCCAAGAGTAGTATCATGATGATGACAATACATTGGTCTCCTTAGGCGATGCATGTCCCGCCAGGAGAAATGATATTGTGTTTTACCTTGACGGTGAGAGTCATGTCAAGTGATGGCTATGTATATGCATGTTGGGAGAGGCTCATTTCATGTGCATATTTCATAGCATTGATTTACCTGTTTTTGATAATCATATATTTGATATATGCATGTTTTATAAGCTAACCATGTGGTAGCCCTGATCGGGAACCTACTGGGCGCGTTGATCTAACGCCCTAATTCTATCCCCAGAGGAGAATGCAGGAACAAGGAAGGGGACAGAGAAGGTTGATGACCAGGAGGGGAGCCAAGCGTAAATGCTTGAGTGCTAGAATGGATTTATAATTGCTGCTATTTTAAATACTTTGTTATGGACATGTAATAATGTATTTGTTTGCTATGGTTTGAGTAAGCCTCGATGAATCTTAATTTGGTTTAAGTAATCTGAAAAGAATGACTTGTATTTGCTATCTGTTCAAACTAATTCCGCAGTTAGTCTAGTTTATTCCACATAACATTGTTTAGACCACCAATTAATCATGTGTTGCTTTGGGTTTAGATTCACTTCATATCCCAAAATCATTGCGCATTGAACTCTAGAGGAAAATGAGTTCAAATAGCCCAAGTGCTATGACAGGAAAGAGGAATTTGGTGACTACAAGCTTAGACTATGCTTTTCCTGCCTATAGCACTAGTCTTTCTTGGAAAACCATACATTCCATGGAAAATCAGTTTCCAAGTGTTTCATTTCAGATTCAATATGTTTAACATGGATTAGTGTTTGCATACTTCAATGGTGTATGGTTTGATTGTTTAATCTTGCATGGATTTGATCAATATGCTTAATTTGAACATGTAAATTTTTAATTTGATCAATTGCAAGTTGTTTTTGTGGCTCTATTGATGTTCACTGTGATGAACGTGACTTGTGTGAGCCATGTATACATTTCAAATTTCAATAGATATCCTTCAAACACAAATTCGGATTTTGGAAAAGGAAAACCAGTTTCTGGTATGGCGACACATAGTCAGACTGCGATGAATAGGCAAAGTGATCATTTGTCAAGTGAAGATGTATCGGCTTGCGCAGAAGGGATTTTTAGGAAGAAAAATTGTATGTGTTATGGCGATTAATCGCCAGATGACCAGGGCCGGTTAGACACAAGTTGAGGCCTGAAGCAAAAAATCTAAACGGGGCCATCTTCGTTAATTCATCATGGTTTAATTCTGTTAAATGAATCGGTTGTTCATTTGTTAAATCTTCATTCAATTTACTTGTTAAGTTTTGTTTATTTCCAGTAACAGATTTATCAAGAGCCCCTTTTTGAGATTGAACTAGTTTTTCTATTCTTTTTTTTTTTTTAAGTTTTTGAAATCCAGATTCACATTTTCTAGTAGACATATTTATGATTAAAAGACAATTTTAAATAAGACAAAAACCTTTAAGATTAAAGAATAATTAAAATGAACAAAAATTGAAAGGTTAAAGAACAATAGAACCTGGCACTGTGAAAATTAGAGAATTGATGAATGGTTGCAATGGCCTCTATTATTCTACCAATTCACCAAAGATCTTTAAATTAAAAGTCACAGTTTAATCTGCAGAAGAAATATAATGTCAGACTTCAAGAATAAGAGAGAGAGAGGACAAGAACTATAAAGTACGAAACAAAAGCAACATAAATCTCAATTTAGATTTAAAAAGGTCTTTGTCATTAAAATTTCTAAATTATCATTTGTTTTTTAATTAAATTAAAACAAAAAGGTTTTGGCAAATGAAAGTCTCTCTATCTGACTTTTGTTTTAAGTTTGAAAACCTCAAAAGGGGTGGCGTTGGAGACTTTTGGAGTGCCCAAAAGCCTTCCAACGCCCATTTCAGAGAGCTCTCTCTGATCCATTTCTTTTGGAAAAAAAACTCAAACACCTAAATGTGAGGAGATGTCTACCTGAATTCCAAGCGTTGTGGTCTGTATATGAATCAGGGAGTGGAGAGAGCTCTACTCTCTTCCTTCCTCATTCTTAATTTTTCAGAAATAAAATCAATTTTTTAAATCAACCCATTTACAAATACTAAACTAACAAATTAATTTAAAGAAAAGCTAACCTGAGTATGAAAGAGGAAGAAAAAGTGCAGACGGCTGGTTTCCAAGCTCGCCAAAAAAAAAGAGATTAGAGGCTGAGCTTTAAAAAGGAAAACCAACAAATAAGAAGATCAAAACCTATTACAAAGAAGAAAGTACCTGAGGCTGAGAGAGAGCAAGCCAGACAAGAGCGAGAAAGAGCGAGAGAGAGCAGAGAAGAACGGCGAGAGAGAGCGCAGTGAGAGAGGCAAGAGAAGAGCGGGGAGAGAGAGGAGTGAGAAAAGGTAGGATTTTTGCCGTTGGGATATCTTAAAAGGGAAAAATTTACAGTTTGAGTAGGGCCTCTTGCGGAAATTAAAAGCCGAAATATCGGCCTCAAAATTAGGGGTTCTGCAGTAACTTATAAGAGCCTTTTAACACGTGGGCCTTAAGCAACCGCTTTTCTCACTTAAGGGTAAAGTTAGCCCTGCAGATGACTATCTATCAACGCAGCGACCGATCTGCAGGATGATGTAACATCAATGTCAATTCGGGGCTTTTAAGTTAACCCTTGAGCGAATTGAACCTCATTTCCATTTTCTTCCATTCGACAATTCTTCCCCTTTATCTTTGAAAACCGATGATTCGTCATGCCCTAAACCTCTTCGATTCGATCGTCCGACCGATTACTCAGTAGATCTCACAGAAAAAAACCTTCCCCCTTTAGTTGTGATCCTTCCTCTCACTGATTTGAGATATTTTGGTTAGGGTAAGCTTCTGAATCGACCCCCATTTCAATTTCTTTTGTGGTTTGTTTGGAAGAACAAGGAAATGATGGTAAGGACGAAGGTTCCTGAAAATTAGAAGACACCTGACACTGAGGGAAACCATATTGCATCCTCTCCACCTCCCAAGAGGCCTAGGAGCCGTAAAGGAAAGGGAGTTGTAAGAGACACTAGGCCCTATATGCTTGCACTTGAGGAAACTCCTTCCTCTAGACCCCTTAAGCTCAATAGTAGAAAACCTAGTGAGGCGTTGGTTATAAGGGAACCTCCCCCTCCTATCCATCAAGAAGAGGATGACGGAGATGACACCTCTTGGACTAGGTCTGAGGATGAAGAACCTCAAGGAGGTAATGTGAATGTGGGAAAAAGAAAAGATGAAGGAGTCAAAGGAGATGATCAAGAAAATGAGGATGAGGAAGTCCATGTAGAAGAAGAGGATAATGAAGAAGGTATGAGGGAGAAGAAGGAGGAACAACAAAAATTGAGGTAGAAGAAGAAGAAGATGAAGATGAAGAAACACCCATTCTCATGTCCCTTATGCTTTATGAGGAATTTCAAAACTGAATATTGAAAGGACAACTGATCCAGTGATTCTCTATAAATTCAATGTCCTATGCCATATCAAAAGGGCAGGTTGGCTGAAACTCTTAGAGTGGGGAGGGGCTGTACACCCAAGGGTAGCCAAGAGGATGTTTTAGTCCATCAAAACAACTGAAAAGAAAAATGGTTTTTCCATCTACTTTCATAATGTAGAGCTGATATTAGTCTCACCATAGTTGGTGTGTGAGTTGATTGGCATCCCCATCTACAACAATGGAAATCTAACTACAATCCCTGATGAGCTTCTAATACAGGACAAGGCCAAGTATGTCAACAAATTCTATGGCAAATGGAAGAAAGTAGAATGGAGAAAGGACATTTGGCTGAAATGTGGAGACATGTTCCCAGAGTATAGGCTCCTGCACCTATTTTTCTATTCAAATGTGTACCCCCGACATGGGAATAGAAGAGATCTGAATCAGTTCATGTTTGTGCGCATGTATGGTGAAGTGGCTGGGAGGAGTTTTGCTTGCCCACCCTGATGTGCAAGACTATCATCAAGTATGTGGACTCAGCGATGATCAGTCATCCTCCCTTCTGTTATCATATGTATAAGTTAGCATTGTATTTTGGAGAGAAACCCTCCAAGGGAGATGTGTAAGGGCCCGGAATTTTTAAATTAATAAAAATGTGGATATAAGTTAATTTGATGATGAAAATTGGGAAATTGGTGGGATAAAAGGTAATGGGCCAAAATTTGGACAAAGGCCCAAGTATGGCCAAATAGACTAATGTTTGGATTTAAATTTATTTAAATGGTTAATGAGGGTTAAATGGGTCAAGAATGGTCAAATTGGGTCAAATACCCATTTGGGACCCAATGGGTCAAGATGGTTGTGCTCTAAGGTAAATGGGCTAGATGGAAATGTAATTGGGCCATGGGCCCAATGGGGATCCATTTAGAGTGAATTCAATGAAATTAAATCACCTAAGTGGTTTAAAAAAAATTAAACCAAGGTGGTGTGGCCAAGTGGGACCCACCTCCACCTCATCAAGTGAGGTGGCGTGTGGGTCAATGTTTGGTGGGGCAGACCACCATGGTTGATTTGGTCAACCATGGGTGGAATAATGGAATTAGGTTAAGTATAATGAGTTAACCTAAGGTGATTAAATAAATAAATGGGAATTAAAGTAACTAAAATATCTAAATATTAAATGAATAAAATTATAAAAATGAAGCGGTCAAATGGGAGACCAAGCTACCCCACTTCAAATGAGAAAAAAAAAAACGTTGGGCTTGGGTGGTGGTTTGGATAACCACCACCATCAAGCAAATAAAATATCTAAAAAAAAAATATATCTTAAGGTTGGTGGGATCATTAAATTAAAGTGAAAAATGGAGATAAGTCTTATTGGTTATCTCATTCTCATTTTTTCTTCACAAACTCCATCCCTCCCATTTACCATTGCCGTCCCATGCTCTAAGGAAGGAGAGGAAGAGAGTTAAGAAGAAGAGAAGAGAAGGAGAGAAGAAAGACATGGAAATTGGAGGGAAATCACTCTAAGGTTAGGGTTTAACATCTCTCCTCTCATGATTTTTCCCTCTCTCTCTCTCACACAAACCCTACCATGGCCGATTCTAGGGTTGGGTATTGCCACCATTAATCAAGAGTCTTGACTTATCAAAGATCAAGAGGAAGGAGAGAGGAGGCTAAGGAGACCGACGGGAGCGGCGGAAATCGGAGGAGACGTCGGATTGTGAGTATTTCTTAAACAAGAAATTTTGGATGTTTAGGGTTTAAGAATTGGAATTTATTTTTGTAGAATTTAATGGTGGTTACATAAATGTGTGTCATGGATGCTAAACCCATCAAATGAAAGGGTGGAAGATGGAGGAAACCCTAAATGGGTAAATTAGGGTTAGGGAAAGAAAATGAATAAATGGGTCATGTGCATTATGTAAATTATGAGATTAAGCATAGAATGGGATGATTGGAAGAAAAATTATTGGCCATAGGGTTCGGCCATGTAGAATGGCCGAACCCCATGGTGGGTGATTAGCCATTTGATGTAAAATGGTTAGGGTTAATGAATGGAAGATAATGAAGGTGGCTAATGGATTTTTGGGTTGTAAATGAATGAATGTGGATGAGTATTAAAATGGGTTTATGATGAAAAATGCAATGGGATTGTATGGCATTAAGAAGGCATAAAAGAGAAGGAATTGTGAACCATGGGTTCGGCCATGGTGCATGGCCGAACCCTAGGTTGTTATGTGTGAAATTAGCTAGGGTTTTAGGGTCTAAAAAGCCATGGAAAATGGGAAGATGGGTAGATTTAATATTTTGGGTGAATATAGGTATTATGGAGCAATGAATGATGAATCATGAACCATGGGTTCGGCCATGGTATATGGCCGAACCCTATGGTGATGAAATGATGATTAAATGGTGGGGTTTAAAGGATAATGTGTTGATGAATTTTGGGTTTCAAATGAACAAAAGTAATGATCCAAATGGGGCTAAGAATATGGTTTATTTGCATGATGTAAACCCCTCAAGGAGGGATTATCAGTGGATCTAAAATGTAAGAATGGACCCAAGAAAAAATGGGGAACAAGACATCATGGGTTCGGCCATGGTGTGTGGCCGAACCCATGACCCATTTTGTAGGTCATTGTATGAGCTAAGGTTGGGTCCATGTTTGTGTTTAGATGATGGAGAATCTTATTAAATGAGATGGCTGATTATGTTTCATGTTGAGTCATGGTTAGTGAAGCCTTAATGGATCTAAGTTATAGATGAATTTTAGACTTAAAATATACATGAATAGAGGAGATATTAAACCATGGAAGTTTAGTGGCATAACCGTAATTATGGGCCACAATGAAGAACCATGGCCGAACCCCATGTATGTTGGACATGAACTTGGGTGCATTAAGATGACCTTATGAATGATTAAATTAAGCTTGGGGTTGATGCAGTTTAGTTTCATAAATTAGAATACTTAAAGGGCTAAAATTTGGAATTATCATGTGTTTAAATCAATGGAAATGAAGCTAAGTTAAGGGCTGATTTTTAATGATCTTGTAAAGTGGTTAGGGATCATTAATGGACCTAGGTTGTGGATCAAATTTTGGACTTAATCATGCATGGATAAATGGGTGATTAACCATGGAAAATGAGGTAGTGGCAAAACCGTAATTAAATGCCAAATTCAAGAATTCCATGGAGATTGATCATGGAATGAGGGGCTCTAATGTAATAATCTTATAAGTGGTTGATCAAGCCTAGGGTGGCCAAATTTTAAGACTTATGGGAGTAAAAGGTTTAATAGATGACATGGGATCGGACCCACAAAACCTAAATAGTGACCTGTTTTTCATATGGGCTTAGAAATGGTTAAAACATGGACTAATGATGAATGTGTAATAAGGTACTGGACATCGCAGGCGGTGCGCGATCGGCGACCGGGTTTATCAAACGGAAAACATTAAAGGACGCGAGTCGGTATTCGGTAGGATTCCTACATTTTTGTAAGCCATGGATTGGGTGATGTTTTCTTTAATTTATTTTGGAAAACATGTGGTTGCCTTTAAGATGAGTTTTGGATTATGTATCTTGTGATGTTTTCCTTTAAATTAGTTTGGAAATCATGTGAATGTCTTAAGATGGGTTTTGGATTAAACATTATGGGATGTTTTTCCCTTTGATTTATTTGATAATCAAGTAATTGTTTTAAGATGGGTTTTTGTGTTACTATTGAACTACATATATTACATGGCACATGGCATCTACATCTCATGCATGGCATGGGAGGGATATGACAGGGGAAGGATGAAATAAAACCGGAGTCCATGCTCCGTCGGGGTGACCGATAAACGCATGGGGATGTTTCATTATGCATTATTATACCTTGATGATGGTTTTCCATCAAAGGGGATGTTGTATTTATTGTTATACCTTGATGATGGTTCTTCCATCAAGGGGGATGCCTAGTGTGGATCGCGTCTTGATGAGGCTTTTCCATCAAGAGGATCATGGCACGATGATGGTATGGATTTTATTTGGAACACTGTGTATGGTTGAAAAAGGGACATTATACGATGAGGATGAGATGGATGGGTGGGATTCATGACATAGAACACCCATTGCATAACATTGCCCAAAGTGCATGGTTTTGCTATAATATTATCTGCATGCTGTTATTACTAATCCATGTGCTAGCCCTACTCGAAGTCCTACTGGGCGCGTGGTCTAACGCCCTACTTCTACCCTAGCTGATGATGCAGGAGGTGGCAAAACGGAAGGATGGGACGGGAGTCAAGCTTCGGAGCTTGGCAAGGCAGGTTAATTATGTTGTTTAAGTTTATGTTGGAAAAATGTAATTTGAGTAGCTTAGCTTGTCGGAATGTAATAAATTAGATTACTGGCTATGTTTTGGGATTTTATTATGGACATTATGGTTTTGAGGTATTATAGAAATTTAAATGAATGTTATCTTCCCTGCTATCTCAAATCTGTAGGATAGTCTTTGTTGTTAATTCTGCACTGAGAAGAAATATTCCTTGAGCTTACGTCTACGCTTGAACCGTATTCGTGAACTTGGCTCCACGCACGCGTAGGGTTGGCCAGTTAAGGGCCGGACTTTAGAAGCTCGGACTTAACTCGTGTCGTGACATCCGCGCCCTTTGTCACTTTTCTTTTTTTAAAAAAAATAGACTCTGATATTTCGGTGAAGAGGGGCGGGCGTTACAGTTAGGTATCAGAGCGAACTCGGAAGAATGAATCTCTCGAAGTAAGATTAAGACGGTTGCATGTCTCACTGTCAGCTAAGAATCCCAACCGACAGACTCTTCGGAGTCCGCTGCACGGGGGCCGGGTTAATTTACTTCGATTGACTCAAACTGAAGTGTTTAGTCTGAGAACAACAATTGACGGAAAGGAATGATAGCAAGGGAAGAAAGATTCATTCTAGGAGAGATTTATTGAAACATAGCAAGATAGGGTTTACTTCCCTAGAAATGAGAAAACATCTAGGTTTTTCCCCCAAATTGATGAAACAGTACTAGATTTATTGGACATAGTAAAGTAGGATGTACTTCCTCGGTATCCCCAATTTGAACAACAGACAATAGGAATTAAGAGATTCCCCCCAGAAACAAAGGAAAAACAAGTGTACTTATTTGGCAACTTTCCCCAAACAAAATACATTGTGATATACATAAGAGATTCCCCAAAACCTAGATTGGTTTTATTGGTAATTGTTGTGGATGATTTTTGTGTTCAATTTATATTCTATGATACAGATATGTCAAGTGACGGGGAGTATACAGAATTATTGGATAAGAGAACCCCTAGCTGTCCCATAGATTTGGTGTCTGCTTCTAGTATAGCAGTTAGCCTGGACTTTCAGGAGGGACCTCCCGAGGAAGATGAAGAGGATTTTGCATCTCTTCCTGAGGAGAATATGGAAGACTTTCCAATGGTAAGAGAGTCGGTAGGGGAAATGGAACCCAATTATATGAGCGAGTTGTACAACCAGGTTGGGCACAACTGCACATACTACCCCTACCCTCTTGAAGGGGTATATGTTGCATATGCTTATGAGTGAGGTAAAGGTGATATATGGGTATACTTGGGGGATGGTGTAATGGCTTTTAGAAATGGCTTTTATAATGGGGGATGATGTAAACACTTTGTGAAAGAGTATAAGAGGTTCTTATGTGAACAAAGTGCCATTGAGACATGTTGAATAAACAGTGTACTTGAAAGAGACCGGGATGCATGGATTAACTTGCCACATGAAACTTGTGAGAGGATGGCATTATGAGGAGAATAAGAAGGGTCTAGCTTGCAAAGACTAATATGTTGTATGAAAAATCTTGTATGTATAATGAAATTGCATTCTTCCAATGTGTAGTATAGATTATAAACAAGTGATGGACCATGAAATTATGAAAATATTTTATTTAGTGATAGCATGAGGATTCCCTATGATGTTACTAAGTTGTGAATTATTAATCGTTGCAATGAGTTTATATGATGTTACTTTGATAATGGGTGGTATGCAATGAATGGTTATTGAGGAACAAGGATGTGTTATAGACTATGTGTATGGTGATGAGTTGATAAAGTGCCGGGAGTTGTGAATATGTAGTATGCATGAAGGGGCCGTGATATGCCAATGCGTTTGGTTGGGAATCTAGGTAGGGCTGATGAATAATTCCAAAGTTTAGGGATTTATGGATGGTCATGGATGGTCTTCAAATGTATTGAGATGGTTTGCTTGGGATGAGTAGGATTATTATTTTAAAATCTCTCGGTGTGTGTTGTAAATGGGGTGGGGTAACCTAATCATAATTATGTTGAATCACTAGATCTTCTTAAAGTGTTATTTCTTATGTTATCTCAAGTTGTTGTTTGATGTGAATGGAGGTGAAAGATCTGGTTACACATGAGTTGTGTTATTCGAAGATGGTGTGTGATTTCAATTCTACGTGGCCTGCTAATGAAGGAATATGAACCATATGATGTGGTAACCATTGATAGCGTAGGCATGTAGGGTGGAATTTGGTGGTTGGTGGAATTGGTAATACTTGTGAATATTTTTTTTTAGTGATGAATGGGCACTATTTGACATAGTCTAAGTAAGCTTAGATATGTCATTGTTTTATGGAATCTATGAAAATATGTGGAATAATCCAGAAGGGTAGGAAATTAGTATCTATGTGATTGGATTGATGTCGGGTATTGGTGTTGGAGGAGTTGTGAACAAAAGGGTTAGTCCCATAGTGACTTATATGCAAATAAAAGGTATGATTGGTGTTGAGAGATGGACTTCAGGGAAAGGTTAAGAGTCTAGTGAAACTTGAATGGGAAGCTATGGGCGACTGCCGAGTGAGACTGATCACCTGACTCTGTAGTTGGCCGATGGAGTTCCATGAGGGTGAAGCTAGAAACCTAGTTAAAATGGAATCAATAATGGACTTGAGCATAGGTTCGTATTGGCAGACTAACTCACACGGAGAGTAGACAAAAGAACGTATTGAAGGAGTACGTATGGGAAATGTTTTGATAACAGATAAAGTGAAATAGAATACGTAATCTACATAAAAACCGCAAATGGATTCATGAGGAAAAGAGATAATATGAGGCAAAATGAATTTTGCAAGAATGAAACTCATAGCTTGATATGAGTGGTGTTGATGTAATTAAGAGGTACTTGACACAATTAAACGGGAACGGCGAATAAACCCAGAAATGGAGGAGATATGAATCAAGATATTTGCAGGCGAGGTAGTACCGGAATAAGAATTACGATCGGAACAGGGTCTTTTATTCCGAGGTAGGACATATGTACCTGAGAGCTGCAGAAGGGAGTTATTGGTTGAGGCACACCAAGCCAAGCTCTCTACCCATCGGGACAGCGCCAAGATATACCATGATTTTAAGAGGCACTATGGGTGGCATGGACTCAAGAGAGATGTGGCTGAGTTTGTGCTCGTTGCACTAACTTGTCGGCAGGTTAAGACGGAACATCGGAAACCACCGAGTTTACTCAAACCCTTACCAGTGCCAGAGTGGAAATGGGAACATGTAGCCATGGATTTTGTGACAGGGCTACTAAGGTCATCAAGGCGCAACGATGCAATATGAGTCAACGGTACATCCGAAATGTTATCAGACTACCTGGTGTACCTCAGACTATTGTGTCCGACAGAGTATGGCAGAGCGTGCAGTCGGCTATGGGCACTGACGTGTTGATCAGCACAGTATTCCACCCACACACTGATGGACAATCGGAGAGAACAATACAGATATTGGAGGATATGCTGAGAGCAGGTATGCTGGATTTCAAGGGTGGATGGGAGAATCGCCTGCCACTGGTGGAGTTCTCCTACAATAACAGTACCTCCAGATGGCTCCATTTGAGGCCTTATATGGTGGGCCGTGTAGATCTCCAGTGCGTTGGACAGAGGTCGGTGAGCCTGCGCTGATTGGACAGAAGTTGGTTGTGGAGACTACGGCGTAGATTAAATTTATACGGCAACCTTTACTCACTGCGCAGAGCCGTTATAAGAATTACACCGACAAGAGGAGAAGTTTCCCCGAGTTTGAGGTGGGAGACTTGGTGCTTTTGAAAGTTTTACCACGGAAGGGACACATGAGATTCGGAAAGAAGGGGAAACTGTCACCTAGATTTTGGGGCCGTTTCCAATCCTAAAGAGGGTGGGGGAGGTGGCCTATTAGTTAGCACTTCCTCCACAGTTATCATCTTTGCATGACGTATTCCATGTGTCCGTGTTGAGGAAAATACAACCCTGACCCTTCACATGTCTTGAGTGTACAAGACGTCGATATACAAAGCGACGTGATGTGTGTGGAGGTGCCGATCAGAGTGATCGGGAGCGAACAAAGGGTACTGCGGAATGGCGCTGTTCAGTTCGTCAAGGTGGTATGGGAACGACATGGCAATGAAGAGACCTCCTGGGAACTTGAGTCGGAGATCAGAGCCTCTCATCCGGAACTCTTTATGTGAGATGTTTTGAACCTCTACTTCGCTCGAATTTTCGAGACGAAAAATTTAAAAGAGGATTGTATTGTAAGGGCCCGGAATTTTTAAATTAATAAAAATGTGGATATAAGTTAATTTAATGATGAAAATTGGGAAATTGGTGGGATAAAAGGTAATGGGCCAAAATTTGGACAAAGGCCCAAGTATGGCCCAATAGACTAATGTTTGGATTTAAATTTATTTAAATGGTTATGAGGGTTAAATGGGTCAAGAATGGTCAAATTGGGTCAAATACCCATTTGGGACCCAATGGGTTAAGATGGTTGTGCTCTAAGGTAAATGGGCTAGATGGAAATGTAATTGGGCCATGGGCCCAATGGGGATCCATTTAGAGTGAATTCAATGAAATTAAATCACCTAAGTGGTTTAGAAAAAATTAAACCAAGGTGGTGTGGCCAAGTGGGACCCACCTCCACCTCATCAAGTGAGGTGGCGTGTGGGTCAATGTTTGGTGGGGCCGACCACCATGGTTGATTTGGTCAACCATGGGTGGAATAATGGAATTAGGTTAAGTACAATGAGTTAACCTAAGGTGATTAAATAAATAAATGGGAATTAAAGTAACTAAAATATCTAAATATTAAATGATTAAATTTATAAAAATGAAGTGGTCAAATGGGAGACCAAGCTACCCCACTTCAAATGAGAGAAAAAAAAAACGTTGGGCTTGGGTGGTGGTTTGGATAACCACCACCATAAAGCAAATAAAATATCTAAAAAAAAAAATATCTTAAGGTTGGTGGGATCATTAAATTAAAGTGAAAAATGGAGATAAGTCTTATTGGTTATCTCATTCTCATTTCTTCTTCACAAACTCCATCCCTCCCATTCTCCATTGCCGTCCCATGCTCTAAGGAAGGAGAGGAAGAGAGTTAAGGAGAAGAGAAGAGAAGGAGAGAAGAAAGAAGTGGAAATTGGAGGGAAATCACTCTAAGGTTAGGGTTTAACATCTCTCCTCTTATGATTTTTCCCTCTCTCTCTCTCACACAAACCCTACCATGGCCGATTCTAGGGTTGGGTATTGCCACCATTAATCAAGAGTCTTGACCTATCAAAGATCAAGAGGAAGGAGAGAGGAGGTTAAGGAGACCGACGGGAGCGGCGGAAATAGGAGGAGACGTCGGATTGTGAGTATTTCTTAAACAAGAAATTTTGGATATTTAGGGTTTAAGAATTGGAATTTATTTTTGTAGAATTTAATGGTGGTTACATAAATGTGTGTCATGGATGTTAAACCCATCAAATGAGAGGGTGGAAGATGGAGGAAACCCTAAATGGGTAAATTAGGGTTAGGGAAAGAAAATGAATAAATGGGTCATGTGCATTATGTAAATTATGAGATTAAGCATAGAATGGGATGATTGGAAGAAAAATTATTGGCCATAGGGTTCGGCCATGTAGAATGGCCGAACCCCATGGTGGGTGATTAGCCATTTGATGTAAAATGGTTAGGGTTAATGAATGGAAGATAATGAAGGTGGCTAATGGATTTTTGGGTTGTAAATGAATGAATGTGGATGAGTATTAAAATGGGTTTATGATGAAAAATGCAATGGGATTGTATGGCATTAAGAAGGCATGAAAGAGAAGGAATTGTGAACCATGGGTTCGGCCATGGTGCATGGCCGAACCCTAGGTTGTTATGTGTGAAATTAGCTAGGGTTTTAGGGTCTAAAAAGCCATGGAAAATGGGAAGATGGGTAGATTTAATATTTTGGGTGAATATAGGTATTATGGAGCAATGAATGATGAATCATGAACCATGGGTTCGGCCATGGTATATGGCCGAACCCTATGGTGATGAAATGATGATTAAATGGTGGGGTTTAAAGGATAATGTGTTGATGAATTTTGGGTTTCAAATGAACAAAAGTAATGATCCAAATGGGGCTAAGAATATGGTTTATTTGCATGATGTAAACCCCTCAAGGAGGGATTATTAGTGGATCTAAAATGTAACAATGGACCCAAGAAAAAATGGGGAACAAGACATCATGGGTTCGGCCATGGTGTGTGGCCGAACCCATGACCCATTTTGTAGGTCATTGTATGAGCTAAGGTTGGGTCCATGTTTGTGTTTAGATGATGGAGAATCTTATTAAATGAGATGGCTGATTGTGTTTCATGTTGAGTCGTGGTTAGTGAAGCCTTAATGGATCTAAGTTATAGATGAATTTTAGACTTAAAATATACATGAATAGAGGAGATATTAAACCATGGAAGTTTAGTGGCATAACCGTAATTATGGGCCACAATGAAGAACCATGGCCGAACCCCATGTATGTTGGACATGAACTTGGGTGCATTAAGATGACCTTATGAATGATTAAATTAAGCTTGGGGTTGATGCAGTTTAGTTTCATAAATTAGAATACTTAAAGGGCTAAAATTTGGAATTATCATGTGTTTAAATCAATGGAAATGAAGCTAAGTTAAGGGCTGATTTTTAATGATCTTGTAACGTGGTTAGGTATCATTAATGGACCTAGTTGTGGATCAATTTTTGGACTTAATCATGCATGGATAAATGGGTGATTAACCATGGAAAATGAGGTAGTGGCAAAACCGTAATTAAATGCCAAATTCAAGAATTCCATGGAGATTGATCATGGAATGAGGGGCTCTAATGTAATAACCTTATAAGTGGTTGATCAAGCCTAGGGTGGCCAAATTTTAAGACTTATGGGAGTAAAAGGTTTAATAGATGACATGGGACCGGACCCACAAAACCTAAATAGTGACCGGTTTTTCATATGGGCTTAGAAATTGTTAAAACATGGACTAATGATGAATGTGTAATAAGGTACTGGACATCGCAGGCGGTGCGCGATCGGCGACCGGGTTTATCGAACGGAAAACGTAAAAGGACGCGAGTCGGTATTCGGTAGGATTCCTACATTTTTGTAAGCCATGGATTGGGTGATGTTTTCTTTAATTTATTTTGGAAAGCATGTGGTTGCCTTTAATATGAGTTTTGGATTATGTATCTTGTGATGTTTTCCTTTAAATTATTTTGAAAATCATGTGAATGTCTTAAGATGGGTTTTGGATTAAACATTATGGGATGTTTTTCCCTTTGATTTATTTGATAATCAAGTAATTGTTTTAAGATGGGTTTTTGTGTTACTATTGAACTACATATATTACATGGCACATGGCATCTACATCTCATGCATGGCATGGGAGGGATATGACAGGGGAAGGATGAAATGAAACCGGAGTCCATGCTCCGTCGGGGCGACCGATAAACGCATGGGGATGTTTCATTATGTATTATTATACCTTGATGATGGTTTTCCATCAAGGGGGATGTTGTATTTATTGTTATACCTTGATGATGGTTCTTCCATCAAGGGGGATACCTAGTGTGGATCGCATCTTGATGAGGCTTTTCCATCAAGAGGATCATGGCACGATGATGGTATGGATTTTATTTGGAACACTGTGTATGGTTGAAAAAGGGACATTATACGATGAGGATGAGATGGATGGGTGGGGTTCATGATATAGAACACCCATTGCATAACATTGCTCAAAGTGCATGGTTTTGCTATAATATTATCTGCATGCTGTTATTATTAATCCATGTGCTAGCCCTACTCGGAGTCCTACTGGGCGCGTGGTCTAACGCCCTACTTCTACCCTAGCTGATGATGCAGGAGGTGGCGAAACGGAAGGACGGGACGGGAGTCAAGCTTAGGAGCTTGGCAAGGCAGGTTAATTATGTTGTTTAAGTTTATGTTGGAAAAATATAATTTGAGTAGCTTAGCTTGTCGGAATGTAATAAATTAGATTACTGGCTATGTTTTGGGATTTTATTATGGACATTATGGCTTTGAGGTATTATAGAAATTTAAATGAATGTTATCTTCCCTGCTATCTCAAATCTGTAGGATAATCTTTGTTGTTAATTCCGCACTGAGAAGTAATATTCCTTGAGCTTACGTCTACGCGTGAACCGTACTCGTGAACTTGGCTCCACGCACGCGTAGGGTTGGCCAGTTAAGGGCCGGGCTTTAGAAGCTCGGACTTAACTCGCGTCGTGACGTCCGCGCCCTTTGTCACTTTTCTTTTTAAAAAAAAAAATAGACTCTGATATTTCGGTGAAGAGGGACGGGCGTTACAAGATGTGCCCAAGTTTGTCAGGCCACTCAATGCCACAAATGTTAGGAAATCTCTTGGGAAAGACTTGTATGAGTGACCCTTTGGTGAAGCATCCACTTTTCCTCAACCCTTCTACTCCTCAGTGCCTATGCAAGAAGAAGAAGTTGCTGATGATGCTGATGAACTAGATCTTGACTCCTGCAGTCAAATAGTTATCGAGGAGTGACTAGAAGCCCTCTCCCGCATCAGGATGAGCAGTTGGCCTCATTAGAAGACATCACAGTGAGATGTTCACTGCCCTGGAGATGAAGTTTGAAGCTCTTGCAAGCTTTGTGAAGGACTCCATTCACAACTTCTCTCTGCCATCTCCTGCAAGAATGATGACACAGTTCCCCGTCGTCGATCTCCTACTCCAGCTGGCGCAGTTTAGCTTAGTTTTCCATGTTTTATTTGTTGTTTTGAACAACTTCTATTTTGGCATGTAATATTTGAACCAATATTAGCAATGGATGAATGTTATTTTCTAATGTTCTATGGATTGTTGGTTTATAGTGTGTTTGCCATATTGCATATGTTTTCATGCTTATTGATGGTTTGTTTCAATATGAATGCATGAATGTTTATGGAGATATCATGGATTGTTATTGAAGTTTGGGAGCACAACATATGTGCTCATTAGCCCTTTGTCAATTGATGACAAAATGGGGGTGAAATTTTAGAAGCTTGAAAGAAAGCTTGGAGTGTGGGGGAGAGAAAAATAAAGAAGCTTGGACATATGCTTGGTTTATGGGAGAGTTGTTTTGAAATTGACATTGCTTGGAGTTTGGGATTGCAAACTCAAGAAGTATGGGGGAGAAAACTTGAAAGAAGTTGTAAGTTTCATAGCTTGGACAAGCTTTGGACTAAGCTTAAGTTATGGGGGAGTAAGTTATAATATGATCCATGGGTTGAGCTTGGAAAGCTTGGTATTAGGCTGAAGCTGAAGTGGAATTTTATTGTTGATTATGGACTAACCTTCTAATGGTGTTTCTAGTCTTTGTGTTGCTTGCTTATATTGTATATAGGTATTCTTTGTAAATGAAGCAAGCTGAGCAAAAATATAATGCAAGACTGGCGTCCATGTTGTCATTTGAATATGTCATGAAATTTGTATAACTTTTAATTTAAATGATGTATTTTGGATTTTGGGGGGATATTCATTGAGTCTGTAATTTATAGCTCTATTTTTTGTCACGAATTGACAAATGGGAGAGATTGTTAGTGCCCCATCTTGTCGAGTCACCTATTTGTGAATTCCGTGACTTAGGTGAAGCATTTCCTTGAAGAGAGAAGCTCAATAATCAAGACTGAAGTGTTGGTTGAAGTTTGAAGACTCAACGGATCAACATGTGTACGGCAATCACGGAAGGCAATTGACCATAGAAGACTTCAGGAGGAACCCACACCTTAGGTGACCTTGTCTAGGCTTAAATATTACATCAAGTTAGTTAATGAAGCCTAGAGAGTGTTTGACACAAAATCAGAACCAATGGATTGAATACTCAAACCATCGAAATTGATGTTATGGCGACACAACGTGTTCGCGATCTATCGCATTGACAGAGGATGATCATTCATGGTGTAGTGATGCATCGTCCTGGGAATCGAAGGTTCTAGTTGGATTGGTTTGTCAAACAACTTTGGTCACAGGATGATTTATCGTGAATGCGACCTATCGCTGAGACAGGGTCGATCAATCGGGCACACGATCAATCACCGGGACTTAACATTATATGGCCTATAAAAACAGTTTGGTCTAAGGACAATACAATCATCAGGCGGCGACCCTTCGTGAGGAACCTATCATGATCAATCGGGCGCATGACCAATCGCCAGAGACAGGGCCAAAACATCGGGTCCACGACCCATTGCCTTGTGTTCGAATGAGGTTTGTTTTGACATGGGACTATTAAGACAGGATAGCCTCAAGCCGATACTATCAGTGTTCAAAGAGTTTAAGCATCAATCCCTTGGAGAGCATTTATGAACTGCATCTACGAGTGTTAAACTCTCAAACACCCAAGGTAAAACCTGTGGTTTATTCTCTCTTGGCAAATCATTAGCAAATCATTCAAGTATCCAATTGGTTTAGATTGAGATTAAGAGAGAATGATTAAACCATCTTCTAGGATAGACATTGGTAATCCAATTTCCCAGAGACACTCCCAAGGATTGTGATTGCTCTACACGGCGCATCAATGTCTTCATACGACATCACATTGGGAGAGAATCAAGAAGCACATCTTGACATTGCAAAGCTTCAAAGGCAAGTGCTTCTTGGCTTGATTTATTTTAAATCATTCATCTTGTGAAGTGGATTAAAAAGAGATTTACTCTTGAACCACTATAAAAATAGAGGGATAGGAATTGGGTGAAATTCCCAATCAATTGGACAAGTGGAAGTCCTATTCTATTAGTGTGGGTGTAATTCTCCACTTAGTGAATTTTGAGATAACCCAAGGTTGTATGAGTCTCAACAGTGGATATAAATTTGTCTAAACCGAACCACTATAAATCTTGTATTCATGTTGTTAGAGCTTATTGTGTGATCTTGCTTAATTGTGCATTCTCTTGTTCACACACAAACACTTGATTAATATTGATTAATTCCGCACTTTAAATTGTTAATCAAGTAAAATTTTAAAAGAACAAAAATTTAGAGATTATCTATCTCTCTCTCTCCCCCCCCCCCCCCTTTTCCTCCTCCTCCTCCTCTAGGGATAATAGGATCCTAGCACAAGGGAACTCTCAAGTCACTTGATTTTCAACCTTCATCTTTCTTGTTCTGCACTCATGTTTGAAGTGCCCGGTCATTCCAAAATAAAAATAGTTTATAATAGAAGAGTGTGTGGTGTGGCTTTTACCCAATTTGGTTTGGTTCTTGATACACCTATGATGATCTTTTGACAACCCAACACCATATTTTTTACCATGAGGTTTACCCAACTTGAAAGGTTTCTCAAAATTTTGAACACTTTGGATAAACATGTCTCGAGATTTCTTAAGACATTTCAAATCTGAGCCCAATTTAAAATTTTCATCTCCAAGACATTTTCCAACTTCCTTTAGCTTCAAGATATCATTCTCATGCATTTTTAAGGTTTCTTGAAGCAACTTTTGAGATTCTCTCAATTTTATGATTTCATTATTTGAAATTTTCAAATTTGATGAGAAGGTTATTTTCAGTTTTTTCATTATGAAGTTGGCTAGAGAGTTTGGCATTCTCAGTTTTCATCTTATGAAGCTCCTTAGCAAATTTTATACTCTCTAAGTACAAGGCATTATAGGACTCTTGGAAGTCATCATCCTCGTCATCCTATTCTTCACTTAAGGATTCTACTTAGTAATCAACAATGGAGGCAATGAAACAATTTAAATTTTCACCCCTCTCTTGATTCTCCATTTGGTTATAAGAGGTGGAGCCTTCCATTGAACTATCCACTGATTTTCAAATATTTTCAATAAAATCATCTTGGATAGAGGTCCAAACATCTGCATCATAGGATGCCAATATATTCTCTATTTTTGTTATCAAATACACCAAGATAGAATAAACAAGCAATAGATATCTATAGATAATTTTTCGGGCATCCATATTTGATGTTCTAGCAGTTAGATCAACTAAGATGTTAGATCCTTATGAAAAGCACATTGCTCTAATACCAATTGAAAGTTCTCGGTGTGCTGGAACACGATTGTCACTAGAGGCGAGTAAATAGGACAATCCCAATTTTTGTGTCCTTCACAAATTTCTTGATTAATTAAAATGATATGCAGCGAAATTAACAACTTAATCAAGAAGATGTGTTGTGTGTTAACAAGAGTGCACAAATAATGCAGACACATAAGCAAGCCAAACCCCCATAACACCCGATGTATAGTGGTTCGAAGTAAATCCTCCTACATCCATTGTTTGACTCACCCAACTTTGGATTATCCCAAATGACTATGTGAGGAATTATGCCGTCACGAATAAAGTAGGAATTCTACCTAACTCGATTGACTAAGAATTTCACCCAATCCCTAAGGTTTTGAAAGGTTCAACCTAAACCCAGTCTATGTCCTTATCCCTCTATTTTTTTATAGTGGTTCAAGAGTAAATCCCTCTTTAATCCACTTTACAAGTTTGATATTAAAATAAATCAAACACTAAAAAACACTTGCCTTTTGAAAGCTCTCTTGAGTAGATGTGCTTCTTGAAGATCTCTTCCCAATGTGATGTCATTTGATGACGAAGATGCACCGAGCATGAGTAATCACAATCTATGGGAGGGTTTATAGGATTTAAGATATGCCAATGCTATCCTAGACTTGTTTTCTCTTTCTTTCTCTCAATCTCAATAACCACGGGAGTTGTCCTCCATCGTGCAAGTAACCACGGGAGTTATCCTCCACCTGCTAATAACCATGGGAGTTGTCCTCACCGTGTAGGTAACCACGGGAGTTGTCCTCCACCGTGCAAGTAACCACGGGAGCTATCCCCACTATGCTAATAACCACGGGAGTTGTCCTCCACCGTGCAAGTAACCACGAGAGTTAACCTCCACCGTGCTAGTAACCAAGGGAGGTGTCCTCCACCGTGCAAGTGATCACGAACTCGGGTACTGTGACTGTAGCGGCCTCTGAGACTACCTTGGGTGAGCCAATAGTCAACCTATTAAGTCCCCTGAGGCCATCACACTTTCTCTCAACCTATCTCTCCTAAGACTCCCAAGCACCACCCCCACCCAACCGGACCACACCCCTCTCATAGGCATGTCCAATGAACACATTAGAGACCTAACTGCCTAATCCGTACTAGGGAGTACACCCACTCATGTTCAAGCATCAGGTGGTCAACAGTCCAACCATGCGTACACTGTGTGGTCTTGCACAAGACCCCAACCTCAACTACCCGACAAGCTAAGGGCCTCTCTACATCCTGATGTAGCCTCGTATGCCCCACTAACAACCCACAATTACTAGCCACATGCACACACAATTGTTCATAAACATGTTATCAAAACAGTGGTGATAAATCATAATTAAGCATGTGCATAGTTATTTGTAGCAGATGAACTTACAATGGCACTGGAGCATGGTATCAACCAATCATCATTAAATAACACAGCATAATTAAACAAAAATAATGTCACATTCAATTATCACATTCACAATGTCACCTCACATGGGTATGCATGAGTGGCCCCCTTGCCACATGATCATCAGAACGGTTCCCTTGTCAAGTGGCACATAACTTTTGAGGGGCCCCATTCTGCATACTTCGTGTCCACATAACTAAATGAGGATTATGCAGAAATGTATATGCTAAACAGTGTGATAGTTCTCTCACTTGTGTGCGTTTTGAAATCATCTGCAGGAAAGCAGGTCCATCGGGTTGAAGGGGGTTTGATCTGATGGAACAAGAACACAAGGACAAGTAACTGGATAAAACATGCCAAATTAAATCTGGGCTGGAAATGGGCCCAAAAATGGAGCGGGCCGGACTGGGTCCGGCCCAAGACTAAGTTGGGCAGGACCCAAACTCGACCAAACCTAAGGGTTGGGCCGAACCAGATCTAGCGAATTGGGCCAGACCTAAGGCTAAAACGGGGCCCAAGTGGGCTGAGAAATGGGCCCAAAAAACGAGTCGAGTTGAGCCTAGTTCTCGGACTCAGCTGAGTCGACTCGGCTGTTCAGCTGAGTTGACTCAGCAACCCAGTCGAATGAAAGGACAGGAAAATGAAGGGAAAAAAAAAGGAAAAAAAGAGGAAGAAAAGGGGAAAAAAGGAAAACCGAGTAAAATCCAAGAAATCAGGGGAAAAGGGAAAGAAAATAAGGAAAGGGAAGGAAAAGGAAAAGGGAAAGGAGAAAAGAGAAGAAAACCAAAGAAGTGAAAAGAGGAGGGGATACCTGGATCTGGCTAGACGACGGGTTTGCAGCGGCAGCGAAGGGGCTGGAATGCGGGTGAGCGAAGATGGAGGAGAAGATAGGTGAGGGGGGTGTCAAAGAGGGTGGAGAGGCGAGGGAACCAGCAGCGAGAGGAAGGGGAACGAGAGAGGGAGGATGTGGTGACGAGAGGGAGAGAGAGATGAGAGCTAAGGAGAGAATAAAGGAATGAGAGAAATGAGAAAAATCGTAGTAGGCGCAGCACTGTAGCGATGTGCTACAGTGAGGCTTGAAAGGGGAGTTTAGGGTTAGGGTTTTGGGAGGGGTTTGGGGCATTTTTTTTTTTAAATAAACAAAGTCAAATCTCAAGCCTTTAAAATGATTTGAAGCCCGATAAAATTCGAAAATTTAACGTCTAGGGAGAAAAACATGTGGTTTTTAAAATGTTTTGGCATGAGAATACATTAAATAATTCAAATTTCCAAAATGCCTTTCAAGTCTCCAAACTCGAAATCAGACAAATTGGGGTCCACCGCGGAGCCCACACACACCCCATTGCTATTAAAACCCTAAAATCCCAAGAAAATCAGGTCAGGTCGTTAGAATGACCATCCACATTTCTTTTCTTTTTTTATCATGTTTCCTACTCACATGCAAAACCAGTAATTTTACTACTCTGATGTCTCCATTCATGGTTACATATTAATCACTCAATTCATTCCAGTAATATGAGTACACAATGAAAGTATAATAACAAATTTCATCACACTACATGGAGTATACAAAATAAAAATCAAGCATGAAGTTTTCCCCTCCCTAGTGCTCAAGTAGTGGTTTTGAGGCTTCTGTAGGTTGAGGGTTCTTTACTCCAAGATAGTTAGGAGCTGGTTAGACAAGAATTTACACAATAACCACATGTGAGTTTACAATTCTTAACATAGGGTATTTTCAAAAGCAAAACAACCAAAGACCCCAACATTCTCTCATGATTTTTGTCCAACTTTGGCGGTTTAAACTCATACCGCGCCGCCCCCCCCCCCCCCCCCCCCCCCCCCCCCCCCCCCCCGGCTCTTTCTTCCTCCAAATGAGGCCAATCTTGTTAGTGCCTCAGTTTGAATGAGTCTATATATTGTCAATTCCGTGACTATGTCGGTCCTTACCTTTAAATAATGAAGATGGTGAATCAAATTGATCGAAGGTCGAAAGCATGCCGTGGACATCTCTCCAATGTGTTTAGTAACCACACAGGTAAAATGACCTTAGTAGAGTTTAGGTTGAACCAAACACACCTAAGAAAATGGACCTTAGGCTAAAAGACCATACTTTGAAAAGGGTTAAAGAGCTTAATTTGAACTTATTTATCCTGTTAGGGTTGAGCACCTCGAGCCCTAGCTCGAACCCCTCGATCTAAGTGTAACACCCCAGATTTTCAAGTTATGAATATACATGGAAATTACCCATTTAATTTATGAATTAATGGAGATGGACCTTAGATGGGTAAGGAGTTGGGTCAATTGCCCAATTAAGACCCAACAGATTATGGATAAGGTTCAATTAAAATAAATGGGTGAGATTGATTTAATTGGGTCAAGATTGTCAATTGGTTCAAATGACCAATTGGGACCCAATGGGTCATGGTTGACTTGGTTGACCACCAAGTGAGTTCAAGCTTAATTAAATTGGTGCTGAATTAAGATGGAAATGGAATCAAGTAATTGAGTTGATTTTAAGTGAGTTAAATGAGTTGAATTAAAGAGGTGAGTTGAATTAAAAATATGAGTTGAGTTAAAGATATGAGTTGAGTTAAAAAGATGAGTCGAATGGGAAGTTAATGGGATTTTCATCTTAGTTGAGCTAGGTGATTAGATGGAGAGTTACACCTCATAAACCAAACCTAAGGTGTTCACACGTTGGAGGTGGGAGTTTCATCTGATGGGATGAAACTCCAAATGGATCATTAATGGGGAGGTGAATGGTTTTGTTGTTACACAAGCCATATCCAAAGGCTACAAGTTGGAAGATGGAGGGTTGTTCCATCTCAAGTGGTGTCTTGGCCAAGCCAAGGGACACTTGAGAACACACCATCATTATGAGAATGTGAAGGGTTTTTGATGTTACACAAGACATGTTCAAGGGTACACGTTGGAACATGGAGGGTTTCCATCTCATGAGGGAAACCCAAGGGGCATAAGGTTGGGAGTTTCATCTCATGGGATGAAACCCCCAAAGTAAGTATCAATGGGGAAGTGAAGAGTCATGGGAGTTACAAAAGGGTTATCAACCAAAGGATACCACCCTTGGCCGAACTACATTGGGCAACAAAAAGAATTCTTTGCTTTATCTCAATCTCTCCCTCTCTCACTCAAGGCCGACCACTCTCAAAGACAAAGGAGAAGGGACTTAGAGTTTTCTATCTCAAGCTCCTCTCCCTCTCTCAAACCTACACTCTTTTTCCGAACCATCTCATTGGGTTTTCATCTCAAGACCTCTCAACCTCACTCTCGGCCAAGGATCAAGGAGGAAGAAGAGGCTACGGAGGGAGAAGATTGGAGGAGCAAAAAGGAGTGAAAGAAACCGGAGGAGTCGCAGAGTCGGTAAGTACTTGATAAGATTGTATAAGTAAGAAAAGATGGTCAAGGACAATGGCCGAACCCTAATCTTGTTATGGCTAAGGACCTCTTGCATGAACCACATAAGGATTATGATCATGGATCATGGGTTGGCCTTGCATGGTCGAACCCTAATTGTGATGGATATATGGAAAGGACCTCATGCATGTTTAAGACAAGGTATATGATCAAGATCATGGTTTGGCCTTTGCATGGCCAAACCCTAGATTTCTATGTATATGGATCATGAGAGCTAAAAAGGATTTGGATGAGGTTCGGCCATGTTGTATGGCCGAACCCCATCAAAGGATATAATCATAAGTAAATGATTTTAAGAGAAGATGATGAACCATAGGGTTCGGCCATGGTGTATGGCCGAACCCCATGGAAGGTTATTAATAATTTTAAAAGGTTTTATATGGATTTATATTGGTGACTTTAAAGGGTTCTAAAGGAGGGAAACAATGGAGTAATGTTAATCATTTTAAATGGTCTCAAAGGTGGTAAATGGTGAAGAACATTGGACCATGGGTTCGGCCATGATGTATGGCCGAACCCCATGGAGAGATATTGTTGGACTTGGGTATTTTTGGACCATGGAAATGATGGGGAAATATTGGTAATGTTAATGGGTTTTTAAATATGGTAGAGGATGGTCTAAAGTGATGGACCTAAGGGTATGATTAAACCCCCATGGAGGGACTTGTATATGAACCTAAGATTGTGAATGATTTAAAGGGGAAGATGGAAAAAATGACATGATGGGTTCGGCTATGTCGTATGGCCGAAGGCCGTGAACCATTTTAATGGGTCATTTTGTATTATGTCATGATTTGATGAATCATTTATGGAACTAAGTTTATGGATCAGATATGGACCTAAGTATGGGTAACTTAAATATGTGATTACCTATGGCAGGAAAGAATGGCCAAATGGTGAAATTAAAGGACCATGGGTTCGGCCATGGTGTATGGCCAAACCCCATGGATCATGTTTTTGGTTCTAGACATGCATAAATGGCCTAAGTGAATGATTGAATCATAGAAAATGTTTTATGGATTTAGGGCTTCCATTAATGTAAAACTAATGGAATGATTTTGGGACTTAAGTCATGTATATATAAGCTAAGTGAGTAGCCATGGAAAGATTAATGGCAAAGAGGTAAACATGGGTGAAAGGGTGAAAATGATGGACCATGGGTTCGGCTGGCCGAACCCCATGGAGAATGTCACGCCCCGACCCGAAGGGTGGGCCCGAAAAGTGACTGATTTTTTTTTTTTTTTTTTTGAAACTAAACCAACACAAGCATTCTAATTGGGCCAGATCAACAGTTTGGCTCAAAGGTCACACAAGATCCCAACATGTGGACTCAAACACATACCATAAGTCTACCCAACAAAATAGACACAAAGGCAACACATAACATGATCATATAATTCCAACCATTGAATTAATATTTCAAAATCATCATTAGAGTAACTAAAGAAGCGTAGCAGTCTTACTACATAACATTTAAACAAATCAAGTGCCACACCCGGTACTTTACAAATGAAAATGGTTCCAAGAACCAAAAAGCAAATACAAGGGCATTCCCCTCAGTGGAAATCCCAAAGCAACACCGCAGCTTATCCACCCTAAGCTTCATATAAAGGATTCTCCTCCTCGGGTTCATCTCCTGAAAGGTGAGTAGGGTGAGCTAACTAGCCCAGTGAAAGAAATATAACAATGCAGTTAAGTAAACAGCAGATTAGCACAATGATCAACAGTTGCAACAATATCTCATGCTTGATAACAAATAAACGTAATATCATCATCAGTCCCATAATCCATCATTTCTTTTCCAATACTGTTGTCATCCAATGTAATCCCTAGATACTATACTGACACCAATAGTATTAAGCCCCGACACGGTCAAAATACATCCTTGCAAGTACATCTCCGGTATACGCCTCAAAACCGGTATTGACACACCCTGTCAGTCACTATCGACCCACCCGGTCCAGTAAATGTAACCGACACCCTCGGCGATGGTTCAATAGTTAAAGGTACGTGGAAGCAGTATTTCACAATTCATATGATCAACATCATAGCATTCACCATTACCATAAGTACTTCTTACAACAATGCATCAAGTCTAGGCACATGAGTGAGTTCATCAAATCTGAAACCACTCATTGCTCAAGATCCATCTCAAATAATAAAACATGTTTACATCTTACTGTAAAGTTAAGTTCCCTCACCATAACTGTGCGATTTCGCGTTCTCTGTTCAAATAACAAGCAAGTGCACAATCAATATACATAGCATTCATGTACATACAAGTAGTATTTCGAAATCATACTTGTTTTCCCAAAAAAATATCCAAGGTACATGGAATTGAATCTCCTACTTTGTTTCTATCCTTTTTAAATTACAATAATCCACAAGATAGTAAATAAAAAGGTGCTCAATCCATAACTCATATTGTCTTCTGGGCATTGACCAGATTGACTTATTAAGTTAGGTCTAGATTCTCAAGTCACTTCTCGGTTGTCTTCTAGATAGGACCAGATCTGACATTTCGAGTAAGATCTCGAGGTCACTCAGTGCCCGACAAATATAGCATCGGCCTGAAAGTGAAATCACTCAATACCCGATCAATAGGGTCGGCTTGGAAATGAATACAATAGTAAATACACTATAGTAATAAGAGAAGAGGGTTAGTACACATTTTTAGATTCATAGGGGTACTAACATCACATGTAATCAATAACAATTAAATAAGATTAGACACTTCAAAAACTGGGTCCCTCGGAACATGCCTCGAAACCAGGTACTGTGGCTTCGGATCATCCGAACCACACCTAAACTAGTCACTGACCTCGGACTGAGGGTCCGAATTCGGATAGTCCGAAGATCAGGTCTCGGATCATCCGAAGTCCTTCCTAACCGAAAAGATCTGAAAAACTGGTCTCGGTGGGTCTGTAAGTCTCAGAACATTCAAAGTAGGGCTCGGATCGTCCAAGTGGGGTTTGGTCCTTCCGAGCTCAGCTCGGAACATCCGGGCGAGTCAAAGTAACCTCGGGCGTTTCTGGGCTTCGGGTGAAGCTCGGAACGTCAAAGGGGGTGCTCTCGGACCGTCCGAAAGGTGTGACCCTGGGACCATCCGAAGATCGACTCTCGGACCGTCCGAGAGTCATCTTCCTCACTGTCTGCACCAGCAGACAGTGACGACAGACACACTGTGAAATACGAATCTGGAAACAGTGGATTTCCTGGATTCAGTTTCCACATCTAGCCGGTCCGATGAACTCCTCTGGGAGTCCTCTTTCCATAGGAAATAGTTTTAAATTTTGAAACTCAGTAAGACGACGGATTTTAGAACGGAAAGCACACTGATATAAGAAACCCATGGTTTTTCCTTAAACTTCACACTGGTTTTACTCACTCAAAACTTAACCAAAACTGTTTTTTCTTGATTCTAAACCACCTAGAATTTGAAAAGGAACACAGTGGTTACCTTCATTGGAGTTCCTGGGCTAAGAAATTCGGTCTTTGAAAAACTTCCTCTTAAGCTACGGTTAAGCTAAACTGAGAAAACAGGGAAAGACAGAGGCAAGGGTCGGCTGGAAAAACAAGAGAGCAGAGACTGAGGGAGAGAAGAGATGAAGTTTGGACGGATTGAAAGCAGCTGAACTAGGCCACATTTATAGAATTTTGCCCAAGAGAAGTGGTCATCGAGCCACTGCATGCTTCTGCATGCAGTCAATGCTTACGTTTGGAACAGTAACGGTAGAAGTTACCGTTTGTTGCCGATCAGCCCCTCCAAAGTCCCACTTTTGCAAATAAGTCCTTCATTTGATAAAAAGTCGATTTTTAATTAAAAGCATGATTTTAAAAACTCAAAATCTTAATCCGACCTTACAAATAAGTTGAGTTTTAAAAGCTTTGATCACCATAAAAATTTGGAGATTTAATTCTCACTAAAAATCATAGATTTAAACAAAAATCACAATTTTACACTATTTACTTAATTAAACAAATGTTAAATAAAACAACTTAGAGACCTCATTTTGGGGTGTGAAAGAATAACTAGACCATGATTAAAATGATCTAACACAAAATACTTGTTTCAAAAATTATCTCATCTTCAAAATCATTTAAAATAATTATTACTCCCTTTCGGGGTTTTGACAGGCGGTTTAAAATACAATTTTCTGAAAATAAAATTATTTTAAAATCAAAAATACAAATCCTTGACTAAAGAGAACATTATCATCCAATAATAATCACATAACAACATAATTTATAAAAATAATAACAAGAAGCTATAAATTACCAAATTGCCCTTCCAGCTGGACGAGCTGGATCACTGAGCTCTCGAGCTCGGATTGGGCCACACCTGGGCTTTTCTTAAAGCCCTAACCGTAATCTTCAAGATTAACCAGTCAAACAAGATTATTAAGCTAAAACTGTAACGCCTGCCCCTTTTCACTAAGCTACTTAGCCGAAAATCAGAGTCTATTTTTTTTTCCTTTTGAAATAAAGAGTGACAAAGGCCCTGGACGTCACAACGAGAGTTAAGTCCGAGCTTCTAAAGCCCGGCCCTTAACTGGCCAACCCTACGTGTGCGTGGAACTAAGTCCACGAGAATAGTTCACACGTAGAAAGTAAGCTTGCAGAAATATTACTTAATGCGGAATTATAATAGAGGTTATCCTACCAATTTTAGATAGCAAGGACGTATGTCACTTAAATTATTAGAATATCTCAAAATCATAATGTCCAAAATAAAATCCAAACCATAGCAAGTAATCTAAATTATTACAGTCCGACGAGCTAAGTTACTCAAATTACATTCCAAAATAAATTTAAATAAATCATCTAGCCTGCTTCCCCAAGCTCCTACGCTTGGCTCCCGTCACGTCCTCCGTTTCCTGTGTCGTCATCTAAGGTAGAAGTAGGGCGTTAGATAACGCGCCCAGTAGGTACTCCAAGTAGGGTAAACACATGGATTAGTGACAACAAAACACATAGATAATATTATATCAAAACCATGCAATTAGGTGCAATGTCATGCAATGTGTGTCCTATGTTATGAATCCCACGCATCAAGCTCATCATCATTGTACAATGTCCCTTTTCCAACCATACATAATGTCCCCCTTGATGGAAAACCTTCATCAAGATAAAATCACACAAAGCATGCCCCTTGATGGCAAAACTTCATCAAGATAAAATCACACAAAGTATCCCCCTTAATGGAAAAACTTCATCAAGATAAAATCACACAAAGTATCCCCCTTGATGGCAAAGCCTCCTCAAGGTATAATAATAAATACGAATATCTCCCTTGATGGAAAAACTTCATCAAGATAAAATCATACAAAGTATCCCCCTTGATGGCAAAGCCTCCTCAAGGTATAATAATAAATACGAATATCCCCATTGATGGAAAAACTTCATCAAGATAAAATCACACAAAGTATCCCCCTTGATGGCAAAGCCTCCTCAAGGTATAATAATAAATACGAATATCCCCATTGATGGAAAAACTTCATCAAGATAAAATCACACAAAGTATCCCCCTTGATGGCAAAGCCTCCTCAACGTTTAATAATAAATACAAATATCCCCCTTGATGGAAAACTTCATCAAGATAAAATCACACAAAGTATCCCCCTTGATGGCAAAGCCTCCTCAAGGTATAATAATAAATACGAATATCCCCCTTGATGGAAAAACTTCATCAAGATAAAATCACACAAAGTATCCCCCTTGATGGCAAAGCCTCCTCAACGTATAATAATAAATACGAATATCTCCCTTGATGGAAAAACCATCATCAAGGTATAATAAACACATAGTAACATTCTTGTTTGAATAACCTCATCAACATATCATAAAACCCATAGTAACTTTCCTGATGGATAAAGCACATCAAAATATCCCCATGTTTGTTTATCGGTCGCCCCGACGGAGCATGGACTCCGATTTCATTTCATCCTTCCCATGCCATATCCCTCCCATGTCATGCATGAGATGCAAGTGTTAATATACTATATGATATCACAAACCATGGCATTAAAATCCCATCAATAAAACATATAATTTGATTACCAAAAATAAATCAAGCAAAGCATCAATATACACATCATCCATGGCTTACAATGAGGTAGGAATCCTACAGAATACAGACTAATGTCCCTTTACGTTTCCGTCCGATAGTCCGGTCACCAATCGTGCACCGCTTGCGATGTCCGATACCTTATTACATATCAATAATCAACCCATTTTTTAACCATTTCTAAGTCCATTAATCATACCTTAGTGGGATTCGGCCATACCCCATGACCCAACCTCCCTATCTAGGTTTTGTGGGCCCCATTTAATCCATCAAATGTTTTAATCACATGAGTTTAAAATCCAGCAACCCTAGGCTTCAATGATCCACACCTAAGGTCATCTTAAATGCACTTAAGTCCATGATCATCCCCCATGGGGTTCGGCCATACATTATGGCCGAACCCATGGTTCTTCATTTTGGCCAATAGTTACCATTTTGCCACTCTTCTCCCATGGTTAAGTTCTCATTTTATTTCTCCATTCTTAGGCCCATAACTGATCTATAGACTTGGATCCATTTATGACCCATCAACCATGTTACAAGATTATTAAAAATCAGCCCTTAACTTAGCCAAATTTCCATTCATCTAAACACATGTATAATTTCAAATTTAGCCCATAAAATGACCTACAAATGGGTCATGGTTCGGCCATACACCATGGCCGAACCCATGATGTCTTTTTATTATTTTTCCTTGGACCCATTTACATCATTTAGCTCCACCATAAGTTCCACCATGAGGGAACTTAAATCATACATTTAAATCATCATTAGATACATTTTGGTCCATCAACTTAACCATAATTCCCATTTATTTTTCATGGTTCCAAAATACCTAATCCATCAAAGTCTCCCCATGGGGTTTGGCCATACACCATGGCCGAACCCATGGTCCATGGTTTATCACTATTTTCACCCCTTTAAAACATTATATACTATACTTAAAAATCCATTTAAAACTATCAACCTTCTCCATCATTTTCCATCTTTTTACCCACATTAAAATTATTAAAACATCACCATAGGGTTCAGCCATACATCATGGCCGAACCCATGGTTCATGGTTCATCTCCATCTACCATTTTTGAGGCCATTAAAATCATTAATTATCTTCCATGATTTTTCTCATTAAAACCCCTTTAAAAATCACTAACATTTAATCATTAGAACCTTAAGATCATAAATCATCCTTCCATGGTTTTAACCCTTAAAACTCCATTAAAATTATCTAATCACCTTCCATGGGGTTCGGCCATACTACATGGCCGAACCCTATGGTCCATGGTTTCTTCAAAACTCACATTTCCATACTTGAATAAATCTTAATACATAGTGTCCTTAATACATCCTTTATTTTTTTTTCCTTAACCTAATTTATCTTTCCCATTTTGTCCATTTCTCATCCTTTCCTTGGATGGATTTTAGATCCATGGCCCATGATATTTTGGCCACCATTAAATTCAAGGAAGATGGATTTTATGGTCTCTTTTTAATCTTTAAAAAAAAAGTAACCTCTTGTTTAAAAACACTTACCACTCCGACGGCTCCTCCGGCTTCTCTTTTTCTCCTCTTAATTTCCTTAGCCTTTCTCCTTTCTTCTTCTCCTTGATGTTCTGCCAAGATGTGCTTGATCAAGATGAAATCCTCAAGGTTTGGGTTCGGCCAACATGGAGTGGGTTTGAGAGAGGGAAGGGAGGAGAGGATCAGAAAATGTCTAGTCTCCTTGGCTTGGAGTGGTGGGCCAATGCTTGAATTTTTCTTCTCTTTTCCTCTAAGTTTTTCTTCTTCTTTTCCTTTGTGTAGGATCGTCAATGAGAGGGAGGAAGAGAGGGAGAGAGTGAGATGAGAGTGGGATGGAGAGATGATATGAAAACCCATCTCATCCCTTTGGTTTGCTTGGGCCACACTCTTCTATCATTTCCCTCCACCCACCAAGCATGGGCTCACATGCCTTAGTGGTGATGGTTGGGATGAAACCACCACCAAGCCAACGGTTTTGGGCCTTTGAAATGGGGTGGTTTGGTCTTCCCATCTTATCCATTTGACCATCATCATGGGGGGTATGGGTCCTCATGCTTTGGATGGTGGTGGTTGAGATGAAACCACCACCCTTAGTCCATGGTTTTGTTTTGTGTTTCTTTAAGTGGTTTGGGTGGTTTCAATGAGATGAAACCACCCCTTGACTTATTCCTTTGACTCCCCATTGACCCATTTGACTAACTTAATTAATTAATTAATTGGATCCTTAACTTAGGTTAATTATTTCTCAATTAACCCCTTTAATCTCCTTGATTTTTCTCCATTAGTCCACCCATGGTTGACCAAGTCATCCATGGTGGCCGGCCCCACTAACTCCTTGCCTACCCCCCACCTCACTTGATGAGGTGGAGGTGGGCCCCATTCGGCCATGTCACCTAGGTTTAATTAAATACTAACTTAGATGATTCACATTAATTAAATCACATTAATTCACTTTGATCCTCTTTAATTCACTTTGATCCTCTTTAATTCACTTTGATCCTCTTTAATTCCCTTTGACTTATCCATGATTGACCAAGTGAACCATGATGGTCGGCCCCACCTATGCCTTGGTTCATACGCCACCTCACTTGATGAGGTGGAGGTGGGTCCCACTTGGTTATGCCATCTTGATCATTTCATCACTAACTTAGGTGGTTTAATTCCAATTCAATCCATTCCAACCAATTGGGTCACCATTGGGCCCATGGCCCAATTAAATTTATTTCCTACCCATTTACCTTAGAGCTTAACCATCTTGACCCATTGGGTCCCAAATGGGTATTTGACCCAATTTGACCATTCTTGACCCAATTAATCATTATTGACCAATTAAATGAATTTCATCCAACCCATGGTCCATTGGACCATACTTGGGCCTTTGCCCCAAATTTTGATCCATTTAACATCTATTCCATCAAAATTCTCAATTTCCATCATTAAAATAAATAATAGCCACATATATATTGATTTAAAAATTCCGGGCTATTACAAAAACACGCCTAATATGGGTCAGGGTATTACAGAGAAAGTTTTGTGGAGTTAGGTGTTATTAATGCTAAAAGGACTAACTCATGTATGATTGATTAAGGAATCAAAAGAGGGACCCAAACCAAGTGTGTGAGGTTCGGCCATGTTGTATGGCCAAAGCCCACTAGGGTGTGTTTGTGGACTTAGACATGATTGGAAATCAAATGGAACTTGGGTTTGATTGAATGATATGTAATAAGGTAACGGGACCTCACAAGCGGTGTACAATCGGTGATCGGTTTTCGGACAAAAACGTCAGGACACGTTAGTTGATCATTGGTAGGATTCCTACCTCATTGATACCATGGGATATGTATGATGGTTTTAATTCCTATTTTGATGAGTTATTTTGTATAAGTGATATGTTTTCAAGTATGGGATTTTAAATGCTATGATTTGTATTATTACATAGCATGTTGGCATTTGCATCTCATGCATGGCATGGGAGGGATACTATGGAGTTGTGATACCTTGATGAGAAGTTTCCATCAAGAGGAAGACCTTGGTGTGCATTATCCACCAAGAGGTAACCAGATTCCACGCCCCATCGGGGCGTCCGTAAGGCATTCGTGATCTTGATGAGGAGTTTCCATCAAGAGGTAACCGGAGACCACACTCCGTCAAGGCGTCTGTAAGACAACTGTGGGGATACCTTGATGATGAGTTTTCCATCAAGAGGATGTTTTGGATTGTGTTATGGCTAATGGGTGGGACTCATGGCATATGACACCTATGGCATGGCATTGTATCAGCATGATTATGATATCTATTATTATGTACTGTTTCTGGCTGGTTTTTATCTGTGTGATTGGATCTCTATTATCATACACTGTTTTGGATACGATGTTTTACAGATACGACATGATGTATTATATCTGGATTTTTATACTAACCCATGTGTTTGACCCTAATTGGAATACCTACTGGGCGTGTTGTCTACCGCCCTACTTCTATCTTAGTTGATGACACAGGGAATGAATGGAATGAGGAACGAGATCAGAGCCAAACTTAGGAGCTTGGATGTTTTAGTTTTGTTTTATTTAAGTTATTCATGGACAATGTAATAACTTAGATTATTTTGCTATGCTTTGAATGTTAACTTTGGATATGTTAATTTAAGATAATTATTATCAAGTGATGGACTCCTTGCTATCTAAAATGGAATAGAATTATTATTCTATTATATTTCCGCATCTATGATTTATTATGCATGTTAACTTGAGTACGTGTGAACCGTTTTAGTGGACTTGGTCCACGCACACGTATGGTTGGCCAGTTAAGGGTCGGGCTTTGAAAGCTCGGATTTAGCTCGCTTTGTGGCGTCCCGCTCTCTCTCTCACTCTTTTATTCAAAGAAAAAAACAAACTCTGATTTTCGAAGAGTGAAAAAGGGTAGGGTGTTACATTGAGGCCTAAATGTCACTCTAGCATGAATAGTGCTCGAGCACTATAGCATGAATAGTGCCCAAGCCCCTCGAAGCACTGTAGTAGAAATTGAAAAACTAGCCATTTTCTAGCCGTTGTATGAATAGTGCTCGAGCCCCTAGAGGCACGCTCCCAAGCTCCTCGAGGACTAGTCGTTATGAATAGTAAATCTATATATACAGCTCCTTTCTCTAAGAAAAAGGAGGCCAATTAATTGTAAGATTAAGCCTAAGTTTCTAGACTTTCCAGAGAGGTTCTAACCCCTACCAATCACCATCAAATCTTTCTAAGGTCTTTTAAATCACATCCACACACTTCTATGGAATATCTTAACTCTTAAGTTGTGTTAAGCTTTTGTTGATGTGATTGAGAGAGAATTTTCTTGGGACTTACTGTAGCATCCTTATCCTACCCTAGACCAAGCCTCTCCTATGGTTGCAAACACTAGAGCATCTCAAGTATTGAAGATCAAAGCATCAAGACATCAGTGAAGAACACACTCTCAAGATCAGAGCTAAGCCCAGGAAAGTGTTCTTTGTTTATTTCATTTATCATTGTATAGTGGATTAGGACTCTGTGTTCGAACCACTATAAAAAATAGGAGTTAAGGATTAGACTAGGGCGATCAAACCTTTCAAAATCTGGGTGCAATGTTAGGGTGATTTACCCTATCATAGTGAGTTCCGGATAGCCCAAGGTTGGGTGAGTCCAAGAGTGGATGTAGGTTCAGGTGAACCGAACGACTATAAATCGTTGTGCATATGTGGTATTTGTTGATTTGTTTTGATGTATTGCTCATTGCTCACTCACACATATTAATATTTTCCACTGTACAAAAGTCTAATAATTATTTTATTTGAAAAGTGTTTAAAATTGGTAAAAGACCATGTGCGTTGGTCTAGCCCGGACTTACAAATCTTACTATCTCAACTTTACTTCACCCTAAACACCATTCTTTCCCCCTTTCCACCATGCTCACTCACGTATAAGGGTTTCAATCTCCCATGCGTGCCTCTATCCAAACAAAAAATTCATACCCCAGCTGGTATCACATCCAACTCAAATATCAAGAAATTTGAAGAGTTATTAAGGAAAAGTGGGACATTACCTTAGAAGAGGAAAAACTCAAGAAAATCTGAAGCTCAGAGGTGTCCTGGGGCTCTCCAAAGGCACATGCACTGGTCTACGGAAGAGAGGAAACCACGTTGGAGACTGGGAACCTGGAGAGGAAGAGAGAAAATGGCCTCTTTCTCTGGACATGGGTTTAAATACCCTTATTCTTTCCTCGATATCAGTGTTCTGACAGTTAAGTATGGAACTCCAACCCTTAGAAGTTTCTGAAACTTTTCTTTTTTCTTTTTTTTTTTTTTTTTACAAGTCAGGTCGTTACACTAACAATACATCTTATAATAACATTGTATTATTTTCTATGAACCATAGTCACAAATATTGTTCTCAAGATATTAACGGCGATTGATAATATCGGGATATTTTCAAATTCTTTGATTTTTACCGAGAAAGTAACAGAAAAATCTCACGAAAAATGTAATATTTTAAAAATAATAAAAATATTAATAAAATAAATATCAATATGGAATTTATCTCTATTTTACCAAGAATTTATTAGAAATTTATGGGGATATTATCGCGACATTACTATTTATCACGAATTTATCAAGCATTTACTGCAGTGCCGATAAATCTCGAGATATTAACGGCAATTGGTATTTTGCTAATAAAAATGTGGTAAATTTGAAAATATAGGAGACATTTGTGACATTGATTGTCACATCTACACTCCCTACGTGTGAAATTAACGATAGCTTACCACGCCTTACTATTACACAAAGTGGTGTGAGGCAATGCCTAATAAGCAAGCCATCAGTGAGATGCAAACTTTATACATTCACACATCATCATTAGGTTTGGGATTATGCACAAGGTGTGAAATTTGGGTCAGGTTTAACTTCGACATGCATAACCCAATCTGAGAAATCAATGGGTTTGGGTTATATATTTGTATATTTCAGTTCAAGTCGAGCTAAGAAAAAAAAAAACCCGCATGAATTTTGGGTCGAGCTGGGTTGAGAAATTTAAAATCAACCCGACCCGATCCAACATGAACAAGTGCACCAAGTTATAAAACAATACTTGGGTTGAGTTGGGTCAAAATTTTGGACTAGGTCAAGTTGAGTAATTCAAGTCAGCAATTTGAGTCGAGTCGGGTCGGGTTCAATAATTTTTTATATGGGTTAAGTTGAGTTTATTAAAACTCAATCCGACCCACCCCAAGTTTCAGACCTACTGTACACCATTCTACTAATAATAGTAACCACTTGGTAAACAAACATATAGAAACTTAGGCTGCGTTTGGATGAGGGGGGTGTGAGGGGAACGAGGTGTTGCCTCTCACTACCCCTGTTTAGTAATGATATTCAAGGGGTAAAAAATCTATTATTTACCCCTACACATGAGGAAATGAAAACCCCTCATCTCAACCTCTCCCTTTCTTTTCCCCTCCATACCCCCTCCCATCCTCTACTCTCTCCTTCACAGGATATATTATTATTTTTATTTGATAAATATTATTTAATAATTAAGTTCATCTAATTTTCCATCATTTTCATTGATTTTCAACTAAATTTTTGTTATAAAGCAGAATAAAACATGTATTTTGTTAGAAATATTGGCCATTGAAATATTAATTTTTCAAAAAGGTTAGCCAATTCTTTTAAATATTGCTAATATTTTCATTTAATTTTTTTTTTGTATAAACTCGAAATGAAATATGTCTTTTTATCAAAAAAATTAACCAATTAATTTTTTTATTATTGAATGTTTTTTTTAAATACTTATGATGTCATTTTGGACAAATTTTTGGTCTAAACATAAACCATAATATTCATTTTTCACAAGTCTCAATCAGTTTTTGTGAATATTGTTAATATTTTTATATTTTATCTTAGTTATTTTATGTCAACTTAAATGAAAATATCCATATTTCACAAGCTTCTTTTTTTAAATTTTGTTGATTTTTTTAAATATAGTCCATTTTGACTTGTAATTATGGTTCTTAATATTAATTTTGTCTTAGATGAGACTTATTAACTTGAATTTTTTATAAACTATTATAATAGCTTATTATATTATGTATTTCACAATGAACTATTATGTATTTCAATCACAATGAACAAATTTCGAATTTTAATGAAGAAATGTGTTGCCATTTTTAATTCATTAAAAATTATATGCAGAAAAAGTTTTTTCTTGGTCTCACTTCTTAAGACTAACACTTAATATTCCCAAGTTGTTGCCGCCGTGGTAGATGAGTTATAATGTTTGGGTGGTGAGAATGTAGAAATACAAAAAAAAAAAAAATAAAGTTCATATATTTTTAAGCACATTTCGTAACTCTTCACTTAGGTTTAGGCTTGACAATCTCCTCTTGTATGACATGGCACTATGATTTAAATGTTCTTGATTCCTAGAAGTAGTTAAGTTGAATCCTCTAGTTATTTTGTACATGTACAAAAAACGATTCAGTCATGTTGGTGACGGAATTCTTCGCCAATAACAGCAACACAATGTACAAGCTCGACCGACCGGCCGGGGCTGTTTTATTTCATTAATCAAAGTGTCGGGTCACGATACATCGCCTGCACCCACCAATCCTCCTCAGCCGAATGCTGCTCTTTCAAGAAATGGGATTCCTTACATTGTGGTTGCATAACAGTTCATCATGCTGCTTCTTGGGTTCCTCTTTCTTCAATTTTAGGTTCAATGCATGAGTGTAAAAGTCTGTTAGTGATCTTTTAGATCTCAGTTCAGATATCTTTCATTTTCAGTGCTTAGAGCATTAGACCCATCTAGCAGATGTCTTGAAGCAAACAAATACACTTCACCCAACTCAACTTCATCTGTATTTTCATGAAATGTGAAGGAAAGAAGTGTGTGAAAATAATGAAACTGACTTTGACTCAGTTCAGTTTTAAATTCACTCAATAATGTTAATCACTGAGTCAATTTAAAATTCAATCGAGTCATAAGTCACTTCCATTTCAATTCAAACTTGGATAAACACTTGAATTATGTCTACTTTGACTCTTCGAGTGATTTTAGGTGATTCCAAATCATTCTCAAACCCATTTCCCTACACATTTGGGTCAAACTAAAGTTTTCTAAAACACTTGTAACTTCATTTATTTTTACTGTTTGAGTGATTTTACATGACTAACCATTTCAAATTTTTTTTCTTTTCAAGTGCTAACACTTTTAGAATATGAATGGATGAAGACGTTAGATAGATATATGCAACAGTTAAAGCAATACTACTAATGAGGAGTGCCTCGATACTACTACTGACTCTGGTGGACATCTATGTAACACCAAGAAAAAATGCTGCGACAACCCCTTCCGTGCCAGATGGCACACTCCTTTCTCAATGATGATTATGTCTTGGAACGTCAGAAGCCTATGTATGCAGAAGGAGGTTAAAATTTGATTCTCTCTTCTAATCCTGACATTCTCTTTATTTTGGAAAGAAGGATCAAAACAAATAACTTCATGTCATTGCCAATGACATTTTCCAAAGAAATTGGAATAATTTCTCCAATGCTACCATGCCTCTTCTGCTAGAGTCTGGGTAGCTTTGAGGTGTATATTAATATTAGTATCATTGATGCCCAGAGCTAGGCCGTTTTTTGTGAACTTAAAATTCCATCTGTGAGCTTCCCCTTATGCATGGCTGCCATTTATGGTTATAATCATTGTTATCAAAATTGAACCAGACCACGGTTGGACCAGAGGTTCGGCCGCGACCGTCATGGAGCACAATCCGTTACGGTTTAGTGAAGAAAACTGTGACTCGTGGGCCGTAGTTCACCATGTTTGGTAAAGAAAATCCAGGAAGAAGGAAGAAGAAAGAAAATTTAAAAAAAAATGAAATCATTCGAGTCACTTCCCTTCTCCATATTCACTCTTCTTCTCCCGTCTTCTCGGCGTTAGGGCTAGAACCCCTCTTCTCCCTTCTCTCTTTCTTTGCGGCGGGTTAAGGTTAGGACGACGACTCCTTTTCTTTTTGGGAACGAGCTACATAGTTGAAAGTGGAAACAAAAATATTCCACGAGAGTTAGGAACTAGGGTTATGACTTAGAAACCATTGAAATAAATATTTAAGCTATTTCCTTTTTTAACAGTCTCAATCTTCTACCACTTTAATAGAAATCAAGTTAAAAAAAAAAAGAAGAAAATTTTAATAGAAAATGTAAGGTGTTAGAAAAAAAAATATACTAACTTCACATCTAATTTAATTTTTATTTTATTATTTTTTCTTAAGATTGCTGTTAGAATTTTTTAAAAAGAGAAATAATAAAATATAAAAATAACAAGTTAATAGAAATCAAGTTACATGTCAATATAATGTTTACAAATAAAATAAATAATATTTATATTAAAAGATTTTTTTTGAATGATTGTTTTTTTTATAATTAAAATGTATATTAAGAAAACATTATATTTTTATATTAATATCATGATAATATTGTTAAACAACAACAAAGTTTTTTTTTTCATTTTTACAAACTAGGTTTAAGTTGAGTGAGTTTTAAAAGTTAAGACATTGTTTTAAGAATTGAGATTATTGTTTTTAGTATTTATAATTGTGTTAGTGGAAAAAGAATATTTTTATGAAAATATAATCTTAGCTTTTATTATAGAAATATATATTTTAGTATTCTATTGACAACACAAGTTTGATCGGGTTTGACTACGGTTCAACCCGGTTGACCTTTATTTAACCCAACCTTCCCCTTAGACGGTTCGGAAGACCGTCTAGTTCTAATAACATTTATTATAATAATCCCTCTTTTAGAATTGATTTGTTGGCTGCTGTTGAGTCTTTCTCTGCCCAAAGAAATGATCCCTACATTTTCATTGGTGACCATAATTGCATCTGTGGGCCTGAAGAAAAGAAACGTGGTGGGCTTCCCAATATTTATGCCATTGAGGAGTCAGTTGTATTAACGCTGCTAATCTGTGTTGTGCAAATTTTAAATTTATAATTATTCGTAAGTGCATGAAGCGAATTGGAGTATAGAGATATGCAAGTATAAGGTCGAACCCACTTGATTTAAAATGAACGGGAAAACAAATTAAAAAGCCTAATATTTTAACCTTAACCTAATTAACAATTTTTCTGGAAAATGATTGAATTGAAATTGTAAAATTAATTAAAACAACTAAAAACGAAGATTAAATCAAGTGAGATAAATTACTAAGGTATCGGATTCCACCACCATTAAATTCATAATATTCCAATTATTTATTTATTAATTCTAAATTTTAAAGATTTAAACATTTAAGTTCATTAATATGGTGTTCAAAATTCAGATTTTTCTTCGCTTTTAAAGATGTAATTTCCAAGCATTCAATGTATCCTATTTTAATTTAAAAGGCAATGGATCAAAGGATTAATCTAAGCATCCAATGTATTTAAATTAAAATAAAAGAAAACAATGAATCAAAGGATTTACTTTTATTCAATTAAAAATCAAGCATTGATTAATTAGATATTAATATTAATAACAAAAAATTCATGGCATTGATGGTAAAAATAACTAACATCTATTAATTTGATGAAGCCAAAATCATAAAAATCAAACACACATAATTTGAAATTAAATAAATAAATAAAAGAAGAATTATTTCATTAATAGGGTTTCATCCTCAACCTCAGTAAAAGAAATTAGCTAGACATTATGAAAGAATTAAAGTAAAAGAAATAGAAAAAAAAAACACCAGCTATGTCGGAGATCCCGAGCCAATGCCGTAATTTCCTCTGTCTCGACGTTCTTCTCTGACTCTATTCCTCTTCAATATGCAATTCTCTTCCTTGTACTGTGCGTTGAGTCAGAATTTATAATGAATCAGCCACCAATGGAATTAGAATATTCCACTTAATACAACGAGCCAAAACCGTGTGGCCTGCCTTTCCTATTCTTCTCCTTCTATTTGAACACAACCCTTCTTTAGCAGCTACCGTCCTAAACTTCCTCTTTTATTTTCTCTCATCTGCACCATTCCTCAACACGACAGAGATCAGCTAGCTATATTCTTCTATTCTTGGTCACAGCAAACCCCGGCCTTCCTTCCTCTGTTAGATTCAGCAGACACCTTCCTTTCTTTTTTTATTTAGCCTTTGCTCTGATGTATACCAACAGGTACAGTGGGCCCTCCTCCTTATTCGGCCAGCAGCTTCTTATTTTCATTCTATTTCCTATTTCCATCTCCATTCTATCACACATGGTTTTGCAGCACCACTTTGCATCATGAACTGAGAGCATCAATGGTCTCCAAAGGAAAACTAGCATTCATGGCTTTTAGAAGTATTATTCAATGGTGATAGTTCATTTCATATCTGATCCTTTCAGTACATATTTTAGATACATGATCAATGATATGAACATAGTGAAATCTAAACTTCATCTCTTGCATATGCTTGGATGCTGCTAGCTTTCAAACATATCTGCTTGTTGGGTTGCTGCAAATCATTCTTTCTCTATCTTGGGACAATCCTCCAACTAACAATGCAATTTTAATTTATTTAAAGCATCTCTTTCTGGCTTGAGCTTGAACATGGGCCTACTTTTACCCAATGTTTCCAATAAACAGACATGAGGCACTTTTCGTTCATTTTTCTTCAACTTTAACTTCTTTTCTTGATTTTCTTTATTTTCCTGCAAAACTCTCAAAATTCCATTATTAATAACAAAAACACATAAAACTATGGCTAACAGATCCAAATTCAGAGGTAAAATATGTCGATTTCCTGTGTACATCAGTCTGATTGATTTTAGAATCTCTAGGGCTGATTACTCTTGGTCTAATTATTCTCATGGTATCAAAAGGGTGGAGATGAAGATTGACAGGATCTTGGTGAATCAAGAATTCTTAAACAATTTCAACCGGGATTATCTGATCACAGGGGTATCTCTATCTACATTGAAAATCTGAAGCATAAGAGAAATTATCCTTTCAAGTTTATCAATGCTTGGTGTAAGGACCGCGAAACTATAAGCATTGTGGAAGGCAACTGGGCCGAAACTGTGCATGATTCTCCAATGTTTCGCTTAGTGTCCAAACTGAAGAGAGTGAAGCGTACCTTGACATCCTAGCATCGTTTCAGACCGAGGGTTAGTGTCCAAATTTCCCATTGCAGAGAGGCTCTCGTGTCTGCAGTAGCAATACGATTCATCCCTTTCCAATACCAACAGAGCTCATGTCCTTACCTATAAATCCAAGCTCGAAGACTGTCTGGACTGGGAATCACAACTATTAGAACAGAAATCCAGAATCCTAAATCTTAATCTCAAGGATTGTAGTAGTAGATATTTTTACAATTCGGTCAAGGTACATCAAAGCAGGAATAACATTTACTCTGCCTGCTGTGAAGATGGTTTGATCAGTCACGACCCAGAGGTTATATGCGACTCCTTCGTCTCCTACTTCATGAACTTATTTGGGGATGCTAGCAGCTCTACTGATTTGAGAATTATACTCTTTTCCTCACTCCCCACGAAGGTTGAAATTCCAGAAGTTCAGCCTCAATTGTCTGCTCTCTAACAATGCCTCGTAGTCCTTGACAGTTCCAATCAGTAGTTCTGAGATTGTATCAGATGTATTCGGGGTGAATCCTTGCAAAGCTCCCGAGCCAGATGGTTTCAACGATCTCTTTTACCAACATTTTTGGGATATTGTATGGCCTGATGTGATTCTTCTAAGCTCCTCAAACAAGTGAAGTCTTCTTTCATTACTCTTATTCCCAAGAGTGATGGCACTAATCAGCCGGAGTTGTACGTCCTATTGTTCTCTCTAATGAAATCTATAAGGTGATCTCGTGTATTCTTGTTAGTAGGATGAAGCCAATTATGCCTTCTCTTATCATCCCTAATCAGTCTGCTTTCATTCCTTGTTGGAATATTTCTAATAACATCATGCTTGCTCATGATCTCATTAGAGGCATTCATCAGGATTCTGGCCCTCCTAGAATGTGCATCAAGCTTGATCTCAGGAAGGTTTTTGACAGTGTGAAGTGGGAATGTGTTTACCACATTCTTCATCAATTAAACTTCAATCAGAAGTGGATTGGTTGGATCAAGATTTGTATTGACTCCCCCTACTTCTCCATTTTGATTAATGGTATGCCTAATGGGTTCTTTAAGAGTTATAAGGGGCTTCGGCAAGTCGATCGATCTTTTATTCCCCTTTCTCTTGGTGATGGAATCCCTCTCATGTGCATTTGATAAGGCGGTAACCAATGGTAGTAGTTCTTGCCCCATCTCCTACGGCACTTGCACTATTTCTCATCTCCTTTTTGCTGATGACCCATCTTCTTTTGCTTTACGGATGTCTCCTCTTCTTTGGCGCTAAAGCAACTGCTCAAGGATCTTCATGACTACTCTAGTTTAGCCTTCAATCCCTCCCAAGAGCCACATTATATTCTCTGGGTCGACTACCAATCGGTCTGAGATCTTTTACATATTCGGTATGGGTGAAGCGAGGTTGCCTATCTCCTATCTTGGTCTTCCACTCTTCTCTGGAAGGATCCACAGATCTGAGTGCAATGGGCTCCTCTTAAAGATCAGGAAGAAGGTCAACTGTTGGGCTGCCTCTACCTTATCTTTCGCTGGGAGAATCGAGCTACTTAAATCAACCATTAATAACTACCACATTTACTGGGCTAATATCTTCCTCCTTCCTAAGCATTGCCTCGATTCGATCGATATGATTATGAGAAATTTCTTATGGGGCTTTGCCAACTGGAGGAAAATCCATACTATCGCCTGGTCCAAAATTTGCTCTCCTCAAGCTAAGGGTGGTTTGGGGTTGAAAAGTGTCTCCACTATAAAAATAATTCTGGAACATTATCTCGGAGGTGGACAATTTGTGGTTGAGATGGATCAAACAAAAGTACTTGAAAAATAAATCTATTTGGCGTGTTAAACTGAAATTTGACTCTTCAAGGGCTTTAAGGTCGATTCTTTCAGTTCGTGACCGGGTTAAGATGCATACAGTCTCTGTGATCTCTTCGAACATTTTGGTGGCAAACCTATCTATGATCTTGGGCCGGGTCTGGACTTTCTCGTTAGTGCTTTCGTGCGTGACTGTCAATGGGTTTTTCCAGATACCTCTTCGCAGGTTTTATTTGTCATCTGGGATATGGTCATGGGTGTCTCTGCCTGCTACTCCCATTGACAATGAGCATCTCTGGACTGCCAACGACAATGGAAAATTCACTATCGCCTCTGTTGTTAGCCACCAACAACAACAGATTTGTGGAACCTAGTTTGGTGAATTACCTCTGGTTCCCTGGGTGTATTAGTGGGTATTTGACTATATCGTGGTTCTTCGTCGACTCTGGGCTCAAGACTAGGGACCTTCCAGTCAACTTGGGCATAACTAACAACTGGGTATGTGTCTTTTGTGGTCTAGACGCAGAATCCCATTGATAAATGCATAAATGATACATATTTGATATCCAAAATTACAATTGTTAGTATTTTATTTTCTTTTATTTTGTCTATTTAAGTGTATTTTGTGTGTTGTCAGGTTGGCTATTTGACAATGGAAAATAAGATCCATAGCCATCGAAAAGTCTCAATTTGAGTTAAAGTAGCTTATCTACTCCAAGCAACATAACTGTCTAAAATTTATGTGAATACATAGAACAACAAATACAGAGAATGCTAGAGCAAGATCCTACAGTTCAGTGATGCAAAGAATGAAGGTGATTTGATGTCTTTGTACACAGAGATAAGAACAGAGCTAAGACAATAAATCTGCAAAGGAAGAGAGCTGGCTGATATCTTGAGGCTAAACTTTCACCGTATGAAGAGAATAAGAAACTAGAGAAAAATCAACAATGGCTTCACCAGAACAACAGCAAAGTGGCATTGGTATGAGAGAATTTGGAGGGAAAAATCCAGGTGGCTGACACCGATGTTACCTCGTTATCAACAGGGTCCAATTGCAGAGTTCAAACATCATGGAAGCATATCCAAAAAGAAATCAAAGCCAACAGTTTTATGAAAAGAATAATACAGCAAACAGCGTTGGCTTTTGATAAATTTCCAAGCAGCCACAAGAATTAGCAACCCACCTTACAGCCAACGTATGAAAGAAATAAAGGAAAGTAAGATGAAAATAAAAGAGGCTGAAATGGAAAGATGATTCAGCCGACTGAGGAGACAATAGAAAATAAATTAAAAGAAATTGCTATGAACAGAGAGAGTCGGCCAGCAGAGATACAATCGGTCAGAAAAATTGGGACCCACATGACCTTGCTAAATTCACATCTCCAAAAGTCTATAAATTGGATGTATGTGCCATTGCAATACTCGAACTGAATTAAGGAATTCAGAGGCTAAGAAGTGGATTTTGAGGTTAAGGAGAAGGGTCGACTTCAGAGGTTGGATTTTTCAATTTTATTTTATTTTAAATGACTCTAAAATGAAACACACAAAAACTCTAATGCCCCCAAACTTATATTGAACATTTTCCTCAATGTTTCCTTATTTACCTGCGCATCAATAAATTAGAAGAAAATATCTGAATAAAACAACTTGAGTTAAGAAATACCTGAGATGGCTCTCTTATTCAAAACCGAAAAAAAGAAAAATCAAATGGACAATAAAAACAAAAACACACAAAAAGGACTCTAACCCGACAACAAAAAGACAAAAACTGACTCAACAAAAATGAAAACCTAAACTAAACTAACCGATTAATAACCGACACACATACACACAGACAAACTCAACACAGACTTAGAGAGTCAAATATAATTCAAAAACCTAACCTAGACAGACTGGACAAAATGGACACACGGACACAGACAGACTCACAAACGTAGAATAACGGGGGGATGGATCAATGGGTGGATATGGATGGGCGGACCTTCCTGTAATACCCTGCCCCGGATTAGGCGTGTTTTAGATTAATAATCTTGTTTGGACCGGTTAATCTTGAAGATTACGGTTAGGGCTTTGAGAGAAACCCAAGAGTGGCCCAATCCGAGCTCGAGAGCTCAGTGATCCAGCTCATCCAGCTGGAGGGGCATTTTGGTAATTTACCGCTTATAATTATTATTATATAATTTATGTTGTTATGTGATTATTATTGGTTGATATTATTCTCCTTAATCAAGGATTTATATTTCTGATTTTAAAATAATTTTATTTTCAGATAATGGTATTTAAAAACCGCCCGTCAAAACCCCGAAAGAGAGTAATAATTATTTTAAATGGTTTTTGAAATGAGATAATTTTGAAACAAGTATTTTATGTCAGACCATTTTAAGAATGGTTTAGTTATTCTTTCAAACCCTAAAATGAGGTTTCTAAATTGTTTTATTTAACATTTGTTTAATTAAGTAAATAGTGTTAAATTATGGTTTTATTTTAAGTTAGTGGGTTTTAGTGAGTTTTAAATCCCAAAATTTTTATGGTGATTAAAGTTTTAAAAACCCAACATATCAGTAAGGTTGGATTAAGTTCTTAAGCTTTTAAAATCTTATGTTAGCGAAAAACGGTTTTTTATCAAATGAGGGACTTAATTGCAAATTTGGAAGTAGGGGAGGACTGACCTGCAACCAGTCCAAACAGTATGGTTACTGTTTGGAACGTCACCCGCAACTGCATGCAGCCACATGCAATGGCCGTCCGGCCCCCATTTCCGGTTGATTTCCTATAAATTCAGCCTCAATTCTGCTAGATTAACTCCCTTCAAACCTTCTCTGTCTCTCCCTCTCAGCTATCTGATTCTCAGACCAAACCCTGCCGATCACCCTTCACTGTTTTCTTCCCAGTTTCGGTTGTCGTAAGCCTTAGAGGAAGTTTTTCCAAAAGCCAGATTTTCAACCCAGGAACTCCAATGAAGGTAACAACTGTGTTCCTTTTCAGATTTTAAGTGGTTTAGAATCAAGAAAAACCGGTTTTGGCCCTGTCTTGAGCAAGAAAAACCATTTCAAAGTTTAAGGAAAAACCATGGGTTCTCTTGTACCCGTGAGCTTTCAGTGCTAAAATCGGATGGCCTACTGAGCTTCAAAGCTCCAAAGCATTCCCTATGGAAAGAGTACTCCTAGAGGAGTCCATCGGATCAGCTAGATGTGGAAACCGAATCCGGAAAACCTACTATTTCCGGATTCGTATTTCATATAGTGTCTACCGTCACTGTCTACTGGTGCAAACAGTAAGGAAGACGACCCTCGGACGGTCCGAGGGTCACACCCTTCCGACGGTCCGAGAGGACCCCTCGGACGTTCCGAGCTTCACCCGAAGTCCAGAAACGCCCGAGGCTAGTTTGACTCGCCCGGATGTTCCGACCAGAGCTCGGAAGGACCGAACCCCACTCGGACGATCCGAGCCCTACTTCGGATGTTCCGAGACTTACAGACCCACGAGACCAGTTTTTCAGATCTTTTCGGTTCGGAAGGACTTCGGATGATCCAAGACGTGATCTTCGGACGATCCGAAGTCGGACCCTCAGTCCGAGGTCCGTGACTAGTTTAGGTGTGGTTCGTATGATCTGAAACTACAGTACCTAGTTCCGAGGTATGTTCCGAGGGACCTAGTTTTTGAAGTGTAAAATGTTATTATTGGTTATTGATTGCATGTGATGTTAGTACCCCTTTTGTTAAATTAAAATGTGTACTAACCCTTTTTTCTTATTACTATAGTGTATATACTATTGTATTCACTTCCAGGCCGACTCTATTGGTTGGGCACTGAGTGATCTCACTTTCAAGCCGACGTAATATTTGTCCGGGCACTGAATGACCTCGAAACCTTACTCAAAATGTCAGATCTGGTCCTATCCAGAAGACAACCGAGAAGTGACCTGAGAATCTAGACCTAACTCAATAAGTCAATCTGGTCAATGCCCAGAAGACAATATGAGTTTTGGACTGAGCCCCCTTTTTATTTACTGTCTTGTGGATTATTGTAATTTAAAAATGATAGAAACCAAGTAGGAGACTCAATTCCATGTACCTTGGATATTTTTGGGAAAACAAGTGGGATTTCAAAATACTACTTGTGTGTATGTATTTGATGCTATGTATATTGATTGTGCACTTGTTTTCTTGTTTGAACAGAGACTGCGAAACCACACAGTTACAGTGAGGGAACTTAACTTTGTAGTAGGTGTAAACAGGTTTTGTTATTTGAATGGATCTTGAGCAATGAGTGGTTTCATGTTGGTGAACCCACCCATATGCCTAGACATGATGCACTGTTATAAGAAGTGCTTATGGTGATTATAAATGCTTATGGTGTTGATTATAAGTTATACTGCTTCTACGTACATTTTACTATTGAACCATCGCCGAGGGTGTCGGTTACGTCTACTAGACCAAGTGGGTCGACAGTGACTAGCAAGGTGTGTCAGTGCCGGTTTTTAGGTGTATACCGGAGTTGTACTTGCAATGAGGTATTTTGACCGTGTCGGGACTTAATACTATTGGTGTCAGTATAGTATCTAGGGGTTACGTTGGATGACAGCAGTATTGGAAACGAAATGATGAATTATGGGACTGATGATGATATTATGCCTATTTGTTATCAAGCATGAGATGTTATTGCAACCGTTGTTTTTTGTGCTGACCTGTTGTTTACTTAAACTGCACTGTTATATTTCCTTCACTGGGTTAGTTAGCTCACCCCACTCATCTTTTAGGAGATGAACCCGATGAGGAGAACCCTCTATGTCAAGCTTAAAGTGGATAAGCTGCGGCGTTGCTTTGGGATTCCCACTAAGGGGAATACCCTTATTGTTGCTTTCTGGTTCTTGGAACCATTTTTTTTTTGTAAAGTACTGGGTGTGGTACTTAGTTTGTATCAATATGATGTATTGAAAACTACTATGCTTCTGTAGTTATTCTGATGGTGTTTAATGATATTAATGGTTGGAATTATGTGATCATGCTATGTGTTATTTTTATGTCTATTTGTTGGGTAGACTTATGGTATATGTTTGAGTCCACATGTTGGGGATCATGTGTGACATTTTGGGCCTGACTATTGATCCGGCCCAGTTAGAATGCTTGTGTTAGTTTCGTTTCAAAAAAAAAAATTAGTTGCGTTCTGGGCCCACCCTTCAGGTCGGGGCGTGACACTTCCTATCAATCCTAGTAGATTGGGTCATCTAACAGGATCTGAACTCTTCCTCCTGTGATTGTTTCTGAAAGTCTAAGAATGACTTCAATCTTTGACCATTAATTGTGAACACATTGTCAGTCTTAGGATTCCTAATCTGTACTGCCCCATACGGATACACTGTCTCAACAACGAACGGACATGCCCACTTAGACCGTAATTTACTTGGAAACAGATGCAATCGAGAATTGTAGAGTAAGACCTTCTGACCAACTGTGAAAGTTTTCCTCAAAATATTCTTATCATGAACCAATTTCATCCAGTCTTTGTACTTTCTCGCAATATCATTGGCATCTCTCATAATTTCATCTAGTTCAGACAACTGGAGATTTCTATGATGTCCAACCTTGTCTAGAGCAAAATTCATATGCTTGATAGCCCAATATGCACGATGCTCTAACTCAACAGGCAAATGACAGGCTTTTCCATACACCAACGTATAGGGTGACATACCAATGGTTGTCTTGAATGCAGTATGATATGCCCAAAGTGCATCAGTAAGTCATAAAGACCAGTCTTTCCTGGATGGATTAAGTATCTTCTCCAAAATATGTTTTATCTCTCGGTTTGAAATTTCCACTTGCTCATTTGTTTGCAGATGATAAGGAGTAGCAACCTTATGTATCAACCCATATGATTTAATCATTGTTTCAAACGGACGATTACAGAAGTGCTTTCCCCCATCACTGATGATGGTTCGTGATATTCCAAATCTAGAGAAAACATTATCTTTCAAGAAACAGAGGACAACTTTATGATCATTGGTTTTGCAAGCCACCGCTTCTACCCACTTACTGACATACTCGACCCCTACTAAAATGTAAAGATTACCAAAGGAATTAGATAACGCTCCCATGAAATCAATGCCCCAAACATCAAAAAGCTCAACAGGTAAAATTGGGTTTAGCGGCATCATATTCCAACGACACAAACTACCTAACCTCTGACATCTTTCACATGACACACAGTAGGTATGGGTATCTTTTAACATGGAAGGCCAGTAAAAACCACACTGCAAAATCTTCACAATGGTCTTTCTCGAACTGAAAGGACCTCCACAAACCTGATCATGACAAAACTTAATGACATTGATTTGATCGGACTCCGGGACACAACAACGAATAATTTGGTCTGAACAATATTTGAACAGATATAGATCATCCCAGATAAAGAATTTGACTTCTGCCAGAAACTTGGACTTATCTTGTTTAGTCCAATGATCAGGCATCAAATCAGTAACAAGATAATTCACAATATCTGCAAACCAGGGTACTTGGGAAACTAACATGAGTTGTTCATCAGGAAATGACTCAATAATAGGCATCGGGTCATTAGAAAATTATGTTACCAATCTAGACAAATGGTCTGCTACCACATTTTAGAAACCTTTCTCGTCCCGGATTTCAATATCAAATTCTTATAGCAAGAGAATCCACCGGATCAAACAGGGACTTACCATTTTTCTTAGACAGAAGATATTTGAGAGCAGCATGATCAGAGTAGATAATGACCTTCGAACTCACAAGGTAAGATCGAAATTTGTCTGGCGCAAAAACGACTGCCAACAATTCATTTTCTGTGGTGGAATAGTGCAATTGAGCATCATTCAGCGTTTTGCTCGCATAATGAATAACATGAGGTGACTTATTGACCCTTTGACCTAAAACCGCTCCTACTGCATAGTTAGAAGCATCACACATTATCTCAAAAGGAACAGACCAATTAGGAGGTTGAATGATCGGAGAAGAGGTCAATGCAGCTTTCAATTTTTCAAAATTCTTGACACACTCATCATCAAAATCAAAATTAGCATCCTTGGTCAAGATTCTACAGAGAGGTCTGGAAATTTTACTGAAATCTTTGATAAATCTCCTGTAAAAACTAGCATGACGTAGGAATGATCTGATCTCTTTAACAGTTTAGGATCGTGGAAGACGAGAGATCAAGTCGACCTTAGTGTTATCAACTTCTATTCCTTTGTCTGATATAATGTGACCTAAGACTATGCCTTGTTTCACCATGAAGTGACATTTTTCCCAATTGAGTACTAGGGTTTTTTCTTTACATCGGACTAACACAAGGGTTAGGTGATGCAGGCATTGGTCAAACGAAGAGCCAAAGAATGAGAAATCATCACCAAAGACTTCCAGAAATTGCTCTACCATGTTTGAAAATATGTTGATCATACACCGCTGAAAGGTAGCAGGTGCATTGCACAGCCCAAAAGGCATGCGATGGTAGAAGAACGTACCAAAAGGACAGGTGAAGGTGGTCTTCTCCTGATCCCCGGGAGCAACACAGATTTGGTTATAGTCGGAATAACCATCGAGAAAACAGTAAAATGCATGACCGGCTAAACGTTCACGCATTTGATCAATAAACGGAAGAGGGAAGTGATCTTTTCGAGTAGCAGTGTTTAGTTTTCGGTAGTCAATACAAACTCTCTAGCCTGTTTGGACACGGGTTGGAACTATTTCGTTATCCTTATTCTTGACTATTGTCACATTTCTTTGGGACAACCTGTATCGGACTCACCCATGCACTGTCAGAGATCGGGTAGATGATACCCGCCTCGAGAAGTTTCAAAATTTCGGCTCTTACCAAGTCCTGCATTGCCGGGTTTAGGTGTCTCTGTGGTTCTCTAGATGTCTTGGAGTTCTCCTCCAAGTGAATTTTGTGCATGACCACAGAGGGACTGATCCCTTTGAGATCGGCAATGGACCACCAATAGCTTCTCTTTGTTCTTTCAAAACAGCGAGGAGTTTAGACACCCGCTCAGAAGTTAAGTCAGAAGCTATGATGACAGGTAAAGTTTCTGATGGTCCCAAGTAAGAATATTTAAGAGTCTCAGGCAGTGGTTTGAGCTCTAATTTTGGTGGCTTTTCGACAGAGGGAACTAGTACAGATTGACTCATAGGGAGAGGTTCGAATTTCCTTGCTCTAACATCAACATATGGAACTTCATTTAGTAAAGGGTTCACCTCTTGCTCACCATTTTCATTAAAGTCTATGCCAAAGGTGGATAGAGACTTCTCGAATGGATTGTCGCAAATAAAGTAAAGAAAGGATTCTTCGATAGAACTCGAAATAATATTAACCTCGTACAGGTCATCTGTGTAGGGAGGTTGTTTACACAGGTTGAACACATTGAGTTCTGCCGTCAGATCTCCGAACGACAACCTAAGCATGCCATCTTGGCAATTGATAATAGCTTTAGCGGTGGCCAAGAATGGTCATCCAAGAATAATAGGAATGTGCCCACTTTCGTTCTGAACGGGTTGTGTATCCAGCACTACAAAATCGACCTGAAAGTAGAATTTGTCGACTTTCACCAGAACGACTTCTATCACGCCTCTCGGGATTTTCACAGAGCGATCGGCTAACTAGAGTGTGATATTAATGGGTTTCAACTCACCCAACCCTAACTGCTCATAGATTGAGTATGGCAGTGGGCTGACACTGACTCCAAGATCTAACAAGGTCCTATCAATTTCAAATGTACCAATGGTGCAGGCTATGGTTGGGCACCCAGGATCCTTGTGTTTTATTGGAAACCCCTGTTGGATGAGTGAACTCCCATTTTCTACAAAAAATGTTGTTTTGGAAACATTGGTTTTCCGTTTCACCGTACAAAGGTCTTTCAAAAATTTATCATAGGAGGGTACCTGATTTATAGGTTCAAGCAGAGGTATATTGATACTGACGTGTCTAAATACCTTTAGTATGTCACTATATGGTACTCCTTTGTTAGGATTGGCTAACCTTTGAGGGTACGGAGCTTTAGGCACAAAAGTATTTCTAGCAGGTGTTTCCGGTGCATTTTGGACAGAAGATGGATTAGGTGAGTTCTTTTGATGCTTTGGTTGACCAGCTGTCTGATCTTCCTGTTGTTTAGGCGGTTCGACTTGTTATCTACTTGTCTCCCAGACCTCAAGGTAGTAATGGAGTTAGTGTCATCTGAATTAGATAACGAAACCTCATTTGTCCCTTAGGATTTGGGATAAGTTGATTGGAGAACTTGCCTTTCTCTCTATCTCCTATCGCGGTAGCTAACTGCCCAAACTATGTTTCGAGCTTGTGCATAGGCTGTTGGGTGGACTGTACGAACTGCTGCAACGTATCCTCGAGAGAGGGCTTTACGTTGTTGAAAAGGACCGGACTGATAGGACGGACCCTGTGGTGGCGGTTGGTATGGATGATTTTGAGATGGATGGTATGATTGGTTCTAAGTTGGTTGATGTGATTGACCTTGAAATTGAGGGGGTCCTTGACCTACTGGAGGTTGATTCTGACGCCAAAAAAGTTGGATGGTTCCGCCAATTAGGATTATATGTGGCAGAGAAAGGGGTTCCCTGCTGTCTTCCAAAATTATTGAGTGCATTGGCATGCTCAGTTGAGCACTCAACATTCGATCCTAAGGAAGGACAGTTTTGTGTAGTGTGTCCTAGGTTAGAACACAATGCACAAACCTCAGCATGCATTCCTAATGATGGGTTCATCGCCTAAGAAATCGTTAGAACATCTACTTTTTTCCTTAGGTTTACTATCGCAATCTTAACATCAAAGCAATTGTTAACCTCGTAAAAAACTCCTCTCTTTGAGGTTTGTGCCGTATTCTCTCTTTTGGAGAAGTTCTATCGCTAAGAACTTTCCGCCGATGATTCTAAGATATTACATCCATTGTTTGCAGTTAGTTGTAAAAATTCTCCACCCCTCATAAACTCGACCATTGTGTGGTTTCGATGTGGTTAAACCATCATAAAATAATTGCACGAGTATCTCCATTTCATAGCTGTGGTGGGGGCATTTACTCAATGAATCTTTCCCATGACTCATAGAATTGTTCACCCTCCTTTTGATTAAAGTTTGAAATTTCTTTCCTGGGGCCATTAGTTTTTGATACAGGGAAAAAAGTATTCAAAAACTTATTGGCCAACTGATCCCAAGTTGTGATGGAATTTGCAGGTAGAGAATTTAGCCAAGATTTCGCTTTTTCTTTGAGAGAAAAATGAAATAAACCAAGTCTAATCAATTCATCAGTGATGACTTGAAGTTTGATGGTGGCACAGATCTCTGAGAATTCTTTAACATGTAGGTAAAGGTCCCCACAATCAAGTCCATGGAATGCGGGTAAAAGGTGTAACAGGGCTGGTTTGAGTTCAAAGGCCACATTAGTTGCCGGAACAACTATGTTTGGTGGTGTGTTGGGTGTGACTATTGAGAAGTAGTCTTGGAGGGTTTTCTCTTCGACTCTTTTTTTAGCCATGTTAGGTGATGGTGGTGGAGATGAAGGTGAACTATCTATGACTGAGCTAGCCTGAGCTCTGGACGCAACGATCGATAATCGACGGAAAACATAACTCGAACCAAGCGATTGTCAGAGTCACGACACCTATAATTCATACACAGACACGATCATTCACACTCAATCAAATCCATATAAAATATGAGCTAAACCTAAACTGACACAAGGATCTTAGATTCTAGACTGCTTCTAATCTCCTTTCTATAAAATTTTAGACTTCGATGAGAGTTTAATTGCAAGCACGGCCAGGTAAGTTTCTAGGTAAGTGGAGGAGCACAATGGCAATCGACTTAAGATTCCACTTATCCTTTCGGCTATTTACACCTTGGTGACAAAACTAGCCTAGACACCGTGCTCGAAGCAAAACTATTCACCGGTGACTAAAAATAACTGAATTAAAGATGGTCCCTAATGAGTGTGAACAACCCTAAAAATGTAACGCCCCACCCTTTTTCACTCACCGAAAATCAGAGTCTATTTTTTTTTTTTTTTTTGAAATAAAGAGTGAAAGAGAGAGGGACGCCACGACGCAAGCTAAGTCGAAGCTTCCAAAGTCCAGCCCTTAACTGGCCAACCATACGTGTGTGTGGACTAAGTCCACTAAAATGGTTCATACACATTAAGGCTATACTTGCGGAATAAACGTAATGCAGAATTAATATGAGATTAAAATTGCTAACCCTATCCATTTTTAAGCAAAGAAGTTCATTACAAATAATTAACTTAAGTTCAAATGTCCAAAAATATAACCAAACCATAGCAAGATAGTTCTAAGTTATTATAGTCCCAAAATGCGAATAACTCAAATTACATTGTCTGAAAATAAATCTTAAATAAAGTAAGTCTAAATTATCCAAGCTCCTAAGTTTGGCTCCTTTCGCGTCCTTTATTCCGTCCATTCCCTGTATCATCATCTAAGGTAGAAGTAGGGCGTTAGTCAACGCGCCCAGTAAGTATTCTGACTAGGGTCAAACACATGGATTAGTATAAAAAAAAAAAAAAACAGAATAGATACATAATATCAAAATCATGCTAAGTCAATGCCATGTCATGGGTGTCATATGCCATGATTTTCTACCCATCAACCATATCTCAAATACATAGATAATCCTCTTGATGAACAAGCCGCATCAAGGTATTCATTGTCATGACTCCCCACGTATGCCTTATTGGTCCCACCGAGCGGAGCGTGGACTCCTTTTTCATTTCAAACATCATATGCCATTTCTCAATAGGAATTAGTGCGAATCCCTCCCCACGTTTGTTTATTGAATACCCGAATGGAGCGTGGACGCCCTTCATTTGTTCCCTCCCATGCCATGCATGAGATGTGAGTGCAAACATGCTATTTCATATTACACATAATAACATTGAAATTACATCCTTAAAACATAAATATTTGATACCAAAATAAATCATCAAAACATGGAATTAAAAACCATTCATATACATAGTCCAAGGTTTTCAACAAGGTAGGAATCCAACCAACATCCAAGATAATATCTTTGTTGTTTTTGTGCTGGATCACGTTCAATGATCACGTCGAACCCGAATTGCAAACCCCTTTGCGAATCTTCTTTCCTTATTACATTTAACACATATATATAAATCAATTTGGTGATCCATTTGATTCCCATCATCCCCTACATCATCCCGTGTTCATTTCCATTTACGATAATAGTCATTAAACCGGTTAAGTCCCCCAATGGGGTTCGGCCATAGGATGTGTTCATGTCCACCAAAACTCATCAGTGGGGTTCGGCCATACAACATGGCCGAACCTCACTCTTTGGTTTTGACCCCCTTCCTTTAATCCTTTTTTTATTTAAATACCGCAGGTCCACCATCATTTCTATTCTTTCTATTTCTTAACTTGGTAATCTATAGTTAATCATTTAATTTTTTAAACACCTAGATCCATAAAAGTCATCCATTGGGGTTCGGCCATACAACATGGCCCAACCCATGGCTCTCTCTTTTCATCTTATATCATCTTGAGGATGAGCTTTTTTTTAAAATTTACATCCACATGTTTTAGGTCACTTGATGGGGTTTGACCATAGAACATGGCCGAACCTCATCCAATCTTTCTTTGAGTCCTCACATGATCCCCGTAAAAATAGGGTTCGGCCATGCAAGAGGCCGAACCTTGTTCTTAATTATTTCCATAGTTTTGAATATCCTACCACATTTGTTTCAACCATTTAACCATTCCTTATATTTAACCATAGTCCTCATCATCATCCATTAATCGTGTATAACCATAGTCCTCATCATCACAACTTATTTGTACAACTTATCTTACCCACCAACAAGGTTAGGGTCTTGTCCATTTTTCAATCTCTAAAACCATATTTCAGATTTGAACAATACCTTACTTTTGTGTTCATCTCATTGCTATTCCTTGGATGGATCTTTATATTCTATGGCCCATAACATTTTGGCCAATCTTTTCAATCCAATATGGAACCCCATGGTTTCGACCATTCCATAGCCAAAACCATGGTTCCCTTAGTTTCTTTTTAATCAATAAACCCTCGTTGAATATTACATACCTCTCCCGCATCTCCTCCGTTTCTTTAGGTCTGATTTTGCTCCTCCGTCCTTCTCCTCCCTTAGTCCTTTATTCTTCCTCCTTCATTCTTCGGTTTCTCCAAGTCTAGTGCCGAAATGGAAGAGAGAGAGAGAGAGAGAGAGAGAGAGAGATGATGCCAATCTCTTGAATGTAAGGGATGGATTTCGACCAAACTTGTGGGATGTCCCTTGAGCTAATATCTTTGTGTGAAAGACCAACCTTTCCTTAGTGCTCTAGGTGTAGCAATGGAGAGGAAGAGAGATAGAGAAGAGAAGAAGATCTCTAGGTTTCTTAGAGGTATACTCGGCCAAGGAGTGTAGAGAGGAGGAGAGAGATGAGAGATAGAAATATTTTGCTCAAAGGGGAGGGAGAGGATGAGATGAAACCCTATTTTTTTTCTTTGTTTCAAAGAGAGGATCGGCCAAGGAGGGTTTGGTGTGTGTCTTGTGTAAGTCCTAACCTCCCAACCACCCTCTTTACATCTTGGTCTTTCCCATGTGTCCCTTGGTTAACCAAGGAGACACATGGCTTACACTTGGAGCCTTCTCCCCACTCCCAACGGTTTTGTCTAGGGTTTCCATGAGATGGAAACCCTCCATCTCCCTCTTTGACTCACTTAGAGCCCTTCCACTTCCCTTTCAACTCATTTGCTTATTTCAACTCACCTCCCATTCAACTCAATCTTGATTTGAACTCATCCATGCAACTCTTAACTCAAGACTTAAATTTATTCCTTAATTACATAATTCCTTAATTCAACTCACTTCACGTAACCCTCTTGAACTCACCCATGAACTCACCCATGGTTGACCAAGTCAACCATGGTAGCCGACCCTACATGTGACCTTAGACCACTCGCCACCTCACTTGATGAGGTGGATTTGGGTCCCACTTGGCTATGCCACTCACACGCCACTTCATACACTTGCCACCTCATACATTTGATGAGGTGGATCCCATGCCTTAGGTCTTAATTGGGTACATGACCCGATTAAATCAATTCATCTTGACCCATTGGGTCCCAATTGGGTATTTGACTCAATTGACCACATTTACCTAATTAATTAGAATCAAACTCTTATCCATGATCCGTTGGATCATAATTGGGCCATTGCCCCAATTCTTATCCATTTAACATTTATTCCATCTATAAATCTTAAATTTAACAATTAAAATAGATAATATCCAATATAGTAATTGTATTCAAAATCCGAGATGTTACAAAAAAAAAAAAAATGGTTCTAGTTTGATTTTAATTTGGTAGTGCATGAACCAATTTTACTAATCTTTTTGAATTTTTCTATTTTGTGAATGCAAGCCTAAATTACCAATGTAAGATTCAAACAAATATGAAAATAATAAGCAAACAATTTAACCTAATGCATGAACTAGCAACCTAAATGCATGAGCAAATTAAATATGCAATTTTTTTTATGCAAAATAGATACAAGACAACCTAATAGAATCTATATGAATGCATGAAAATTAAAAATTTAAAGAAGGAGTTTGAATGCATGTACCTTGGCTTTTTGTTTTTATTTATTAGCAAGCGTAATTCTTATTTTTTTTAGCAATTCTTACCGCAAGGATCTTCAAAGCACTTGTACAAAACAAAACTCAAAACCATGGTGAAGCATTTAATCACATAAAACATGCATGATTCCTAAACTAAATGCAGATTTCTTAATGCTATAACTAGCGGAGGAAATTACATGATTGGGACCTAATTAAGAACTATGAACTAAATTAAGACAATAAAAATTTCTAAACTAATATCCACCAAATTAATCAAGATTAGATCTATTTTCTAAATATAGAATATAACTAAATTAGATTAAAATTCTAATATTAGAAAATGCTAAAAAGAGAAACTAACTATTTTAGAAATATCTATTTTTTAAATTAAAAAAAATTGAAAATTTTGAAAAAAAAATTGATTTTTAGCATTAACATGTGGATAAAAAATTTTATATCATGTTTTTTCAATTAAATTTTATGAAATTTATGCTTGGAAAATCTTTACACAGCCAAATTAATGTTAACTTGAAAAAGAAAAGTATTCATGAGTTAAGTGATCACCAGAAGAATGCTAGTGGAGACTTATACCAAGTGAGCTTTTGAGTCATTCTATTTTTTTGGATGGATTATATGTAAATTCGTATTTTCTTTGATGTGCGCAATATTATTGTTGAAGATCTCATTGATCTTTGATTTGGGTCATGTACTGAGAATGACAACAAAATTGTTGAATTATTCCACCTGAATTTTTTCTCAATTTATTTGAAGCGAAGGAATATCCATATGAAGCTTAAAAAGTGATATAGGCCATTTTTTTGGATCATTTGAGCATTTGAAGCCTACCTATTTTTGGTCTTATATTATCCTATTAGTTCCCGTTTTGAACTTTTTAAACTTTAGCATGTTTTATTGATTAACCATGTTATCCATACCCAACTCCAGTTGAGGAGTTTGAGCCTTTATTGAAATATATGTGACCTATTCTAAGGACCTAAGAAAGGTTAGAGATGATTGTTATTGGGATGGTACTACGAAAATTATGGCACTTGAAAAAGAAAAGAAAAAAAAATTGAGAAAAAGAAAAGAAAGAGAGAGGGAACATCCATACATCAGAGAAGAAGGATGTGAAAAAAAAAATACTTTGAAAGTGTTAAAAAAAAAAACAAATATATATATATATATATGTTGCCCAGAAATTGACCCTATAAGGGGGGTGAATTGAGTCAATGCAAACTTTTTGGGTTTTCTATAATTTCACAATTTAAGAAAAATAAAATGCAAACAAGTAGTAAATAAATGTCAAAATATAAAAGAGGAGATGAGAAGAGATGGAGAGATTGAACCCAAGGTTTTTACGAGGTTCGGCGTTCTTGCCTACGTCCTCACCTCAAATACACCACTTGAGGATTGAATGCACTAAACTTCTCCTTCAAGGGTGGAGAAGAAACCTATTACACAGCTTGAAGGTGAAGACACCTTTCTCCTTCACAAGGGTTACACCAACCCTTCTCAAACTTTATCTCTCAATGAAATGTAGAAGATTACAATGTAAAGCTTAGGAGTAACTCTCAAATGTTTACAAATCTAGTTTTCTAAGAGTTACTCAAAGAGTTGAACTGAAATGGCTCAAGGTAAGATTGCAAGAGATGGATTTTGAGCTAGAGTATGCTTGAGATTTGATTTCAATGGATTCTTCTTAATTTCAAGTAATTCAGCAGCCCATTTACTCATAGAAGCTTGGTTTTATAATTTTGTCATATTTAGAACCGTTGCCAAGCATTGAATGAAGCAAGGGGTCGTTGGAAGGAGCATTTAATGTTCAAAAAATATTACCGTTTCACGATTCAGTCGACTGAAGTGAAGATTCAGTCGACTGAAAATGCCCCGAAACACAAACAGTTTATCTGTGAATAATTCAGTCGGCTGAAACTGAGAATTCAGTCGACTGAAATCCCTGCACTATGAACATTGAGAATTTCAGTCGGCTGAAACTTCATTTCAGTCGACTGAAACCATTCCCAACTGAAAATACAATATTTTAGTCGGCTGAAAGATTGATTCAGTCGACTGAAATCCTACTCCATCTAATCCATTGTTTCAGTCGACTGAAACCTCTAGTTCAGTTCACTAAAATGACCTTAAAAATAATTTGTGCAATTTTGTTCTTTTTCAAATACATTTTATAGGTCTTGAGGACTTGGTCTTATCCTAGGATTCCATTTGTATGCATAAGGTAAAGCTAGGTATCCTAGGGTCCACTAAAGGGTGACTTGAGCCATGGTATTTAAACACAATTGAGTAACTTTACATTTTGATCCTAACACTCATGACCAATACTAAGAACACAAGCTTGATCTTCAATCTTCAATACTTGTATCATTTGCCATTTGATCTTCAAAGATTGATGAGCCATTCGATCTCTTCCATGATGATCATGATTGTATTAAAATTGATCTTCGATGATCTTGCCCTTCTTTCTTCTTTGACTATGTCTTTTTGTAAATGTAATACCTGTCTCATAAAGTAATATAATTTGAAACGTTAAATATCACACTTTAATGGTTTGTGATCATCAAAATACCCATATATCCTTGGGTTGAAACCTTGGGGCTAACAATATATATATATATATATATATATATATATATATATAAAGGAAGAATATCCCATTTTAAAATTTCGAAGACCTCTAACTTTTTTCTTGTCAAAGTAATTATTTTGGAGTCTTTTTATCATTCTTTGATATGACCAGCTCCTAAGCCACATTTTGTCCTATTATGAAGTCCTATTGATCCTCAGTTAATATGGTATTTAGAGTGGAGAATCGATGAAGAAAAATGATGGTGTATTGTTTCAACGTTCTCAGGAAAATAGCATCCTTTCATGGGATCTATATTTTTCTTTATTATAATACATTCTTTGATGATAAATATGTGAGATATTTGCATTTGATAAATTATTCTGCTCGCATATACTTTTGTGAGAAAATTTAACCCAATCTCTGAGCGAAAATCTTTCTGAGTGATATATCTCGTGAGATTTAGAGTCGGAGCGCATTTTCAGTTGGTGGCTGCAAAACTTGTACATATTTTGAAAAAAAAGGTTATGTTAATATTTGGCTCTCACACACTACACTCCGGGTATAAGTTTTATAAAATAATTTTAGAATTGTATGATGTTTAAGTTTTTGTTTGGATAAGTTTGTTGAAATTTGAAATTTGATGTTTGTGGGTATCATCACTGGAAGTCCTCACGAGACTATAACTCGTCCACTAGTGGTGAGTTAGAGGTTTAAACGCTTGTTGCATATACTAAATGCAATCGAGATTGCCAGCGAAAGTGGTGTATTTCAGGATTTTAATTCTTAGTCTATAGTTTTTAATTTTTGTTTTTTCGATGACTAGCAAAATGTAAGTTTGGGAGTATTTGATAAATGCATAAATGCTACATATTTGATATCCAAAATTACAATTGTTAGTATTTTATTTTCATTTATTTTGTCTATTTAAGTGTATTTTGTGTGTTGTCATGTTGGCTGTTTGACAATGGAAAATAAGATCCATAGCCATCAAAAAGTCTCAATTTGAGTTAAAGTAGCTTGTCTATTCCAAGCAACATAACTATCTCAAATTTATGTGAATACATAGAACAACAAATACAGAGAATGCTAGAACAAGATCCTGCAGTTCAGTGATGCAAAGAATGAAGGTAATTTGTTGTCTTTGTACACAGAGATAAGAACAGATCTAAGACAATAAATCTGCAAGGGAAGAGAGCTGGATGATATTTTGAGGCCAAACTTTCACCGTATGAAGAGAATAAGAAACTAGAGAAAAATCAGCAACGGCTTCACGAGAACAACAACAAAGTGACGTTGGCACAATTTGGAGGTACAAATCGAGGTGGCTGACACCGATGTTACCTTGTTATCAACAGGGTCCAATTGCAGAGTTCAAACATCATGGAAGCAGGTCCAAAAAGAAATCAAGGCAGTAGTTTTATGAAAGAATAATACAGCAAACAGCGTTGGCTTTTGATAAATTTCCAAGCAGCCACAAGAATTAGCAACCCACCTTGCAGCCAACGTATGAAAGAAATAAAGGAAAGTAAGATGGAAATAGAAGAGGCAGAAATGGAGAGATGATTCGGCCAACTGAGGAGACAATAGAAAATAAATTAAAGGAAATTGCTATGAACAGAGAGAGTCGGCCAGCGGAGATAGAGTCAGAAAAATTGGGACCCACATGACCTTGCTAAATTCACATCTCCAAAAGTCTATAAATTGGATGTCTGTGCCATTGCAATACTCGAACTGAATCAAGGAATTGAGAGACTAAGAAATGGGTTTTGAGATTAAGAAGAAGGGTCGACTTCTAGAGGTTGGATTTTCTATTTTTTTATTTATTCTCTTGTAATTTATTTATTCCAAATTCCATTGTATTGTAAATTTAATTCATATTTCAATTAATGAAATCAATATGAGTTGTAGATTTATGGTTTTCCAATTCTCAAAATTTGATGATGAAAGTTTGATTTTACTTTTAATCTTTTTTACGAATTCATGTCGGGATTTATCTAAGGTTTTTCAAATTAAATGAGATTTGTTGGGATAGTTGGAACTTAATTTTTCATTCTAAGGCACTCTATCAGAGTGTGAGATTTAATTTAGAATTAAAATTTAAGTATAAATTTTGTCTAGGCCCAAGGTTTGGTTTGATTTATCTTTGTTTAATGAAATTCATGCTTTAATTAGATTGTTTATGAATGAAAAACTTGAATCAAATTTCGGTAATTTACGAGAGCTCCATGGTCTAGGTCTTGTTATCATTAGATTTGAGATATGCGACATGATGCCATCTTAGTACTTGATCCAATTCCATTATAAATATGTAAATAGGTAATTTTAGTTTTATTCTTTTATAAATTCAAAAATTCTTGAAATTGATGAAATAGGTTGGAAATAATTTAATTGCATCTTAATTTTGTATTTTAAATTAGATTAAGATTGTTTAAATTTTTAGATTAATCCACCATCTTAATTAAAATTAGTTAAATTGTTAGATTCTATATTTAAGTTTAGAATATTTCTAAATTAAAACTAAAGTTCATAGATTAGATAAATAATTCCATATTCATGATTTATGTCCATGTTTTCTAAAATTCTTAAACTACATAGTTCAATGGTATGTTTTTTATGGATATATTTTCCTAAGTTCCGATGGGTTCGATCTCGCACTCAATCGCTATAATATTTAATGGTTCGTGCAATTGGGAGTTATAAATTTAATATCTGCACAACAAGTTTTTAGTGGATACTACCTCTAGTTCTCTGAGTGCATTAGTGGGTATTCGACTATATCGTGGTTCTTCTTCAACTCTGGGCTCAAGACTAGGGACCTTCCGGTCAACTTGGGCATAACTATCGACTAAGTGTATGGCCTTTGTGGTCTGGATGCAGAATCCCATCAGTACCTCCTGAAGTGTTCTTCTATTTTATCTGTTTGGCGTGATCTGATGAGAAAATCCAATTGTGGAACCTATTTTGGTGAATTACCTCTGGTTCCCTGGGTGCGTTAGTGGGTATTCGACTATATCGTGGTTCTTCTTCAACTCTGGGCTCAAGACTAGGGACCTACCGTTCAACTTGGGCATAACTAACGACTGGGTGTGTGTCCTTTTGGTCTGGACGCAGAATCCCATCAGTACCTCCTAAACTGTTCTTCTAATTTATCTGTTTGGCGTGATCTAATGAGAAAATTTGGTCTTCTGTCTCATGCTGTGAATATTGTTGAAGCCTCCTCTGCGCCATTGCTACTAGAAAGGGTCGGCCGGAGAAGCTTGCCTCTCAATTGCTTCTTTCTGCTTTTATCTGGCACGTTTGGCATGAAAGGAATGAAAGAATCTCTAAGGGCTTGACCAGTTGTCTGGACCGTCTGGTCCAAAACATCCTCTTTGACAAAAAGCACAAAATCATTTCTTCTTGTCCAACGAAGACATTCACAAAATGCGGGACGACTTTTCTGCTGCTTGGGACTTGCCTCCTGCAACATTTATCCCTCTGATGCAGGCCCGGCTCTGCCTATAGGCGAAGTAGGCTCGAGCCTAGGGCCTCCAAATAGGCAGAGCCTCCAAAGATCTATAGAACCTGTAAAGGACCTCGGGGCCTGACCCAATATCCGGCCCAAATTCCCTCTCGATTTCGCTGACCGCATTCCGCGTCCGCGTGCGGAACGCGGTTTCGCGTTTTGAGTGAATTTACATCAGATTTGATTCTACCACCCGACAATCTGGTCTTGTGGTTATTGAGGCATAATGTGATTGCCACAACACCAGTCAAAAGGTTAGACCTGCCTCAGTTAAAATGATAACCTTTTTTTAAAAAAATATTATTCTCATGGGTTTTTACCTTTTCTAACGTTTTACTTTTTAATTGTGGTGGTGAAAATGATAAATTGACCTTCAACATCTTTATTATTTTCAACCCTTTAATTTCAGCATAATTCTCGACAACTAATGACAATGTAAATATTTTCATTTATAGATTTTAGTGCATACTCTAACGTGACTCGCTTCAGTGAGATTTTATAATATAATGGTTTCAAACTATACATGATTAATTGTGATACTAAAGTGGATTATATAAGTAGGGGATGTATACAATTTTATCCCAATTTTATTATACTATTTTTTTATTCTATCCCGTCATTTTGCATGTATTTTTTTCATCTATCCCGTCATTTTGAATTCTTAATGGGTGTTTGAGATCTGTTTTGGATATTTAGTGTTTTATTTTAAAAAAGATAATAAAAAGTAAAAAAGATAATAAAATATGAAAAACTATAAATTTATAAAAAAAGAACTTATTAATTATTTATAAATTTATTGAAAAGATATATGTTAAAAGAACTTGAATATAGTAATTTAATTAGTAATTTTGCATGTCAAAATTCAAGAAGAATAAATTTTAAATAATACTTTGTTATAAATTTAATTTTTATATTTTATTTAGATATTTCACACTTTATAAAAAAATATATATATAATTTTTTTTGAGTGTATATAAGGGCAAAAGGCCTCCTTTTAAGAATTCACCTTAGGGCCTCCTGATCATCATGCTATGGACGATATCAGCACCTCTTCTCTAAGTATTACCAATTTCAGTTCGAGTTGTAACGTTTATCTAGGTGCTTGGTTGGAGTGTACAGATACTGGGTTTATCTGGTTTTTTATTTGTTCGTCTTCTTCAATAGGAGGTAACTCTGCCTATGTTGATTTTCATTCAAAGGGTTTTTCATTTTGTTCTGCAGAAGAGGATAATTTTTCACCGTCTTTTGGTCTGTGATGCGATCGCGCAGTCGATCAACCGCATTCACCTTCATGCTATCAATTTGATTATTTCCAAATTTATGCCGATGCATGTGAAGACTACCAGCTTCAAGGACTCTCTGGCTAAGACGCTATCCAACCTTTTGCATCCGAATGGGAACAGGACAAGCATTTTGTTGGATGATCTTTCACCTGCTCTATCACCTGGGATTGGGTTTGGCTTTGTTGTTTGCTGAGTTCTTGTGGCTCGGTTTTTTTTTGGCTTGCCTTGGTCGGCCGGTCTCCTTATTTTTGCCTGGCCCTAGCTGTGAGCTTCTCGTAATATTTTGGGCTTCACCACCCCCCACCCACCCTCCTTTCCCCCTCCTTCCCCCCTCCCCTCCTCCTTTGAATAATAACTAACCCATATCATTGAAAAAAAAAAAATTGATCTAAATGTATATAGTCAATTTTGGTCGTTAGATTTTCATGTGAATATTCGAAACGTAGATGTAAATATAAAATCCTTGATAAATTTAAAAGTCATAACGACCTTCTTGAGGATATTATTTGATAAATGCCTTTAGATGCAATGCAAGTATGACTTGAAATAAAGTTGTTTGTACAAAATTTAACTTACACATGCGCTCTCTCTCCACTCATCATTTAAACATGAAGTTTATAAACTAAAATGTCCAACTAAACTTGATTTTATTAATAGATTTAAGAAAGCAGACTTCCTATTGCCCATGAGGAGGGCTATGAGGGTGTTAATAAGAGGTGACAACCACACACCCAACAAGAGGCTTTTTGGGCTTGGCATGATGGGCTGGGTCCAAAGCAAAACTTTGAGGGTCCATGGATCCAAAGAGGACAACGTCTTGTTGACTCAGGACAGGTCGTGACAATTGGTATCAAAGCACGGTTCCACTTTCGGCCTGTGCGGGCCCTCTACTTGTTTGTTGTGTTGCTTATGTTGACCTCTTGTCTGTGTGACGTGACAGAGTCGGAGACGGCTCTAGTCTTGAGAAGGGTAGATTGTAACACCCCACCCACATGGAAGTGAGGGAATTGTCCCACATCGCCCATGAGGTGGGTTGTAAGGGTGTTAATATGAGGGGGCAGCCACACACTCAACAAAAGGCCTTTTGCACCTGGTCTGGTGGGCCAGCCCCAAAGCAAAACCTTGAGGGTCCATGGGCCCAAAGAGGACAATATCTTGTTAAGTCATGACAAGTCGTAACACTAGTGCACTTTTAAGCATGATACAATACTGCCATAACAATATATCAGCTTTTTAATCTCTCTGCCACAACCTAGGTTGCAATTCAAGAAATAGTAAATGTTAGAATCAATTGCTGAGAAAAACATTTGCCCTGCCGATATTCCCGTATTAGTTCGACCAATACTTTTCTTAGTCTTTTTTTTTTTTTTAATTTTAAAAGAATCTGAAAAAATACAAAAATGAAGAAAATTCTAGGCTTCATAGATATGTAATTATTTCATTAAGTAGCAGTCATTTCCATGTTCAAATATTATTTTTAAGTTACGAAATTGAGAATTTCAAATATTTTTTAAAAAATAATAGAAAAATCTATGAGAAAACTTTCACTACTAGTATGTCTAACAAGGAAATCAAGCTTCAACGGTACGAATTGCTGAAAAAGAGTGGAAAATCATGTTTTTTGAAAGTTAAAATCTAGAGAAATGAATTTCGGAAGAAAATATGGAGGAAAGATTGAGAAGCATAGATCGGCTGGCGAATGGACTTTAGGATATGATATGATTTGTATAATGTTACTTATATAAAAAACAGTTTTTGATGGTTGTGAGTCCTAAAAGAGTCGAAAAAAAAAATGAATGTAATTGGAGTGGTCGTGCACACTGTGCAGACCGGCTCAAAACCCATTCAAAACCCAATGCACGTGTGAAAATCCATCACTCGAATGCAACGTACGTATCGACCAATTTTTTTACCTGAGATTTGTGGAGCCTAGATCCAAATTGCAATTAAAGGATCTCAACCTAGATTAACTTGAATTAGTCAAACTTAAGCTTGCCCAGATTTATAGAATTGAATCACTATTTCAAAGTTACAATGCATATTCAATTTATTTGAGCTCGGACTTCTTTGGACTAAAATGAAATTTCTCTTATATTGTTCCATAAAATATGAATTATATTACACAGATTCTATATTTCTTTACAATATCAATTAGAGAAAATTAAACTCTGTCGAATATGGCTTAAATTTGGACGTTCATGCCAAACTCAGGCTTTCACCGGCTAGGTCTGACACGAGTTCTCGCTCAAACCCTAATATTTCGAGCCAAGAAATGACCCTCACATGAGCCCATGTCCACCCAAACCTGAATTTTTTAGATGTCAAGTATGAGAATTGTTAGTTCTCTACTGATGCGAACTAATGAAGATCCTAATGCCCTATAAGGTTCTCTTAATTAGCCCAATCTATTTAAATACACAAATGCCCGAACATGCCCAAAACCCACCGGGCCCTTCAAGCCTACCAAAATGATCCTATTGAAAGTTCATCTACTTAGATTAATATTACACATGATAAATTACAAAAATTAGGCCTTATAAATCACGTTCTAACTACTTGAATTTATTAGTTAAAATTAAGAGGCATCATTAAAAATCACTATGATAAAAACATCTAGTTATTTCAAGCACTATAATCAAATTTGATTTTTGAATTAAAATTTAACCCAATTTAGTGCATCTATGTGTAGTTTCAGTTTGAACAATTAATTTTTAATTAAACTTCAAGGAAAACGTCGAGACAAAATATCAGCTGGGTTGATATTTTGAATAACATCCACAATACAGACTGAAAGTACTGGGAATCTCAATGGTATTGATCCAAAATTAAGTCTCAAGTCGCACAAAATGCTTACTGAATACCACCGATTTCAATTTTTCAATATCCATTTCGAGCATCTAAAATTCGGCTTTTTTATACCCCAAAATGTAACATATTTCAACTTTAAAAAATGATGAAAAAGAGAATAGAGAATCACAGAGGCAGAATGAATCAACTTGCAGTCATTGAAATTTACAGGACATTGAAAAAAAAAAAAATTTGCCTTTAAGCTCAAATGCCAACATGCTAGACAACTGATGGATGGATGTAACAGATTACAAGGCTGCATGCTGATTGATAAGTTAGGGACCATGAAGGAAGATGATACACATTATCATGGCGCCAGTTTTGCAAGAATGACCATGTCTAATATCTTGACGTCGAGGGTATCATCTACCTTAACAATGCCATCTGTGCCATCTATACCGATAAGCTTACCAGTGGCACCACGCTGAGCCCCACTCATGATCTTAATCTTATCTGATTTCTTCGGTACCACCATCTCCATTTCTGTTGGAAGGGCAGTGACAATCTCTCCACCACCTGTTGATCCAAGTGCAACTCTACAAGACCCGTCCTACAAAAGGAAACACAATTGAGTGCCCTACTTGAGCATTAAAAGACAAGTAACAAGTAAAGGCAAAACTCAAATACAAAAGCATACTGACCAGGAGCACCTCTTTCACAACTCCAATGTGGAGTTCCTCTCCGGATCTCCGTACATTAACCAAGATGTCGGGTAAGAACCAGTTCCCTTCATTTTCACCACCTGCCACACATACGCAACCATCACCATCAATAAATTAATAATGCAACAGAGAGAATAATGAAGCAGGAAGAATGAAGCACAAAGAAAATCAACTCAGGATTGGTTATTTGTGGATTGCCTTTCTCCTATTTCTAATAAAAAACAAACTGATGAAATGTCAAAATTGGAACAGTATGTCTGTTGCTTTCTAGCCCCTACTGCGAAAACAATGTTTCTTTACAAATGTTCCACAGAGCAAACCAGCTACCATATGCCACCAGCAACATCAAAATCCATATAAACAAGAAACATTTAGCATTGTGAAATTTAGGTTGTTTTAATATCACTACCCCCTAAAGAATTGGATTTGACAACCTTCAAAAGAAAAAAAGTTTAGCCAGTCATAAAAATCCAGAAAATAACACATTTTCATTGTTTATCTATCAGAGGCCATACCACCTAGGGTGATCTAGATCAGGTCGTCACACTGTGGGTGAGTATAGTTACAGGCCACCATTTGGATAATCACAACCACCAATTTATGTCCCAAAAATAATCATTACAGAGACAACAATTAATATCAGTAAGTAAAACTTGGTACCCAAGGAGGTGGGTCCAACAAGTTCAGATATGCTAAAAGTTGTCAACAGGGTAGGGCGAGAGAGAGAACCTATTGTAGGAGACATCACATCCAGACCAACATTTCCCGGTGTCATAGGCTGCCCACCAGGAGTGCCAGGTAGATAAGATGCAGAACTGGGAGTCATTGGCTGCCCACCAGGAGTCGATGGCAAATATGGGCTAGGAGCACTTACTGAAGCAGGAAAAAAAAAGAGATCATGTTAAAATAGTTTCCTTATGAATCATTTGCATAAGTTCAAATTGAAAATAAATAATGTCCATGGCTTACCATAGGCTGGGCTGCTTTCTCTTGGGGTTCCAGCTTCACTATAATTACCTGGAGTATTAGCCCAGCCTGAACCAGGAGTTGGTGCTTCATACGGACGTGCAGGAGGAGTTCCGGGCTGTGGATGTTGAAAAGAATTTCAATACATAAAACTATATAGAGGCTCACTAAAAGATGAGAGAGAACGAGGAGAAGAAGTTGATTTGAAGACTTCAACCTGATAGTGTGGACTGGTTCCCCAGGAAGCAGGGTTCCCATCCTCCCAATTATCCCTGATTTGTTGTCAAAAGTTTCAAAGAACAGTTAGACAACATCACTTAAAAATTAAATGTTTTAGTCATGACCAATGATAAAATACACTGCAGCACAAGCATAAAAAAGAACTATCACAACCATTGGTGAAACTCAAAATAATGTGATTCACAATCACCAGCTCAAAACATTTTATCAGTGCACACACAGTAGCATTTTCCAGATGCTAAAATTGATAGATCACATTTTCTCTTAAGTGACAAAATTGAGAGATTATATGATGTTAATAAATGCAACAGATACTTCAACCATGTTCCCAGCTAGATACTTCATCAAATCAAAACAGATTTCCTAATTCCTAAATGAAATTGCTGTCCCCAGCCATGATTTTTTTTTTCAAAAAAAAAAAAAAATTCTAATGGATATGACTTTGACAATCAGCAGCAATTTAAAACTGGAATTTCCAATGGGCTTAGCCTCCAATCCTATACGAAGATCATGGCAAAGGCTGTGGTCGATTGTAAACAGAATTTCAAGACATCCCATTATCCCAAGTACTCATAGGTAGGTACTGTGGCAAAGGCTACAGAAACAGCGTAAGTTTTCATTACTACCAGCCTATTACAGAAGCAATGAAATAATGGCCCTGAGCAGAAGCTAGAATAAGTACCAATGATAGAACTTGTAGGAGCCAAGGTAGAGAATAAGAGAAACCAAGGTGGCTGGAGTAGCACTGTTTGGTAAGTTGATAGGAGTCCAGTTCTCAAGACTGGCTTATTATCAGGACGGCAAAGGTAACAATACTCTGGCATTGAAAGTTTTCCCTCCACATGAAAATTCAAAAGCCAAACAAGGTTGTCACCTAGGCAGAATGAAACGGCTTCTTCTGGTATCCTAGATCTGGCAAATGAGAAGCAGAGACTGATGCTCCAGAACATTCAGTGATCTGGTCGATGTCTCTTGGAATAAATCATTTACCTGCCTCAAGAAAACCCTGAAAAGCTTCATAGAGCTTAGCTTACAACAGAAATGAGAAACAATGTCACCACATCAATCAGAAATACAAACACCCAGATCTAATTTCCTCCACTTTGACCACCAAACCAGTTATTGTCTTCCCCAAACCACCATCAGGCTATGGAACTACTAACAAGACCATTCTTCACCAAAATAGATAAACAAATAAAGAAAGAAAGCAACAAAAACCAACCCCCATGGACCTTGCTTTTTTGAAGTCCTATCCCCAAGGAACTTGCTCCTTTGAAACCCAAGAAATAGGATTTGAAGCCCCTACTTGATTGGCCGCTGCCACACTTTTGTACTAGTTCTAGAAACTGCTGAAGATGTTATCTTCCTGCATTGAATCAGAAGGCACAAGAAAATCATCTATATAACTATATGGCTTGAAAAAAATTCTTCTATCCAACTTTGGAATTGTGAGGAGAATTCTTCAAACCAAACGACATCACCAGCCATTCAAACAACCCAGCGATGTGATGAATGTTGTTTTGTGCTATCTAAATTTGTATTCAAATTTTAAAAAGACCTTCCTGACTGCTACTCTTTGCACAAGTTGCTCTCTTTTTTGCTCACTCAGATTGCATTAAACAAAGGTTGCACTCAAGTCATTTGATTCAGGATGTCAAATCAAACCTTTCTCAAGCAATTCTTGTCTCTACTTATCACTTTGTCCTCACCCCCCTTATCCTACTAATCTTTCCTTGCACTAGAATATAATGGAGAGTAGCTATGTGAGTGACTGGAGAGTTAATTCCCATTCTCCAAATGGATGGTCCACACAGCATGCATGCAATTGTTCTATGATTGGCTGTATGTCATGGGTCGGTTTCACACTCAATAGCTAGCCGATTTCAAGGTTTCTCGACCTTGCTTATAAACCCCAAGGTCATACCAGGGTACTTCCAATGTGGGACTCTACCCACGTTATAGGCTATCCAGCTCAATCCCTTCTCTTTTTTCTTTTTTTTGTAGGGTCCACGCGTCAGGGGGAGCCCTGGGCCTACAGGATCCCCGGCTTAATCCTTGGCAGAGGGACCCACACCTCTTTGTGTAGAACCCACGCAGCTACAGTACCCCCGGTATATTCTTGCCTTTTGCCCTCTGAAAGGCCAAACCCACATTGCCCTCAACCAGTACACGTCAGAACACCTAAGGGGGAGTTCGGTCCCACACGAAAGTGGCTTGGTTTGCTCTGATAACAAATTGTCACGGGTCGGTTTCACACTCAAAATGGCTAGCTGATTTAAAGGTTTCCCGGCCTTGCTTATAAACCCCAGGGTACTTCCGATGTGGGACTCTGTCCATGTTACATGTAGCTCTTCAAAAAATGTCTTTTCTTGATAAAAATTGCATTTATTTGATGAATTATCTGATGCTTCTTGGCTTGTATTTCTTTCTTTAGTTTACCACAAATGATCTAAGAAATACTGGATTTTTCTAAAACTTCTACATTTGGATCTTATTCCCCTAACTTTGGAAAACAATTGCTATTCTTGGCAATGTTTCTTGTGCCCCTTTACCTAGATGGCCATCATATCTTTGGTGATGGTGTATGGTCCAACTTGATCTAGACCTCTAGATCCAAGCCCGGCATCGTATCCTCCATCATTGATTTGAGTGAGAAGGATTAGTTTAGTTTCGTAATTTCACTGAAACATTTAGAGCAAAGAATTCATTGTTCTCGATCCATCCACAGTTTGCATTGACAAGCATATTAGGTAATACATCCAATTTTCTAGAAACTCCCTTTCATAGAAATTTATATTGGCTTGTGTATCAACGAATGGTTGGCATTTCTTCCATCTACTTCTGCCATTGACAGAGATTCTTGTAGGAATAACCACAACACTTGTTGATGCCATCATTTTTCTTACCCGGTGAAGACCAGTCAATGACACCTTTCGTGATACCAATTAGATTTTTCCAAGTACGATTTGTAACCACTCAGAAACTCAATGACACCTTTCGTGATACCAATTAGATTTTTCCAAGTACGATTTGTAACCACTCAGAAACTCGAGCACTTTCTTAAGCTAGGCAACTTCTTTGAAGCAACTCCTTGGATGATCCTCAAGGATCCAAACTACCATTATTGATTTCATCAGATACATCATAGTAGATGATGTAGAAGGAAAGTCTGGATCTGCATCTTCATCTCTATGAAAGCGATAGGCTAGAAACATCTTGCCAACAGAATTCTTCTTCATCAACACTCCCTCGAGAAGGAAAGGCCTAATACAACCGTATCATTTTGATTTGAGCGGAGGAAGGTTTTCTTCGTCATTGCTAGACAAAGCACTCTCAAGCTGATATGGCATCTCTTGTTGATTTAGCAGCAACTGGAACTGTTCCTCTATTTCAATCATCTCCCAATTTTCATCTATTGGTAGTACATCGAACATTAATTTTATTTGTCTGGGAGCCTTGGTTGGACAGTTTTTTCATGATGTCCAGTCTTCTTGCATGCAAAACAATCATCTACTTTTAGCAATCTTCTTGACATTTTTCTAGGCATTCTTCTGAAATTTTTTAAGGGATTGGACTTCTAGCCCCTCTTAATGCGCTTGAATTTGCAGCCCTTTCTTTGGTAAATTAGAACTTTTTGCCCTTTGATATGCATAAAGACCGAACTGCCAATTCTTGGCAACTCCTTAGTATGAAGCTCGTAACAAAGCTTCTTCATTTTGTGATTGATGCATTGGAACAAATGGACTTGCAAGTTGAGTCAATCGCAACTTGCTTCAATGTCAATTCCAACATCAGTTCCTCTAGAACTGGATTTTTAAGTGATTCTAAATTATAGATGCCAAAAACCGAATGTTTGTTGTAGAGATGATTCAATGAACATCAAAACTCCCTGCATATAAGACTTGCATACTTCTCAAAGTGCTGGAGGTTTGTGAGCTTCCTTCTAGCCACAGCATCAACACATCAGTAGCTGGATGTTCTCAACTAGGCCTGAATTCAATCAATAAACATGTTCCGTACTTGATTCCTTCTTGCAAAAACTGCTTCTTTTGTTCTTCAGATAAATAATTCCACAATTTCGCACTTGGCCAACAAAACAGTCTCTCATTAACTCAAGAGGACGGTCATTGTTCATTTCTCTTGCTGATTGAGCCATGTAGTGAGTCCAAATCCGTCCTATTTCTTCAATTTTTCCAACATAAGCATCATCAAGATTTAAAATTGGAAAATCAACTCCCAAAGGAATAACGCTATTAAAAACATATGTAATGCTCTAGCTTGAAACATCTTCATCTGCATTGGTGGAGATTCTCCTTCATCATGTTCTTCCATCTTTGGACGCTTCATATTCTCTGTCCATTGAGGAAAAGTGAAGAGCATTCTTGATTGTTCAAGCTTCTCTTGATGAAAATCATCTGCGAAAATCATCTGCAACGAGCTACAAGTTTACCTCAGGTGACTCCTTTGCTTTTGCTCTTTTGTATGCTGGTCTTTTATATTAGCCAAAATTCACAGATTCTTTTTTTTTTTTTCACTTGCTGAAACTGCAGCTTGATATCTGCAATATGCTATTCCACAAAAAAAGTCCAACAGAACCTATGGTTCAACTGATGTGTCTCATCTGGCTGTTGCTTTTCTGAGTCTGTCGTGCATCGGCGGGTAACTAACATCTACTTGCAGCTTTGATTGATAACTGATCAATTGATCTAGAGTGGTGATAGCACATGCTGCTTTCGAAGGCCATCACCTGTTGTCACCAATGGCACAATCGTTCCTTTGCCCCTGCCCTGAATTTCAGCTGGTGCTGAGGACTGATGAATAACCATCCTGCGGCAGCAGAATCTCAGGTGATCTCGCTAGTGGGTTTGGGATAAGAGGGAGTACTAGCGGTGATAAATGGAGGGTGGATAATCTAAATAGTGACACAAGGAAAAGGAGAAAGAGGGTCACATGGTTTCTTCTTTTTCCACTTGAGAAATTCTTGATGTTGCAAAAACTACTGAACAGAAGGAAAAATACAAAGGAATTTACTGGTATCTGCAATTAGACAAAAGGTATACATTTAACAACAAATGTGGTAGCATATGCATACCATAATCAAGACAAAATCAAGAAAGAGTGGACCAACAAATTAAATATACAACGAGAAGCTACTATAACATACACGCTGTTAGGAAGTATGTCTACACCAATGATTTGAACACACAACATAGAAGACATGGTTCTTGGAGGGACAATGTGTAGTTCAGGTGAACAACACTACTAGCATCATGATTTAAGATCCAATGAAATTCTAATAATTTTGCCTTTTCCCACTGTTCATGGCTAACATTCAAAATGCTTATTAGATACTAAGCATTTAATTCATAATGAAAATGAGGTTCTATAATGATATCAATTTGCCCAATATGAACAAATTTATATTCTTTTTCATGCCATCTCCTACAATCTTCTCTCGTGAAGAATAGAAGGAATACGAAAAATCCCTTGTCACTACTAATGTAGCAGAAACGGGGAAGAAATCAAAATACATCAGTCCCGACGATCATCGTGTCTCACACTTAAACTGTGTCAGTGAATGAAGGGGTTAAGTGGTTGTTTCCAGTCACGTGGCATAAAAGGAATTAAGGCTGACTTAGGGTAAAAGGGTTCGAAAAGGGTGAAGGAAAAGAAAGAGGGAAACGAGAGAAGTAGATGGTGGTGGAAGCAAAGGAAGAAAGTGGGGAGAGTTTTCGCAGGGAGGAGGTGATGGGAATGGAAGAAGGGTGGAAGGACATGGAGAAGAAGACTCGTAATACCTGGATAAGTAGTATACGGCAGCAAACAAGGTGGAATAGGTTGTGGGACAAGGCGACAACTTGTAGATTGGAGCAGAGAGTTGGAGCAGCAGATAAAATAGAAGAGCCAAAACAGGGGACTTGCAGCAACACAGCACTGCACTGGGATAAAGCCCAGCTATCTGCAACCATAATTCACTTGAGATCTATGAAGCACGGATACTTCGAAACCCTTCGAGTACCCATGTGGGGTGTGTATCCGATGCGGATACGGCCGGATACGACTCGAATACGTGTCAGATACGCACCCCATAAGTTAAAATATTTTTTAAATGCGGATACGCCACCGATACGCCTGGACACTCCACCGATATGCCCAAAAACGTGACAAGCGTAGGTGTTTTATTTTAGTCACATATTTTTGTCTGTGACTTTTGTTTATTTGATGTGGTGTTTTCTTATCATGTACTTAGGATTTGTTGACTCTTTTTATCTCATAGCAGAATTTAGTCACAGATACACCACCGATACGCCACTGATACGCTCGGACACGCCACTGATACGCTCGGACACGCCACCGATACGCCCGGACACGCCACACGCATAGGTGTTTTATTTTAGTCACTTTATTTTTTCTTAAGTGACTTTTGTTTGTTTGAAGTGGTGTTTTCTTATCATGTACTTAGTATTTGTTGACTCTTTTTATCTCATAGTAGAATTTATGATTTTTTTGTAAATATCTGAAATTATTTTGTTGATATATATATATATTCAGCATATCCTCCCGCACCCATATATATATATATATGTATATATATATACATATATATATATATATATATATATATATATATCCTCCCGCACCCATATATATATATATATGTATATATACATACATATACATATATATGTATATATACATATATATATATATATATATATTCGACTGTCAATGCACATACGCCATGAACCATTTTTCTTGGGCATAAGCAAAGCCGGGACTGCACAAGGGCTCATGCTAGGGCGAATCAATATATTCGACTGTCAATGCACATACGCCATGAACCATTTTTCTTGGGCACAAGCAAAGCCGGGACTGCACAAGGGCTCATGCTAGGGCGAATCAATCCTTTGGCTAATAGGTACTCAACTTGTTCCTGCAAAACGGCATGTTCTTTGAGGCACAACCTGTAATGTACAAGATTTGGAAGGTTGGCTCCAGGAATGAAATCAATATGATGCTAAATATTGAGCATAGGAGGAAGAGAACCCGGGGTGTCAGTAGGTAGAAGACAAGAAAACTCATCCAATAGGGGCTGCATCTGTGGAGGAACATCATAAGTATACTGTGGGGCAGGACGGGCCATAAACGCATAAATACAGCTTGTTTCTCTGGAATATTTGATGATGTCGTCGGAGATGAGGCATGTGCGTGTCTCATGTGACTGTTGGAGAGGACGTGTAGGAGAAGCCAAAATAATCTTATGGCCATTGTGCATGAAAGTATATGTATTGGAATGGCCATCATGTAAGGAGTGAACATCAAATTGCCAAGGCCGGCCAAGTATCAAGTGGCTAACATTCATGCGAAGCACGTCACATAGAACTGTATCTTGATACTTACCAATAGAGAAGGGAACCTCACATTGAGAAGTGACTTGGTGGCGACATGTATCATCAGCCCAACCAACATAGTATGGATTGGAGTGTGGTTGAACTGGAAGTTGAAGCTCATCAACCAAAAATTGAGAGACCATATTATCGCAGCTACCGTTGTCTATAATAAGAGAACAAATTTTGCTTTTGACGATGCATGCAGTGCGAAAGATGTGTTTGCGCTGTGGTTGATGCGGCACATGCAGAGCAAGCAAGAGCGGGTGAACCACAAGAGAGCAAACAAGCTCTTCACCTAGATCACCAGTATATAGATCATCATCAACTTGATAGTCATCCGCTATCTCATTATCATCAGGATCAATAGGATCTTGCTCGGGTGTCTCAGAGTCAATCAATGCCAAACGACTGCGACACTCATGCGGTCGATGGCCAACTTTGCCACACTTGAAGCACTTGTCCATGTTTGAGTCAGAATAAGGGTTTGAGGATGAGGATGATTGACTGGGCTGACTTTGTGAAGGGTAGGTGGAGCATTGGGGTGGTGGACAGTTATTATTGCAGGGGCGGGAATTATTGGATGATTGAGGGTTAGAGTATTGGGAGTTGGGGTTGGGAGGAGGTTGGGTAGATGTCGGGTGGTGGTTATTATTGAGATTCTGGGAGTGGTTATAGGGGAATGATGGGCGGGATGAGTTAGGGCGGGAAGTGGCTTGGTACCTGGGTGAAGAGGCATCAGTGAATTCTTCCACGTTTAAAGCGGCACTAATAGCTGATGTCAAAGCGAAGTGGCTATGAGAAGCAAGTGCTTTGCGAATATCCCATCTCAGACCACGTAGAAACCGGGCAATCTTTTGCTCTTCTGTCTCATGGAGATCATTAAGAGAAAGAAGGCGATAAAAGTCATCAACATATTCCTGAACAGATCGTGTACCTTGGCAGCAATCCTGAAGTTTGTTGAATAAGACCTGCGAATAATGAGGAGGCAGATACCGACTTTTCAAAAGTTGCTTCATGCAAAACCATGTACGAACAAGAGCCAAATTTTGTCTTGATCTGTCCTGTTGAGTTTGCTCCCACCAAGAAGAAGCACCTCCAATAAGTTTGAAAGCAATTAATGGAACTTTCTTTACTTCCCGGACTCCCATGTATTCAAAGAAACGCTCAACCTTGGTGGCCCATTCCATAAACTCTTCGATGTGGAGAAGGCCATTGAAGGAGGGAAGTTCAACCTTAGGTCGATAGTTATTGTTGTCAGAGAATCGGCGAGAAGTGCTAGAATTTTGTTCATTGGGATTGGGTGGGTGGGTGTTGAGAATCAGTTGCTCAACGTCCTCATCATCCCAATCTTCCCGATGTGGTGGCTCTTCTTTTTTATTCTTGCCAGTGTTTCTGTCAACGAAATCTGCGATCATGATTGCACGGAATTCTGTGAACAATTCTTTCATCTCCGCTTTCATCTCAACTTTAAATGTATCGAGCTGAGAGGTGGTGACAAACTGATTACAAGATACAAAGTGTCACCGACGAGGAGCGGAGATCGTCACTGGATACAGGACACTTTGGCTCTGATCCACTTAATGTAGCAGAAGCGGGGATAAAAATCAAATTAGGTCAATTCCGGCTCTTATCGGGACTCACACATGCGAAATGGTTCACACGTGTGAATACAACTTAAAGGGGCAAACGACTGGCACGTGGGAGACTTAATTTTAGGGCTGGCCTAGGTATTTTCGAATGGAAGAAGGGGAAAGAACTGAAAGGGGAAAAGGGAGGCAGCAGAAGAAGCAGAGACTTGCGGCGGAAGTGGGAGAAGAGGGAAGAGATATCAAAGGGAGAAGAAGAAGAAGATGAATGGCAGTAACTAAGAGGACAGGTACCTGGATGTAAGGAACAAGGAGATGGTGCGATCCAAGCTAATTGAATCTGAATACTGGCAGCAGAGAGGAGACGAATCTGGCTGTATTCTTGGGAACTAGTTGCGATTCAGCAAGAGCTGGGAGGAGACGGAAGATTGGCAGCAGCGAGATGCAGGGATAAGGCCAAGCAGTGAAGGAGTTCTACCTTGGGATTAAGCCCAAGAGTTGTTGAAGACGACACTAGATGTGGCCAGCCAGAAACGAACCTGCAACAGAGGCAAAGGGATAGAAACAGTATAGTCTTTCGACCAATTCAATATTTTCGAAAAATAAGGTGTATCCTTTTCTCCACCTCTTGTATCTTATTTATAAGCTAAAACCTATGAAGCACGGATACTCCGAAACCATCGGAGTATCCGTGTCGGATACGTTTCCGACACGGATACGGCCGGATACGGCTTGGATACGTGTCGGATACGTATCTAATTAAATAATATATATTTTAAATACCGATACGGCTCGGATATGCCATCCGACACGTACAGATACGGCGGGATACGACTAAACAGGGGATACGGCACACGAGACACGGCAAACACGGGATACGGCGAAAAATGGGAGAAAAGAGGGGAAAAAAAAAGAAAAAAATAAAAACTTACTTGTTACTTCCGTTTCCTCTCTGCTTGTCGCGAAAACCCTTGAAAACCCTCAAATTTCGAAACCCTCTTCTGCTTCTCGCGACAACCCTTCGAAACCCTCAAATTTCGAAACCTCCTCTGCTCTCGATTCGCTGCCTCTGCTCTCGATTCAGTGCTCTCTCCTCCCTGCTGCTTGTCTTCATCTTCCGATTCGCGGCCTCGCCGGCTCTGCTCTCTGCTCTCGATTCGTCTTCTTCTGCATCTTCTCCAGGTATGCCTTTCTTCTTCCTCTTCTCTCCTTCTTCTTCGTCTTCTCTTTTTCTACTTCTGTTTTCGTTTTTCCCTCTTCTTCTTCTTCTTATTCCTCTGTTCTTCTCTTCTTCCTCTTCTTCTCTCCATCGTTCGTCTTTTTCTTCTTAGGCTCTGTTTTTTTCTATTCCCTTAACACACCGATAACATAACCGGTAGAGATTGAAAATAGGGTGTGAAGATGTTATTTTCAAAATAAGATTATAAATTATTCACCTGATTATGTTATTTTCAACCTTATAAATCATCTAAGTTAGATATTATGTTATTTTCAAAATAAGGTTATAAATAACATAATTTTAAATTTATAATAGAAAAATGATTGAAAATAATTAACCTGATTGATGGTTAGAGATTTTTTTAAATAGAATAAGATGATTATTAAATCAAACATAATGTTAAATTTATAATAGAAAAATGATTGAAAATAATTAACCTGATTGATGGTTAGAGATTTTTTTAAATAGAATAAGATGATTATTAAATCAAACATAATTTTAAATTTATAATAAAAAAATGATTGAAAATAATTAACCTAATTGATGGTTAGAGATTTTTTTAAATAGAATAAGATGATTATTAAATCAAACATAATTTTAAATTTATAATAGAAAAATGATTGAAAATAATTAACCTGATTGATGGTTAGAGATTTTTTTAAATAGAATTTGAAAACTGTTTAATTTTACAAAAGGAATACTAATCTTTATTATTATTTTTATTTAACTTATATTTTGTTGAAATGTTGACTCTTTTTATCTAAAAGTAGAATTTATGATGTTTTTTTGTAAATGCTTGAATTTATTATTATTATATATATATTATATAATTTTTTAATTCGGTGTATCCTGCCGTACCCGTATCCTAGTTTTTAAAAATTTGTCGTGTCCCCGTATCGGATACGTATCGTATACGATACACGTACCCGTATCGGTGCTTCATTGGCTAAAACCGACTATTACATAGACCTAAAACCGAGTTTGGAACTTTCCAAACTTTACATAAGACTTCTAATACTACTCAAACTCTTAAACCAAATAGGAAAGCAACACTTAACCCAAATAGGATTAACATACGAATTAAAATAGCAATTTAAAATATTAAAATACGAATTAAGCATGTGGGCCTAGCGTCTTGTCAGCCCGACGTGAGTACGTCTTCAAGAATTTATCGGCCACTTGTTCTACATCAGCTATGGTGAGTGATCTGTGACTAGAATCGATGAGGAAAGGACCTTACCTGTCCTTTGAGGTTACGGAGGAATGCTTGTGGGTGGAGGATAAGTTTCCAAAGTTGTGGGATGCTCCATTTGTAAAATTCGATTTTTGGCCTCCGGTGGAAGACCAAAAGGCTGTCTGGTGAGGGTCTTTGACCTCCCGCTGGTGCCTCAGCCTGATGAAATGCTCACTGAAATTGGGGCTTTCTTGGAATAAATTGTCCAAATCTATGACATCACAAAAAACAGAAAGCATTTCCCATTTGCGAGGTTAAGATCATTTGGAATGAAGACTGGAGCAATTGAAGAAAATACAGGTGAAAATTAGGTCTCGGTGGTGGAAACTAAGTAGAGATTGAAAAACCACCTGTTGTGCCTTTGCCGGTGAAGCCCATTGTTCCTATGCCGCATGATGATTGAGCTTCTGAGGGGGATCTCTGGTCGTGAGATGACGAAGAGGACAAAAATGGAAAGAAGTTTGATGGTGAAAGGGCTGGAAACCATTCACTTTCCTTCAAATATTTTAAATTTCAAACCCATGTAGGGGTAATGAAGATAGACAGTTTTGGAAGCTGGACAGCAGGGGTGGTATTTTGTGTAAAATCTTTCAACGCCTTGCTGCGGATGGATCCTCTATCTGCCCACTAAAGTTTATTTGGAGTATCAAAGCCCCATTGAAGTGTGTTGTCTTTTGTTGAGCAACTTGTCAGGATTAAATTCTCGCGATAGATAACGTTAGGAGGCGGGAGAGAAGGGTGGCATTGGTGAAAGGTTGTCTATCGTGCCTTGGCAGCGAGGAGACCTCATTCCAACTTCTTATCTCCACTCCCGTGGCATCTTTTGATGGAACGAAGTGCTATTGTGGTTTGGCCTCTCTTTAGTGCTCCCTGGGTCGATTCAACTTAGAAGTTGGTACTTTTGCATCTTTAGATGGAAGGGGATTCTCTTAAGGAAGACTTCTTGGGTGGCTCTACTTTAATCGTCGTGGCTAGAGAGGAATAACAGGTGTTTCAGAAACAAAGTTAAGTTCCTTGGAGAATTATCCCAACAAGTTAGATGAAAGTGTACATCTTGGGCCACAATTCCCCCTGAGTTTAGCTTTTCTTCTGTGGATGATATTGTTCGTAAGTGGAGGGACCAACAATGTTGTGAAAATCGAATCGTATCAAAAAATTGTTATACATCCTGAACCGCAAATCGTGTATCGTAAAGCGTAGAATCGTAAGATTCATAAGTATTTTCCCTCAAAGATATTTAATATATGAAATAACGTAAAATTTATCTAAAATAAAATAATATGAGCAATTCTTCTACTTTCTTTCAATATTAAATGAATATTATATAATTAGTTCACTAGGGGCTCAAATTTCAATGCTCCAATCCCCAAAAGTATAAGACCAATATATAATCCAACTATACTGTGAAAAGTCAATAATAAACTAAAATGACTTCAAAAAATCGAAAGATCTTAAATGTCCATCAACTCAAGCCTTAAAAACCATTAAAACAAAATATTGCATGCCTTCACATTCCTAATAACCCCATAATTCTATTTTTCATACGAATCGTAAGATTTGTTAATAGATATGAATTGTTCCTCTTATCGTATCGTATGAATCGTAAGATACAAATCAAATATCATAAGATTTTAACAACAATAGGAGGGAGGTCATTTCCAATCATCGACCTCACTCTCCTATCAGTCTCGTTTCGTGCCCCCCTCTTGGTTTCTTCAAGCTTAAATTTGATGGAAGTGCGTTGGGCGCACCTGGTCTGACAGGTATTGGTAGGGTTGTGAGGAACGATAGGAGGGAGATTGTAGTCGCGTTCTCTAGTCCTGCTGAAGTTCTGATGACTGTTTCGTGTTTGAAGATGAGGCTGATGCCTTAATCATTAGCGTCAAGTATGCTATGGAACGAAACCTTCTCCCTCTCATTATAGAGGGTGACTCTTCTTGCGTAATTCAGTGGGTTTCGGCGGGGATCACATGAAAGACTTTATGGAAGGGGTGTTGGACCTGGTTGTTGATGCGAATGTGTCCTTTTCTCATGCTCCTCAGGAGGTGAATGGTAAGGCAGATACGTTGGCAAAAAAGGGTGTCTCTAGAGCTCAAGCTCTTGTTGGTGTTTTTTATTTCCTTCATTGTATATGTTTCCTCCAGCCACGTGTGCTCTTTCCTTTTGCTCCAATTTTGCCCAGACGGGTTTTTTGGTTGTATATGTTGTTCTTCTCTTTTGAGAATAAAATGAGCATCATTCAAAAAAAAAAGACAGTTGCCCTCTTGAGCTAACCATTTGCACACCAGCTAATTCCAGCAGTGGGTATTAAAGCCCATATGGCCATACTCATTCAATTCAATCAAATATTAAACAAGAACATTTTCCCATCAATTCATTACAAACAACAATTTCAGGTTTTCAAAGTATAGTTCTAATGAATATGTATTAAAAAAAAAATATCAAAACCCAGCTAGTTCTAATGACAAACCTTGCTGGACCTCTTGAGTTAACCATTTGAACACCAGCTACTTCTAGCAGTGGGCATTAAAACCCATATGGCCATACTCATTCAATTCAATCAAATATAGAACAAGAACATTTTCCTATCAATTCATTACAAACAACAATTTAAGGTTTTCGAAGCATAGTTCTAATGGATGTGTTAAAAAATCTAGTGACAAACCTTGCTGGACTCATTGGTGCGTATGGGTTCCACGCACGATCACGCCTGGGTGTTCTCATACCATCATGAATTGGTGTAGCTGCAATGAAATAAAATATCATACAGAATGTATAGACAGCCTGGGAAAATAAAAGAATTTTTCATCCAACACATTTTTCCATAATAAAGACTTGTCCAGCTGGTTAAAAGTTCAAAGGGGAGGGGGGTGAGTTGGAAGAGTTGTCTGTACTGAACCTTGTGACATCGCATTATTGGTCCAGAACAGAAAACAAAATTCATGGTGAAATCCTCCTTAGATTTGAAGGTTCCAACTCTATTTAAAAACAAAAAAAATACAAAAAAAAAAAAGAAACTCGGAATAGACAAAAATAGAGCTTTAGAAAAATGCTTAGAAGTGTTTCAATTCCTACTAACATACCTCCCCCATCTCTCATTGGAGTCATGTAAGGATGAAGTGGGGTTCGCGATGGATGCATAGGTGTCTCACTTCCATGACCATAGCGAGGTGTTTCACTATAATACAGCAAATTAGTGTTACAGTCCATTTAAATTGCATTAACTACCGTACAATAAAAAAATTATAATATATTTACCGGAACGGAGTTGCAACAACTACTGTATCAGAAATCACATCACGACTCACTGCACAAGACAAACAAATAATTGCTTATATAAGAATGGTAACCACAAGAAAAAGAAGAAAACCTTTAAACAAAAAAATGTGATGAATTTTGTGCACTTGCCTGTAACCACTTTCATCTGGGAGTCCAATTCAACTCGGACGGATGGGCCATTAACATCTACAACACGCCCACGGTATCCCTTAAAGGGACCCACACGAATTTTTATAGTACTACCAACCAAAGAATCATGCCCTCTTCTACCTCTAAATCTCCCTCCCGCTGCACCAGAATTGTGATAGGACACGAGTATCAGAATCTTTATTTAATGATTCATATCAAGGAAATTAGAAAGCATATTATTAGAACACAATTTAATAACATTGTTGACTTCCTTTTTCGGTAGAAAAAATAGAGCACATCATTTTCTTTTTGTTTTCCTTTTTGGTGAGAAGAGAAGATTTGATAAATGATCTCATATAAAGAATCAGTAAGTTGTAACATAGCAGATAGCATACAATCCAATGGGGGTCCTCCTCTAGGCAATCTTCTTGGTGAGTTCTGCACAGTTGATGTAGCTCTCAAATTATGAAATCTCGAGATAAGGGCATTAGCACCCTGCATAAAGAGTCATTCAGGTATTAGCTAAAAGACAAAACGCCACATGCATATACAACAATGTTGTATATCTCATGTGCACAAACAACTCAACATCGTCAAAAAGAAGAAAAAAATCAGAAGTGCACATTTCTGTCACTGCTCCCACGTGATCCTCCTACAAGCAAGCAGGACTGAGCTTTAGCACAAATATAACCAGCATGCTCATGGTGATGACGATCAAGGATGAACAGAACTCCTCTATATATGTGTTCAACAGAACCCTGCTTGCCCTGAACAATGATAAAATAGTCATGTCAAATAAAGGCATGAATAAATGAAAATTTGAAATGAAGCAACATAGGTTAAAAATGAAACTCACCTTACAAGATCCTTCAAGGATCTTCACAATATCTTTCAATGACACCGTATTCATGTTTCGATCCTGAGCATTAGCCCTTCGATCAATCTTGTGTTTTATCTCCCTCAACTTAACAAGGATAACCTCCGGCCTCTCTGGGACTCCCTTGAGAACCTGACAATGCGAAAAAGCTAGTTACTTTTTGGAGGACGAAGCAGCTTCACATTATCATCTACAGAATTCATACTTCCATGCTTACATGAAATGCCTCATTCTCTAGACGTATGATCACACCGAAGCTCATATTGCTGCACCATATTTAAAATCAATGCCCATTCAAAAAAACAAAAAGCCATTCAAAAAATATTTAAAATCAATGCATAAGAAACCAAATCCCATAAAATAAATCAACTGGCTGATAAGGGGATGATGATGTATGAAGAAAATTTAACTTACTCCAGTAAAACAAGGTCATGTAACTCATAGTCCCCAATTTTAGTAACTCCTGACGTCACTTCAGAACTCTCTACCACATTGTCTGCAAACACACGGATCTGAAAAACATATACAACAATTAGCTTCATGATCAGGGTATGGCAGGCAGGGCCTCACAATCCTATCCATTTCAAAGCTGAAAATCAACTCACATGCTCTTTAGTTGTATCGGATAAAATAGTAAGCACATGGCTCTCAACCTTCACAACCATGCCAGTTGTTCCTTCCTGAGCACCAGAAACAACCTTCACATGATCACCAGGTTTGAAGTACTTGCAAAGTGATGTTTCATTGACTTCAAGAGTTCCCTGAAGAATGAATAGAAGTACAGAAAAAAAAAAAAAAGTTATCTTAATTCATATAGAGTGAAAAAAAGACTGACATGACTTAAAAAACCAACTCCCTAAGAAATGTTTTTCATGGATATATCAATTACAATTTACCTTCAAGCCTTCCACTTTGGGTCGGATATGAACATTTCCCTCCTCTACTTTCTCAACCCATCCCATCAAATTTTTGAGGTCACCTTTGACTACTATAACTGCATCTCCCTTCATAAAATGTCCTTTTTTCCTATTTGCAAATAAAGTAGACAGACTAGCCACATCACCATCCCCATCCTCCCCAGGCTTCCGAAATTTCTCAAGCTCATCAAAAGTAGGTTGAACATTCTGAGTACTTATTGACTTCATGGATACGGTTTTAAATAGAAATCCATCCTTGAACATCATCCCTTCAATAGTCTCAAAATAATCACCAGTGACAGGATCCCGCCTTCGCTCGACATGGAGACTCAATTCCCTATACCCATCAAGCACAATATAATAAAATAAAATAAGGCACACCAATCTTCTACGGTATAGAGGTCATTTTGCAATAGACAACGTTAACAAATAAAATGGAATAGTATTACCTTGCTTCGTCTGTGTTGAGAAAACGTGGAGGGGGGACATATGCCTTCTTTTTTCCAACAATCCTACCATCCTAATACAACAAAAAATTGCACTTGAGGTTCATTAATAACAATAGCAACAATGACGTTGTTGACAACGATAACTAGCTAAATGGCTGAAGCTAAGCCACATCCAACATCCAAACAAACTAGAAAGCCAAACCAAATCAACATGATTTTGCAATGCATACAGTGATCATGTCATTGCCCCATGGTGATAGATGACGGTTTAATACGAGAGATTAAACAATGCATGAATGAGAAGAACAAGAGATAATATTTTACCACTTTATTGGCAAGGGCTTGCAAATCAATCCTCGGAATCAATTTAACTGTAACTCTTTGACTTACATTATCCACATCAACAACCTGCAGAATTAGAAGCTTCAATGTTCAGAATAAAGACATATAGAGACATCATAGGTACAAATGGTAGAAGAGGTCCATACTTTTGCGAGATCTCCTTTGTACGTCCCGATTTTCATGCGGACCCATGTGTCTCTTGAAATATCTACAGATTTACTTTCAACTGAAAGAACATCTGTCATTTCTTTTATTGGAACCAGCATAACTTTCTGGGAAAATATATTGCGCAGACCTTTACAAGCCTGAAATGCGTGGAATAGATCAGTATTAACTAGACCAAACTAAGATGCAGTGCAGAGAGATATATACACTAGGCATACCTCCTTCACATGTGCTTCTTTGTCTGCTTCAACATATATGTAATTTTTAAGATGATCCAGGGCAACAGCAGACTTTATCAGCAACTCAGATCCTTTATCGATGTACTTTTGCATGAGACAAACAACTGCCTCTCTCTCATGACCAATCTGGTTTGAGTTTAAAGTTAGTCAGGGGTGGACAATATTTTGCGTGGAAAAGAGAAACGTAAAAATAGCAAAGCATCATACCGCACATTTCACCATCCACAACTTTGGATCCTTCACAGATGGCAAAAGAGCTTGCTGCTCAACATCTGTGGTCTCTTCATTATATTCTGTGTGGCTGGACCTTGCATATCTTGCCTGAATTCTTCTCTCAAGGTCTTCAAAGTCCTCTTGTTCATCTTCTCGTGGTAGTAATGGACGACGATGCATTCTTTCTCCATCATCATGATCTGGAATATCCGCTCCAGCATCATTTATGAAATCTGCATATTAAGGTTCAAAAGATCCATAAGCACCAAAGTAGATATGGACAAACTTGCAAGTGTATATATTGCATAGAACATTCAATGGTAAACATGTTATCATGGCATATGAGTAGACAAAACCACAAAAATGCAAAAGATGAACCTCTAGCATGAATCATTCTAATGTACAAAATCAATGTAGAAATTCTAGACATTGCATATTCACTTGTGATTATAGTTAGAGAGAGAGAGAGCATTGTATCAAAAAAGAAAAAAAGAAAAAGAAAGAAAGAAAGGCATCACCACTGGAAACTTGGAAACAGCTGTTGGTCCATTGCTGTGACAATATTAACGTCGTGCACATGCAACCTCATAAGAAAAGCCAGATTATCTGGCCTTATAATGTCCTTTTTCTTTTCAGATTGCTAACAACAGCTTTATCCTGCTAGTGCTTATATTCAAAATTATCGTCACCAAGAGGTGAACCATAGAGAAAAAATGGAAGGTTAGACCTTACTCCTTATTCCTATTATTCTTTAGATAAGAAATTAATAGCATTTGCTGGTATGGAAAACAACACCTTTTTAATTTGGTTACTTGACTGAGTTTATAACCACCTTTGTCGACATGTAAATTGAATCATTAAAGCTTAGGGCTCAAGTTTTTATATTGACTATATTCATTGCAAAAAGAAGATAAAATGGCACCCTTAACAGACCCAACCATGAGGTTGATACAATAATAGGCCCATGCCTGTCTCGCCAAAAGGATTAAAAAAGCCTAACAAGGAAAATTCTAACATCTACCATTTCCTGAACTGATAAGTCAGCCCTGCTGTTATTCGCAGACCTCAGTCATGCTGAAGAAAGAAGCTATTTTAAGGAACATGTCTCTACACTTCTATCTTAGCAAGTAGCCATGGACAAACAGCTACTTCGCCCCATAGGGTCACTAAGAATGAGTCACCCTCCACCAAGTCCACTCTTGAACCAATTTTTGGAACTTTCACATGATAGGAAGTCAACAGAACTGCATAACTCAGAATTCCCCACCACTTGAATTACAAATAACACTCCCAAAGCCTGCTTCAGGAGATTCGTCATACTACTACCACCAAAATTTAGCTTAAGACAGCCCTCAAGAGGAGGGCCCATGGAACCACTTCTCTAACCTGGGCCATACTGGAAAAAGCAACCTCTGTCCATAATCTTTTCACTATTGCACTTTCAGGTACCCGTGGAATTTAGGATCTTTGGTCATCCCTCTAGCTCTTTTGTGCTTGACAGCTACCAGTTCAGGCGCACTACTATTTCTATTACAAAATACACTGTTGTTTTTTTCATGCCATAATCTCCATAAACAGCTGAAAAGGAAGAGATGCCAAAGGGGAAGTATAGAAGCTTTTGCTCAGAGATCCTAACAGTGCATTGACAAGATGATCCACATCTTTGGCATGCACCAATCCATACTGAACAACTTCATCATCTGCCACAACACCTCACTCAAGAATAAAATATGACTGGCATGTTTCCCATTAGAAGACATAAGCTGCAGCCATCAACATCAATCATTTTTCCATAGAAAAGATGATTCATTGTTAAAAGTTTAGGTACTGGTTATCCAGCCAAAATATGAACAAGTATGAACTCTCTGAGGAGCCTGCACCCTCCAAACAATTGAGCTACACCTTAGGCTGTTCTCCTTGTGCATCAGAATTGCACCAAAATACTATAGACAGAATAATCCATAAAAAACTGGTTCCCAGATTCTAGAGTCATGATCATGACCATTGATATACTGATTGAAGCATTTCCATCAAAGATACCATTGAGGGCTGGTGGATGGAGACTTGCTAAACAAGGTTTTCTGATGCGGAGCATTGGATCGACATTGATTTATTTTGACTTCATTTTATTTAGTTGTTTTTTTATGTAACTTTCTATTTTTTTATTTGAGGGTATTTTGTTTTATTTTACATTTAGAGGTATTTTAGTCATTTTGTAACTAGGGGGTATTTTGGTCTCTTCTGTATGTAAGCTGTTATAAATCTTTTGTAAGCCCATTAGGGCAGCGATGATGAAATGAAGAATGAAACTTTGCTCCTTAAGTATGGTGTATGGTAATGGTGGAATCCATTGAAGTTCAGTGAGAAATCGAACCGGCGAGAAGAAGCCACAGAAGACGGTGAGAAACCACTTCCTCTCTATCCAGGTACACATCTTCTATCCTCTCTCTCTTTCTTCTTTCTCCACTCCCTATTTCCGTTTTCTTCACAGCCTTGCAGCTGAATCCTCCATATGCCCTTCCCCTTTGCTGCAGAACTTCGAGCTTCCACAGCCCTTCACTTTGCAATCGCAGCCCCCTTTTCTATCCTTTCCCTCGCTGTCCTACTTTATTTCCCTCTCCTCTCTACTGCCATAAGCCTCCTCTTGCTTCTACAACTGCTTACAGCCCTCACCCTGCTGCGAAAACCTTGCATAGCCCTCCCTTGTGCTGTCACCTGTTGCCGTAATCCATCCTGCTGCTGTCACAGCCTCTCCCTAAGGCCCTCTACTGCTGTTGCAGCGCCTTCCTTAGGCCACTGTTGCTGCCGCATCATCCCTATTCCTTGCTGCCACAACCCATAGAAAACCACTACAGTGTTGCCGCACCCTTAACACCTTTTCCATGTAGCTGAAACCTCTTTTCCTTGGTACAGTGTTGCCACCTCTTTCCTTAAGCCCAAATCCTTCATCCGCATTGGCACAACAGTGACTGAACCACCCCTTTTCTTATTTCCCCAACTCTATTTATCCATTTACCTTTTTTCCTTTCATATTTATTTATCATATATGATTAGCCATTTAAATCTAATTACACATTAAATTCTCAGTGCTTGCATGATTATTTGTGGTGGAACTATGTTTATTTGATTGCTTACATTAATTGATTAATTAATTTCAGCTCCAGTTTAGCCTTTCTCATCCCTTTTAATTTTTAGAGAACGAAATTAGACATTTAGGATTACCCTATCTCCTTTTCCTGCATCATTTTCTCTATTTTCTATCTTTTCTTTAGATGGTGGCATGACTTGAAGTCATAATTTTTTGAGTTTTGGCTTCTTGATATACTCGACTCCTTTGTGTTGCAAAAAATATAATAAGTGTTGTTTGTTGCACACCCACGGAAGTCAAGATAAAACTGATGCCCTTGTTTCTTGAGAGGGATAACAATGAATGAATTTATTGAAAGAGCAAACTGATGCCATTGCTAAAAACTTACTTCATGTGTAGGTGCGCAAGGAATTAACAGAACATCAAGGGACATTGGAATTGTGTATTAGTGTAAATGAAAGAAAGCCACAAAACGTGATTCTAAACCTAACTAAGAATTTGAATTATGCGAGATGGGCTCCGAAAGACATTCTTAATCAACTATCTGTTAAATAGTGAATACACAACACTTGCAAGCGGAGATAGAGTTAGATAAAAGAAGTACCATCCTCCCCCTCCTCGTCTTCCTCCTCGTCTTCGCTATCAACTGCAGCTTCCAATTCAAAGAACTCTGCACCGGACTTCCCCCGCTTATTACGACGGCGTGGATTGTTGTCCTCTTCTTCTTCGTCGTCTTCTTCCTCCTCCTCATCGTCCTCCTCTGCAACATCATCGATGAATTCCGATCTCCTCCGTTTCTTAGTCGACCCTACTCCATCATCGTCTTCTTCTTCCTCCTCGAAATCAAATTCCTCCTCCTGGTCCTCAACATCATCACGCCGACGAGCCATTCGCGAGAAATCGAGAGAGAAGCTTAGTGACGCAGTGCGTAGGATCGGGTGACTCGGTTTGATGGAAAAGGCAATGAAGGGAGACTTAGGCGGATAGATCTGGGCGCGTTTGAAATCGCAGGAACGGTGAAGGGACGTGCAGGGAAGGGACTCTGTTGGTGTTGGACAGGCGGGGGTTGCAGGTTCTTTCTCGCGGATGCTAAGTGATGCACGGATCTGTAGATCTGGTGAAGCTTTGCAGGTGTTGGGTCGCAGGACTGGGCTGCGTGGTGAGAGGCAGGTGATGAATTTTGTGTTTGGGAGCGTGTGTGATGGAGGCTATGATGGGTTGCATAGGATGGGCGCTGATGCAGGAGATGGAACAGGGATGGCTGCTGCCGTCGAGCCCGATGATGGTGAAGACGGCCGATGGTTGTGTTATGCTTGATAAACGGGGGAAACCCGTTCAGAGGAGCACCGTCGCCCGTTGTGATAAGGTAATTCCCAAATTTTCATTGGATATTGATATTTACGCGGGTGGAATTACTTTAGTTACACTGACTAAAAATGTTAATTCAAGGCTGCGTTTGGACGGGGGTAAGAGGAGGTAACCCATTACCCCTTGTTACCCCCATTTGGTAACAAAGGGGTAGCGTAAAAATTCAAAATTTTATCCCTCTTCTCTACCTTTTGAATACCCCCATGGGGCAAGGGGTATGCTCATGAGATTTTTTTTTTATATTTTATTTATTTATTTATTTTGGTGAGTACTTAACTTTTATTTTTTTTTAAAAATACTCCATTATTTCCATTTGATAAATTTCATATCACCAAATAACAAACTATATTTTTTTATGAAGTGATATGAAGAATTTTTTTATTCATTTATTAAAATTTAAAATAATAATAGTGGTTTTTTATTATTTTTTATTTTTTAAGGAAACCTTTCTCCTATTTATCCCGTGCCTTTCTCTATTTTTCAATTATATATTATATAATTTTCTGAAACGTGTTTGTCAAAATGTTCTATTTTTAAGGGGTGATTTTGTCGAAATTTCGATAGGGTCTCAAAACTCTAAAATTTTTGAGATTCATGATAGTCTCTTTCAGGATAATTAACAATTTATTCTGTTAGAAGATTATTTTAAAAATGTGTCAATATTTTCAACATGAAGCATTTGGGTAAGGGGTAAATTTTTACAGGGGTTACCCTTGAGTAGAGGTAAACTGACATATTAACAATTTTATGAGAATTAATAATTTTATTAAATCTATATAATATAAAAATAAAATTTCTGCAACATTTTCAATGTGATACATTTGGATGAGGGGTAAATTTTTACAGGGGTTACCCTTGAGTAGGGGTAATTGTAAGTAGGGGTAAACTGACATATTAATAATTTTATAAGAATTAATAATTTTATTAAAACTATATAATATAAAAATAAAATTTCTACAATATTTTCAACGTGATGCATTTTAGTGATGGGTAAATTTTTACAGGGGTTACCCTTGAGTTGGGGTAATTGTACGTAAGGGTAAACTGACATATTAATAATTTTATGAGAATTAATTTTATTAAACTATATAATATAAAAATAAAATTTCTGCAACATTTTCAATGTGATGCATGTAGGTGAGGGGTAAATTTTTACAGGGGTTACCCTTGAGCATGGGTAATTGTAAGTAGGGGTAAGCTGACATATTAACAATTTTATTAGAATTAATAATTTTATTAAATCTATATAATATAAATAAAATTTCTGTAACATTTTCAAATGATGCATTTGGGTGAGGGGTAAATTTTTATTGAGGTTACCCTTGAATAGGGGTAAACTAACATATTAACAATTTTATGAGAATTAATATTTTTATTAAATTCATATAATATAAAAAATAATAATTATAATTTTTATGAAGAGATATGTTGATATTTTTTATTTATTTATTAGGATTTAAAATAGTAATATAAAAAAATCTTTATTTAATTTTTTAATATTAGAATGCAAGTGTTCATTTTAAATTATAATTATGAAAAATTATTTATAAAAATTAGATAATATTATTATAAGTTATATTATTAGAATTTACTTCATAAATATTATTTAATAATTATGTTTTATAAATAAAAAATAAAAAAATATTAATATATCAGGTTACCCTTACTTGTAGTTACCAAACAAGATTTTTTACCCTTAGGGTAAGGTTTTACTTTACCACTGCAATTACCAAAGAAGATAATGTAACGCCCGCCCCTTTTCACCGAAAATCAGAGTCTATTTTTTTTTTTAAAGTGACAAAGGGCGCGGACGTCACAACGCAAGTTAAGTCCAAACTTCTAAAGCCCGGCCCTTAACTGGCTAACCCTACGGGTGCGTGGAACGGAGTCCACAGAGAATAGTTCACCCGTAGAAGAAAGCTCACGGAAAGTTACATTAAATGCGGAAAGACATTACAGACTATCCTACCAAATTTTCTTTTCTAGATAGCAGAGAAGATTTCATCATTTAATTACCAAAATGCCATAACATCATATGTCTACCACAAAATCCAAAACATAGTAATAAATCTAAAATATTACATTTCCGACAAGGTAAACTATTTCAAATTACATTATCCAAAATAAACATTAGTAACTATCTAGCACGCCTTTCTAAGATCCTTAGCTTGGCTCCCATCTCGTCCTTCCGCTTCGCCACCTCCTGCGTCATCAGCTAGGGTAGAAGTAGGGCGTTAGACAACGCGCCCAGTAGGACTCCGAGTAGAGCTAACACATGAATTAGTGATAACAAAGCATTTAGAAAATATTATATCAAAATCATGCCATTTGGTATAATGTAATGCAATGGGTGTTTTATGTCATGAATCTCACCCATCAATCTCATCATCATTGTACAATGCCCCTTTTTCATCCATACATAATGTTCAAAATATAATCCATACCATTATCGTGCCATGACCCTCTTGATGGAAAAACCTCATCAAGATGTGATCCACACTAGGCATCCCCCTTGATGGAAGAACCATCATCAAGGTATAATGACACATAGTAACATTTTTGTTTGAATAACCTTATCAACATATCATAGAGCCCATAGTAACCTCCCTGATGAATCAAACACATCAGAATATCCCCATGGTTGTTTATCGGTCGCCCCGACGGAGCATGGACTCCGGTTTTATTTCATCCTTCCCCTGTCATATCCCTCCCATGCCATGCATGAGATGTAGATGCTATATGCCATGTAATGAATATAATAACAACCATGCCATTTAAAAATCCCATCAATCAAACATATAACTTGATTATCAAAAGTAGATCAAGTAAAGCCTCAATAAACACATCATAGCTTTAAAACCTATTTTAAACCAATCATATGCTTACCAGAATAAATCAAATAAAAACCTCTACATAATACATAATTCAAAACCAATCTTAAAATAACTCATATAATTTCCAAAATAATTCAAAGAAACCATCACTCAATCCATGACTTACAAAAAGGTTAGAATCCTACCGAATACCGACTAGCGTCCTTTCTCGCTTCCGTTCGATAAACCCGGTCGCCGATCGCGCACCGCCTGCGATATCCATGTAACGCCCGCCCCTTTTCATCGTAAAATCAGAGTACATTTTTTTTTTTTTTTAAATAAAAGTGACAAAGGGCGCGGACGTCACGACGCGAGTTAAGTTCCGAGCTTCTAAAGCCCGGCCCTTAACTGGCCAACCCTACGCGTGCGTGGAACATAAGTCCACGAGTACGGTTCACGCGTAGCAAGTAAGCTCACGGAACATAAAAATAAATGCGAATGATCATAGAACTATCCTACCAGTTTTTCAGATAGCAGGGAAGAAATACCCAATTAATTACGAAAATGCCATTATACTGTATTATCCAAAATAATACCTAAACATAGCAAACTACCTAAATTATTACATTTCCGACAAGCTAACTATACAAATACATCTTTTCCAAAATAAAGTAAAACAAAATAATTAGTCCGCCTCCCCAAGCTCCTAAGCTTGGCTTCCGTCTCGCCCTTCCGGTCCGCCATCTCCTGCATCGTCAGCTAGGGTAGAAGTAGGGCGTTAGAACAACGCGCCCAGTAGGATTCCGAGTAGGGCTAGCACATGGGTTAGTAATAACCACATACAGATAATAACACAGTGAAAACTATAAACCACCATATACTGAAATATAAGTAAATGATATACCATGGGTGTCAATGTTATGAATTCCACCCATCATTCCTGCCATATACTGTCATATCCCTCTTGACGGAAAAACCTCGTCAAGATATGTCCAACCGCAAAATATCCCCCTTGATCGTCAAGGTGTCCCCATGCCTGTTCTCGGTCGCCCCGACGGAGCATGGACTCCGGTTTGTTTATTTTTTTTTTCCGCCCATGCCATGCATGAGATGTAATGCATTATGCTATGTACTATTTATAACTCATAACCTTAAGATATCATACATAGCCTTAATTTATAATGCATAACCTTAATCATAGTTCATCGCCATTAAATAAAATCCATCTTAAAAATAGCATCCATAATTGTAAAAATCCATCATAAGATAAATACTAATCAATAAAATATGATAAAAATACCATCACACATCCATGGCTTACAAATAGGTAGGAATCCTACCGAATACCGACTCGCGTCCTTTTTCGGCTTCGTCCGATAATCCGGCTACCGACACGCGTACCGCTCGCGATATCCAATACCTTATTACATACACATAATTAGTCCATATTTTAACCATTTCTAAGCCCATACATCATATCTTAGTGGGTTGCTTCATTTTGATTAATATTTACGGTTTTGCCACTACCTCCCCTATAGTTAAACATTAACTTAATTATATACATTTCTTTGTCTAAAAATTCATTCATGGATTCAGGTCCATTAATGACCCATCACCCATATCTCAAGATCATTAAATCAGCCACTTAATTGAACATAAACTCCATTAATTTAATCATATACAAACACATTAACCTTAGGCCAAACAAGTCTGCATACATCACTTAGTTCCATCACACATTTGACTTATCATTTTTTTTATCATCATAAACTACATTTTTGGAATCCATGAATGTCCCCTTTAATCATGCCATATTCCTCATTTACTAATCCATATACATACACCTTCATCTTAGTCCTTAATTGGTTCACACAAAATGGGTCCATTGGTGTCTCCTTAACCATAATATAACAACACTAGAATTTAGCCATTTAAATATTCTAATCCTCATTCATTTCCCACATACATAACACCAAAATTAATCATAAGTTTACCCACAAATAGGTCACGAAATCCATTTACAAATCACTACATTCAATCATTAACTCCTTAAAAAAATCATAAACCCTCTTTCCCATGATTTTTCTTATAAAACCCCTTCAAACTTAATCACATTTAATCTAGAAATTTAAAACCCTAAACCATCCTCCATGGTTTTCCATTCTTCATAAACCCTAATAAATCATTAAAATGCCCAAATTACTTTGCATATCCTCCATTCCTTAAAACCCTAAAAAAAATCATACATTAATTATATAACCCTTAATCCATTTTTTTTTCCCTAACCCTAACCTATCCATTAGAGTTTCCTCCACTTTCCATCCTTCCATTTTGATGGATTTAAAATCCATGGCACAAAATTATTTAGCCACTATTAAATTTAACCAAAAAGAATTCCAATTCTTAAACCCTAAAAAAAAAATCCAAAACTCTTATTTAAGAAATACTCACAATCCGTCGTCTCCTCCGACTTCCGCCGCTCCCGTCGGCTTCCTTAGCCTCCTTTCTCCTTCCTCTTGATCTTTGGTAGGTCAAGATGCTTGATCAATGGTGAAACCCTCCTAACTTAGGATTGGCCAAGGTAGGGTATGCTTGAGAGAGGGAGAGGGAAAGATGGAGATGAGAAAATAGGATTCTATGGTTTGATCTTAAAGGGATAACCCAACTTACAACTTCCTCCTCTCTTTTCTTCCAAGCTTTTCTTCTTCTTCTTCCTTAATTTTTTTCTTCTCTTCTCTTCCTAGTGGGGGACGTCCATGAGGGAGAGAGAGAGAGGGAAAGAGTGGAATGGGAGTTAGATGGAAAAAGATGGGAAAAAAATAAGTTAGAACTTATCTTATCTTTACACTTTAACATTAACTTTCCCAACCACCCCATAGATATTTTATATGCTTTTTGACCCCAACACCTAGCCAACGTTTTTCTTTGTGTATTTGGAGATGAGGTGGTTTGATTTGGGTCTTCCCTCTTTGACCACCTTTTTGGATAAGCTTACTTAATTACTTAATTAAATCATTAGGCTAATTAACCCCATTTAGCTTAATTCTACTTACTTAACTTGCCTTCATACACCCATGGTTGACCAATTCAACCATGGTGGCCGGCCCCATCAAACCTTGGCCCACATGCCACCTCACTTGATGAGGTGGAGGTGGGTCCCACTTGGCCACACCACCATTGTTTAATTCCAAATTACTTAGGGTGATTGAATTTCATTAAGCCCACTCTAAATGGATCACCATTGGGCCCATGGCCCAATTACATTTCCCACTAGCCCATTTACCTTAGAGCTTAACCATCTTGACCCATTGGGTCCCAAATGGGTATTTGACCCAATTTGACCATTCTTGACCCATTTAAATAAATTTAAATCCAAACCATAGTCTATTGGGCCACACTTGGGCCTTTATCCAATTTTGGCCCATTTACCATTTACTCCACCAATTTTCTAATTTCCATCATTAAAATAATTAATATTCACATTTATATTAATTTCCAAATTCCGAGACCTTACAATACAATCCTCTTTTAAAATTTTCGTCCCGAAAATTCGAGCGAAGTAGAGGTTCAAAACATCTTACACAAAGAGTTCCGGATGAGAGGCTCTCATCTCCGACTCAAGTTCCCAGGTGGTTTCTTCATTACCATGTCGTTCCCATACCACCTTGACGAACTGAATGGCCCGATTCCGCAACACCCTTTGCTCGGTCCCGACTATTCTGACCGGCTTTTCCACATATGTCACATCGCTTTGCACATCGATGTCTTGAATATTCAATACATGTGAAGGATCAGGGTTGTACTTCCTCAACATAGACACATGGAATACATCATGTAATGATGATAACTGCGGAGGGAGCGCCAACTAATAAGCTACTTCCCCCACCCTCTTCAAGATTGGAAACGGTCCCACAAATCTAGGTGACAGTTTCCCCTTCTTTCCAAATCTCATGTGTCCCTTCCGTGGTGAGACTTTTAAAAACACCAAGTCCCCCACCTCAAATTCGAGGAACCTTCTCCTTTTGTCGGCGTAACTCTTCTGTCGGCTTTGTGCAGTGAGTAGATGTTACCGTATCAATTTAATCTGCGTTGTAGTTTCTGCAACCAACTCCAGTCCAATCAGCGCAGGCTCACCGGCTTCTGTCCAACACACTGGTGATCTACATGGCCTACCATATAAGGCCTCAAACGGAGCCATCTGTAGGCTTGACTGATAGCTGTTATTGTAGGAAAACTCCACCAGTGGTAAATGATCCTCCCATCCACCGTTAAAGTCTAGCATGCATGCTCTCAACATATCCTCCAATGTCTGTATTGTCCTCTCCGACAGTCCATCAGTCTGTGGATGAAATGCTGTGCTAGTTAATACGTCGGTCCCCATAGCCGACTGCAAGCCCTGCCATACTCTGCCGGTGAATCGGCCATCCCTGTCGGACACAATAGACCGGGGAATGCCATGTAACCTGATGATCTCCCGGATGTACCGTCGACCCAAAGTGTCTGATGAATCCGTCATCTTGATGGGAAGGAAATGTGCAGACTTGGTCAACCGGTCCACTATGACCCATATCGCATCGTTGCCCTTGGATGACCTTGGCAACCCTGTTACAAAGTCCATGGATATGTGTTCCCATTTCCATTCTGGCACCGGTAAGGGTGCGAGTAAACCCGGTGGCTTCCGATGTTCTGCCTTAACCTGCTGACAGGTTAAGTAATGAGCAACAAACTCTGCCACGTCTTTCTTAAGTCCATGCCACCAATAGTGCCTCTTAAGATCATGATACATCTTGGTGCTGCCCGGGTGAATAGAGAGTTTGGTTTGGTATGCTTCAATCAGCAACTCTCTTCTGCAATTCTTAGGCACATATGTCCTACCTCGGAATATAAGACCCTGTCCCGTTCGTAATTCCCATTCCGGTACAACTTCACCGATAGACATTTTAGCCCATATCTCCTCCATCTCTGGATCTGTTCGTTGTTCCCGTTCAATCTCGGAGACCATGTGGGATTGTATGATCTGATTATATATGGTTCCATGATTATTCAGATAGAGTTTAAACTCTCTGATGGTATTCAACACCTCCCATTCTGTTCTGATCATACTGGCTACTGTCGCAGGTGATATGCGGTTGAGAGCATCCGCCACTTTGTTCGCCTTGCCAGGATGATACCGGAGTGCGAACTCATAATCTGCCAAGTATTCCATCCACCTACGTTGTCTCATGTTGAGCTCCTTCTGATCAAATAGGTACTTTAGGCTCTTATGGTCTGAGAATACCTCAAACTTCTCACCATAAAGGTAGTGTCTCCAGTTTTTAAGAGCGAAGACCACTGCTGCCAATTCCAGATCATGTGTGGGATAATTGCGCTCATGAATTTTCAACTGTCTTGACCCGTACGCCACCGCCCTATTACCTTGACTGAGCGTACACCCCAGTCCCTCTCCTGAGGCATCACAGTACACCTCATAGTTTCTGCCTCTTTCCGACAAGATCAAAATAGGAGCGGTTGTAAGCTTCTCCTTTAGCTCCTCAAATCTCCGGTTGCACAGATCTGACCATTCAAATTTGACTCCTTTCTGAGTGAGTCGGGTAAGTGGGGCTGCAATCTTGGAGAAATCCATAATAAATTTCCTGTAGTAACCGGCCAATCCCAGAAAACTGCGGATCTCGGTCACATTCGTCGGTGCTTTCCACTCCTTCACTGCCGCTACCTTAGCCGGGTCTACAGCTATGCCTTCCTCCGATATAACGTGCCCCAAGAAATTGACCTCTGATAGCCAAAATTCACACTTGCTGGCTTTGGCATACAACTGGTTCCTCTTCAGGGTGTTCAAAACTATCCGCAGGTGTTCAGCATGTTCCTCCTGACTCTTGGAATAGATCAGGATGTCATCAATAAATACAATTACAAACTGATCCAAGTAAGGACGGAATATCCTATTCATCAGGTCCATGAACGCCGCCGGTGCATTAGTAAGCCCAAACGGCATGACTACATACTCATATAATCCATATCGTGTCCTGAAGGCTGTTTTCTCGATGTCTTCCTCTCTAACCCGGATTTGATGGTATCCGGACATCAGATCAATCTTGGAAAAGTGAGAGGAACCCCTAAGCTGATCAAACAGATCATCAATCCTGGGTAGGGGATATTTATTCCTGACAGTCAACTGGTTCAATTTTCTATAATCCACACACATTCGAAGGGTACCGTCCTTCTTCTTAACAAACAATACCGGGGCTCCCCATGCGGATGTGCTATTCCGAATAAAGCCCAGCCTGAGCAGTTCATCAATCTGCTTTTTCAACTCAGTCATCTCAACCGGTGCCATCCTGTAATGAGGTAATGATACTGGAGCTGCGCCGGGGTATAATTTAATCTCAAAGTCTATCTCCCTCTTAGGTGGCAAACCAGGGAGCTCTGTTGGAAATACCTCGGCATAATCTACTACCACCGCTGGAAGTTCAGCTATTGGTGCCTTATCTAATCTGAGGGTGTTCAAGGCAAGATGATTCAATTCTTCCTGTAGCCTTCTAGGAATGCCCTGTCGGTCAGCGGGCACTATATATCGCCTTCCTTTGGGTGACCAAAATATCACTCTACGAAGATGGCAATCAATATGGGCCTGATACGTAGCCAACCAGTCCATGCCAAATATAACATCGTACTCAGCCATATCGATTACTAAATATTTGAACTCGAATCTGAATCCAGCGAGTTCAGTGTTCAGTGCCGTGCATATGAGCCCCAAAGATGTGTCTCCGACAGGGGATACAATAGTAAGTGAGGTGGACAGATTCTGTACTAATGTGCCCGTAGCAGATATGAATGCAGCAGATATAAATGAATGAGAAGCTCCAGAATCAAATAATGTAACTGCATAAGAACTACCAACTACGGCCATACCTTGAATCACCGAGCGGTCCACTGCTACTGGAGAAGGTATAGCAAAAAGTCGTCTTGATCCCATAGGGTTTGGCGCTCGTCCTGCCTGATTGTATGTTCTGCCCCCTCGCGGCGGAGCTGATCTAACTGGAGGGCGGGAGGAACCCTTGAAGTTAGAGGGTCTGCTGAGCTACGGACACTCCCTCTTGAAGTGACCCTGTTGGCCACACTGATAGCAAGTGTTCCCACCTCTAGGAACCTGGGTAACTGATGCTGACTGGGAGGGCTGATTGGGGTGAAAGCCCCCTTTAGATCCAGTGGAGGATGAGGGTCTGCTGAAACTCGGGCGGAACCTCTTATTGGGTTGAAATGCACCCCGCCCACTCTGCCATCGGCGGTTGTCATGCCGCGCTACCTCATTCAATTCCCGCTCCACTATAGTGGCCCTACCGACCACCCCTGCCAATGTAGGTTCCTTGAATACTGTCACCCTAGTTTTGATGCTCGGCCGAAGGCCTCGTTCAAACTTACGGGCCCTCCGGTGCTCAGTGTCCACCATGTAGAACGCGTAGACAGATAGTCGAAGGAACTCCCGGTGGTACTCTGCCACTGTCATATTGCCTTGTACTAATGATATAAAAGCTTCAGTCTGACTCTCCCTTTCTTCCTCCGGGAAAAACTGCTCTAGAAAAGTGGCTGAGAACCATTCCCAAGTCATGGCAATTCTTTCCCTTTCCGGCACCAGTGATTGTTGTTTTTCTACCACTTCCCACCAATTACCGGCATCCTCAATCAGTTGAGATGTTGCCAGTAAGATTCTGTCAGCCGGACTGGAAACCTGAAGCAGATTTAAGATCTGAGTGATCTTCTTTAACCAGTGATCTGCTCCTACAGCCCCTTCTTTTCCTCTGAAATAGGGAGGGCGCTGTTGCTGAAAATCTTTGACCATCTTCCGTTTACTAGTGTCACTAGTAGTAGCATTTCTGTCGCTAGTAGTCGCATTTCCGCTCAAATGTTGCTGAAGAGCAGCAGCGACTGCCGCTTGAACTACATCTTTTAGCTCGGGAGGTACACCTTGTATGTTTATATTATTCTGTTCCTCCTCCCGATGGGGTACCTCCTCTTCCTGGCGAGGTGGTGATACCTCTTTCTGGTTGCGACGAGTCCTTCTCTTCGGAGCCATTTCCTAGTCATCGAAAACACTGACTTAGTTCCTTTTTCAAATGGAGGAAAAAGAAGAAAAAAAAATACTAAACAATATACTTTGTTTCTCATTTTTTGGGGAAGATTGCCAAATAAGCACACTTGGTTTGGGGAAAACGTCCCAAGTATCTATGTTTCGTTCCATTTGTGAAATCGGGGAATTTTCTCCTATGTTCAATAAATCTATCATAATTCCGTCAAATTTGGGGAAGACCTAGATTTGTTTTCTCATGTCGGGGAAATGTAACCCTACTTGCTGTGTTTGATAATTCCAACTTAAATTGATTTTTCTTCCCTTGCTATCATCCCTTTCCGTCAAATATTGTTCTCAGATTAAACACTTCAGTTTGAGTCAATCGAAGTAATTTAACCCGGCCCCCGTGCAGCGGTCTCCGAAGAGTCGGTCGGTTGGGATTCTTAGCCGTCAGTGAGACATGCAACCGTCTTAATCTTACTTCGAGAGATTCATTCTTCCGAATTCGCTCTGATACCAACTGTAACGCCCGCCCCTTTTCACCGTAAAATCAGAGTACATTTTTTTTTTTTTTTTAAATAAAAGTGACAAAGGGCGCGGACGTCATGACGCGAGTTAATTTCTGAGCTTCTAAAGCCCGGCCCTTAACTGGCCAACCCTACGCGTGCGTGGAACATAAGTCCACGAGTACGGTTCACGCGTAGCAAGTAAGCTCACGGAACATAAAAATAAATGCGAATGATCATAGAACTATCCTACCAGTTTTTCAGATAGCAGGGAAGAAATACCCAATTAATTACGAAAATGCCATTATAGTGTATTATCCAAAATAATACCTAAACATAGCAAACTACCTAAATTATTATATTTCCGACAAGCTAACTATACAAATACATCTTTTCCAAAATAAAGTAAAACAAAATAATTAGTCCGCCTCCCCAAGCTCCTAAGCTTGGCTTCCGTCTCGTCCTTCCGGTCCGCCATCTCCTGCATCGTCAGCTAGGGTAGAAGTAGGGCGTTAGAACAACGCGCCCAGTAGGATTCCGAGTAGGGCTAGCACATGGGTTAGTAATAACCACATACAGATAATAACACAGTGAAAACTATAAACCACCATATACTGAAATATAAGTAAATGATATGCCATGGGTGTCAATGTTATGAATCCCACCCATCATTCATGCCATATACTGTCATATCCCTCTTGACGGAAAAACCTCGTCAAGATATGTCCAACCGCAAAATATCCCCCTTGATCGTCAAGGTGTCCCCATGCCTGTTCTCGGTCGCCCCGACGGAGCATGGACTCCGGTTTGTTTATTTTTTTTTTCCGCCCATGCCATGCATGAGATGTAATGCATTATGCTATGTACTATTTATAACTCATAACCTTAAGATATCATACATAGCCTTAATTTATAATGCATAACCTTAATCATAGTTCATCGCCATTAAATAAAATCCATCTTAAAAATAGCATCCATAATTGTAAAAATCCATCATAAGATAAATACTAATCAATAAAATATGACAAAAATACCATCACACATCCATGGCTTACAAATAGGTAGGAATCCTACCGAATACCGACTCGCGTCCTTTTTCGACTTCGTCCGATAATCCGGCTACCGACACGCGTATCGCTCGCGATATCCAATACCTTATTACATACACATAATTAGTCCATATTTTAACCATTTCTAAGCCCATACATCATATCTTAGTGGGTTGCTTCATTTTGATTAATATTTACGGTTTTGCCACTACCTCCCCTATAGTTAAACATTAACTTAATTATATACATTTCTTTGTCTAAAAATTCATTCATGGATTCAGGTCCATTAATGACCCATCACCCATATCTCAAGATCATTAAATCAGCCACTTAATTGAACCTAAACTCCATTAATTTAATCATATACAAACACATTAACCTTAGGCCAAACAAGTCTGCATACATCACTTAGTTCCATCACACATTTGACTTATCATTTTTTTTATCATCATAAACTACATTTTGGAATCCATGAATGTCCCCTTTAATCATGCCATATTCCTCATTTACTAATCCATATACATACACCTTCATCTTAGTCCTTAATTGGTTCACACAAAATGGGTCCATTGGTGTGTCTCCTTAACCATAATATAACAACACTAGAATTTAGCCATTTAAATATTCTAATCCTCATTCATTTCCCACATACATAACACCAAAATTAATCATAAGTTTACCCACAAATAGGTCACGAAATCCATTTACAAATCACTACATTCAATCATTAACTCCTTAAAAAAATCATAAACCCTCTTTCCCATGATTTTTCTTATAAAACCCCTTCAAACTTAATCACATTTAATCAAGAAATTTAAAACCCTAAACCATCCTCCATGGTTTTCCATTCTTCATAAACCCTAATAAATCATTAAAATGCCCAAATTACTTTGCATATCCTCCATTCCTTAAAACCCTACAAAAAATCATACATTAATTATATAACCCTTAATCCATTTTTTTTTTCCCTAACCCTAACCTATCCATTAGAGTTTCCTCCACTTTCCATCCTTCCATTTTGATGGATTTAAAATCCATGGCACAAAATTATTTAGCCACCATTAAATTTAACCAAAAAGAATTCCAATTCTTAAACCCTAAAAAAAAAATCCAAAACTCTTGTTTAAGAAATACTCACAATCCGTCGTCTCCTCCGACTTCCGCCGCTCCCGTCGGCTTCCTTAGCCTCCTTTCTCCTTCCTCTTGATCTTTGGTAGGTCAAGATGCTTGATCAATGGTGAAACCCTCCTAACTTAGGATTGGCCAAGGTAGGGTATGCTTGAGAGAGGGAGAGGGAAAGATGGAGATGAGAAAATAGGATTCTATGGTTTGATCTTAAAGGGATAACCCAACTTACAACTTCCTCCTCTCTTTTCTTCTAAGCTTTTCTTCTTCTTCTTCCTTAATTTTTTTCTTCTCTTCTCTTCCTAGTGGGGGACGTCCATGAGGGAGTGAGAGAGAGGGAAAGAGTGGAATGGGAGTTAGATGGAAAAAGATGGGAAAAAAATAAGTTAGAACTTATCTTATCTTTACACTTTAACATTAACTTTCCCAACCACCCCATAGATATTTTATATGCTTTTTGACCCCAACACCTAGCCAACGTTTTTCTTTGTGTATTTGGAGATGAGGTGGTTTGATTTGGGTCTTCCCTCTTTGACCACCTTTTTGGATAAGCTTACTTAATTACTTAATTAAATCATTAGGCTAATTAACCCCATTTAGCTTAATTCTACTTACTTAACTTGCCTTCATACACCCATGGTTGACCAATTCAACCATGGTGGCCGGCCCCATCAAACCTTGGCCCACATGCCACCTCACTTGATGAGGTGGAGGTGGGTCCCACTTGGCCACACCACCATTGTTTAATTCCAAATTACTTAGGGTGATTGAATTTCATTAAGCCCACTCTAAATGGATCACTATTGGGCCCATGGCCCAATTACATTTCCCACTAGCCCATTTACCTTAGAGCTTAACCATCTTGACCCATTGGGTCCCAAATGGGTATTTGACCCAATTTGACCATTCTTGACCCATTTAAATAAATTTAAATCCAAACCATAGTCTATTGGGCCACACTTGGGCCTTTATCCAATTTTGGCCCATTTAACATTTACTCCACCAATTTTCTAATTTCCATCATTAAAATAATTAATATTCACATTTATATTAATTCCCAAATTCCGAGACCTTACAATCCAATACCTTATTACATACACATAATCAGTCCATATTAACAATCGGTCACTATTTAGGTTTTGTGGGTCCCACTTAATCCATTAGACATTTTAATTACATGAGTGTAAAAGCAGCCTCCCAGGCTTTATTTCACCCTACATAATGCTATTACTTAGAATCCCTAAACCCATGATTATCTCCCATGGAGTTCTTCATTTTAGCCATTATTTACGGTTTTGCCACTACTTCTTCTCCATGGTTAATCACTCATTCATCCATGCATGATTAAGTCCATAGATGATTCATAGATTTGGATCCATCAATGACCCATCACCCATATCTTAAAATCATTAAAGTTAGCTACTTAATTTAACCTAAAGTCCATTACTTTAAACATGTACAAACACATTAACCTTAGGCCATAATGATCTACAATTGAGTCATTAAAATTCAGCACTTTAAACTTAACCAAATCTCCATTGTCTTTGGTCTTTGGTTACACATTAAATTCATCATAAGTCCCTCCATGGAGAGAACCTAAACCATACACTTGACTTATCATTCCTTAATCACATTTCCATTACAACTAACAACACTAAAAATTAGCCACTTAAACACTCTAATCCTCATTCATTTTTCACATACATCATACCAAAATTATCCATAAGTTTACCCACAAATGGGTCATGGGTTCGGCCATACACCATGGCTGAACCCATGATGTCTTTTTCCCATTTCTTTCTTTGGCCTATCTACACATTTGGACCCATTATAAGCCCTTCCATGAAGGGGCTTAACTTATGCATTTAAATCACCGTCCTTAATCACATTTAAATCATTTTTACAACCATCATCAAACTATCATAAAACCATCATTTTCCCCATTTTTTTGTACTCATTTAAAACTACCCTTACACCACCATAGGGTTCGGCCATTCACCATGGCCGAACCCATGGTTCATGATCCAATATTCCTTTATGCCATTCTAGACCACAACACAATTACATTCATCCATGAATTCCATCATAAAAACCTCTTCAAAAATTACATACATTTAATCATTAATAACATTAAAACCCTAAATCATTCTCCATGCTTCCATTCTTATAAACTCTAATAAAATACTCCATCATCTACCATTGTTAAGGCCATCAACATCATTCACTTCTCCCATGCATTTCTTCATTTACCATCCCTTCAAACAATTTTCCAACATTTAATCATTAAACTCTAAAACCATAATTCATCCCCCAAAATTTTAAACCTAACACCCCATTAAAATTTCCTCAATTATTTACCATGGGGTTCAATCATTCATTCATGTTTCTTAATGCCATAACAACCATTTACATTCCCCAAAAATTTCCTCATTTACAGTCCCTTAAAAAGTTTACTACATTAACTATTAAAACCCTAAAATTACAAACTATCCTTCCATGATTTTTAAACCTTAAAATTCCATTAAATCTCCAAATTAGCTTACATGTCTTCCACTCCTTAAAACCTTAAAAAAAAAAATCATACATTACCTATCACCCACCATGGGGTTCGGCCATGCTACATGGCCGAACCCTATGGCTCACAATTTCTTTCCAAATCTTTATAATTCCATGCTTAATAATTTAACTACATTACATTCCTTAATCCATTTATTTTTCCTTAACCTAACCCTAATTTACCCATTAGGGTTTTGTCCACTTTTCATCCTTCAAATTGATGGGTTTAAAACCTATGGCATAAAATCATTTGGCCACCATTAAATTTAAAAAAATGAATCCCAAATCTTAAACCCTAAAAATCCAAAATTCTTGTTTAAGAAATACTCACAATCCGTCGTCTCCTCCGACTTCCGCCACTCCCGTCGGCTTCCTTAGCCTCCTTTCTCCTTCCTCTTGATCTTTGGTCGGTCAAAATGCTTGATCAATGGTGAGAACCCCCAAGCTTGGGTTTGGCCATGATAGGGTTTGATTTAAGAGAGAAAAGGGAGGAGAGGATAAAGAGGTGACTAGCTTCCTTGGCCTTGAAGTGGAGGGCCCAAGCTTAACCCTTTCTTCTCTTCTTCTCTTCTTCTTTTCTTCTCTTCCAAATTTTCCTTCTTTTTTTTTCTTTCCTTAGAGATGAGGGACAGCCATGAGAGAGTGGAAGAGAGGAAAAGAATGAAATGAGAGTGAAAAGAGAGGGAGAAAAGAAAAGGTAAGGCTTATCCTACTTGGTTTCTTAAATTACACTTTACATTAATTTCTTACCAACCAACAAGATATTTTCCATGCTTTATACTTTATGGTGGTTGGGATAAACACTACAAGCCAACGTTTTGGCCTTTGAAAATGAGGTGGTTTGGTCATTCAATTTTGACCATTTGACCACCTTTATGATTATTTAACCATTTAATTAATTAGATAATTAGGTTAATTAAATTCCCATTTTAACTTAATTCCATTTGTTTAAGTTCCTTCATGCATCCACCCATGGTTGACCAATTCAACCATGGTGGCCGGCCCCACCAATCCTTGGTCCACATGCCACTTCATTTGATGAGGTGGAGGTGGGCCCCAATTGGCCATGTTACTTAGGTCTAATTAATACTACTTAGGTGTTTAAAAATCAATTCAATCCACTTCCCTTATTGGATCACCATTGGGCCCATGGCCCAATTAAGTTCTCTCCTATCCATTTACCTTAGAGTTTGCATTATTTTGAGTCATTAAGTCCCAAATGGGTATTAGGCCCAATTTGACTACCCTGGCCCATTTGACCATCTTTGACCCTTTAAGTGACTTTAAATGCAAGTCCATTGGGCCCTAGTTGGGCCTTTGTCCAAATTTGATTCATTTACCTTCTGTTCCATCAATTTTCCCAATTTCCACCATTAAAAATAAATACTAACCATATATTTATTGATTTAAAAATCTCGGGCCATTACAGATAAGGGTAATCCCAGTTTAAGGGTCACCCCTACTCAAAGGTGATCCCTACTTAGGGGTAACCCCTATAAAAATTACCCCTCATCCAAACGCAGCCCAAAAGTTCTATTCAAGAGCACGAAAGGAAACTCAGGCTGCGTTTGGATGGGGGTAAGAGGGGGTAACCCCTCGTTACCCCTTGTTACCCTCGTTTGATAATAAGGGGGAAGGGCAAAAATTCAAATTTTTACCCCTCTTGTCTCCCTTTTGAATACTCGCATGGGGCAAGGGGTATTCAAGAATGAATACCCCTCCTTACCCTCCCTTTTGCTCATGAGATTTTTTTTTTTACAGTTTATTTATTTATTTACTTAGGTAAGTACTTGGCTTTTATTTTTTTTAAAAGTACTCTATTATTTCCATTTGATAAATTTCATATTACCAAACAACAAATTATATTATTAAACAAGCTTCTTGATATTATCATCAAAAGAGATTAAATAAGTCTTCAAACCCACTTAGGAAAATAAGGCCACATCTTAAAGACCATCAAAATTCCAAGATTAAAACCACCAAAGATGCAATGTTTCCTTGTTAGAAAATTGGGTAATCTAAGTCAACAAGTCAAACAACTACGGGTTTTCCAATGAATATTGGAGGAAGAGATTGAGGGAGGAAAGACACTGGGAGATCCCATACTTAGGGTTTAATTTCAGCCTTTATTCAACCATGGCATGTGTAACACCCAGATTTTTCAATATATAAATATATTGGATTTTGTCTATTTAAATTGTTAAATTGGTTGAATTTTAGATTTATGAATGAAATGACCTTAGATGGGTAAATGAGTTGGGTCAATAACCTAATTAAGATCCAATGGATCATGTATAGGGTTTGATTTGGCCGTATTTGGGTAAATGAAATTAAACGGGTCAATTGCTCAATTGGGACCCAATGGGTCATAGATGAGCTGAATTTAAGGTAAATGGGTAAGGTGAATTTAATTGGGTTAGCTGCCAATTTACGACCCAAGGTGCCACATCATCAAGTAACATGGTCAAGGTGGGACCCCAATGGCCATGTGTTTTGGTCGACCATGTCATGGTTGACTTGGTCAACCACCAAAGGGATTAAAGGGTTACATGAGTTCAAATGAATTAAGGTGTTAGTTGAGTTGGCAAATGAGAGAGCACAATCGAATTAAAGCTGTTTGAATTAAGTGAGTCCCAATGGGTGAGTTCAAAGGATTGACTTAATAACTGAGTTGAGTTGAGTTGAAGAGGAAGTTGAGGAGACTCCCATTTAAACATGAGTTGGGAGGGAAGATGGAGGGTTTCCATCTCATGAGAGAGGAAACCCATGCACACGTTGGAAGACTAAGGGTCTCCTTGGTTTGGCCAAGGGACTTCTTGGTTAGATAACTCATTAAGAGGGGAAGGGGAAAGGATAGGATTGTTATACAAAGAGACACAGCCAAGGGGCTGCTCACACCCCTTAGCCGATTCTATCTTATTGAAACAAGAGAGCTCTCTCCTCTTTTTCTCTATCTCTTTTCCATCGACACTATCGACACTTGGAGAAGTTTCTGAAGAACAAGAAAGGAAGGAGAAGGACTGAGGAGTAAAGACAGAGTAAAAGAAAGGAGGAGATGGGAAAATGTATGTCTTAAGCTTAAGAACAAAGGATGATTAAGGCTAAGGGTGAACCATAGACTTGGTCATGGAATGGCCGAATCTATGGGTTCCAGAATCCATGGAATGGATGACTGAATTGTTATAAGGCCATAGAAATTAGAAATTCATTCAAGGGATGATAAATGGTTGAAACAAACATAGGATGATATTCAAATTCATGTGTGGTAGTAAGATTGAAATGGATTAAAGGAAAAGATCATAGCCTTGGCTGATGGTTAGAGTATATCCATCTAAGAGTTATATGGATGATGTTAAATATGTTTAAAAATTGATAAGGAATGGATTCCAAGAAGGAGGGTCAAGCCAAATATACAAACAAAAGAGGCTGACAAACAATCAGTCGACTGAATCTGGGATTCAGTCGACTGAACTGGTATTGGACGAATCAGAAATGAGTTTCTGGGAGTTTCAGTCGACTGAATATAGGATTCAGTCGACTAAACTAATGATGGCTGAAATAGAATACTGTTTATGGGAGTTTCAACCGACTGAATCTGGTGATTCAGTAAACTGAACATAGACGTAGCGGATAAGAAAAGGATTCTGGCGTGTTCCAGCTGACTGAATCATAGATTCAATCGACTGAAAGATTGCTTATCAAACACAAAAGTTGTTGGTTGAGGATTCAGCCGACTGAATCAGGGATTCAGCTGACTGAATCTGTACTGGCCAAACACACAGTTAATTTGATCCAAAGTCAGCAGACTCAATCTGTGATTCAGTCGACTGAAAGAAGGTTGACCGAGAACACAAAGGGTTTGACTCAGAGTCAGTCGACTGAATCTGTCATTCAGTCGACTGAAATTTTAGTGAGTCAAGGAATAACAGTACTGAGTTGGGGTTCAGCCAACTGAAAGTATACTTCAATCGACTGAAAGTCTGCGGTAAGGCAAAACACTGTAGCAGAGCGTGATTCAGTCGACTAAAATGAAAAGTTGATTTTTAATTACTGTTTCCAGAAGCCTCAGTTTAACTGGAAGGATGCAAGGGATGCTTTAAGTCAAATGGATAATTAAATTGATTATTGTATATGATTGAATTCATTTAAGGTAAAGGGATTTCGCAAATGGGTGTATGATTGGTTTTGACGTAATCGTTGCACGTCACATCACAAAACAACAAGGATATTATACTGAACTTTGGGAAGGATTTCTACCTTGTTGAGATGCATATGGATCTTATATGTTACTGGTTTTTATTTCAGTACAATGTTTATTTTGGTAAAATCAAATGTATAAGTTTTATGAAGTGAATTTCAATATGATTTGATATGCAATGGCATTTATGCATTCATGATCTCATGCATGGCATGAGAGGGAGTATATGGGACAGCAAGCCGAGTTATGAGCTGTCCGGACATGACTTGGGGCTTGAGACTAGCTTATGCAAAGCTATGTGAACCGTTGATTTGTTGGCCTTGTCCGGGATTGCTAGATAGGGGTACGGCGTAATTTGGGCCAAAGGGCTCCGGAGTAACCAGTCCAAAAACCTTGTGCAAAGGAAGGAGTCCACGCTCCATCGGTAATTCTGATTAACACACGTGGGGAGGTATAACAGTGACCTGGTGGTGCCGTCACAAAACACTGCAAACATAAATGGCCAAGGGAACACCTTGATATATTTTCATTATATCAAGGAAAATGTTGTTATGATTTGTATGATGTTTGATGTAGAGATTGGGTGGGGGATCATTAGCATATGACATCCATGACATGACACATATATTTGCTGATTTGGATATGATATTCATGCGCTGTTTTTGATACTATGATATGATTACAGACTACTATGATGTTCTTATTCTGATTTTTATATTGATCCTATGTGTATAACCCTATTTGGAATTCCTACTGGGCGCGTTGACTAACGCCGTACTTCTACCCTTTAGATGATGGAATAGGAAATGGGACGCGAAGAAAGCCAAGCTTAGGGGCTTGGGCAGCTTATGCTTACTTTATTTAATATTGAATTTGGAACAATGTATTTGAGATAATTAGCATTTTGGGATTGTAATAACTTAGTTTATTTTGCTATGGTTGAATGATGATTTTGGATATTTAAACTAAAGTTAATTTAATAGCGATTGGCTTCCTTGCTTTTAATATCATGATTATGGATAGTTGCTATTAATAAAATAATTCCACAGTTATTTGTTTAGCACGTGGTTGTGCGAAGCAGGAAAAGGACAGTAAGTTGGACGTTGGTAGGATTCTTACCTTATTATTGAGACACTGTGGATTTATATATATGTTACTGGTTTTATTCTAAGTATGATGATTTACTTTGATTAAACATATGGTTATGCTTTATGAAATGAATTTCAATGACATAAATGTAATTTGATATGAAATAGCATTTTTTCATTCATGATCTCATGCATGGCATGGGAGGGAGTACATGGGACAACAAGTCAAGTTATGAGCTGTCCGGACATGACTTTGGGCTTGACACTAGCTTGTATGAAGCTATGTAAGCTATTGATATTTTGGCCTTGTCCGGGATTGCTAGTAATGGGTACGGCGTAGTCTGGGCCAAAGAGCTCCTGGGTAAATAATCTCGAAATCCTGCGCAGAGGGAGGAGTCCACATCCATCGGTAATTCCGATTAACATATGTGGGGAGGTGTAACAGTGACTGGTGGTGTCGTCACAAAACACTCCGGACGTAATTGGCTAAGGGAACACCTTGATATGACTTATTTATCAAGGAAACTATTGATTTGATTTGTGTTGTGATTGGATATGGAAATTGGGTGAGAGGTCATTGGTATATGACACCCATGACATGACATATACATTTACATGATTTTGATATGAGCATCATGTGCTGGTTTTAGTACTATAAGATGTTTTACAGTTTTGATATGATGTTTTCTATCTTGATTTTATATTGATCCTATATGTATATAACCCTACTTGGAATTCCTACTGGGAGCGTTGACTAACGCCCTACTTCTACCCTATAGATGATGGAATAGGAAATGACAAGGACATGAGACATGAAGGGAGCCAAGCGTAGAAGCTTGGGCAGATTTATGCTTATGTTTTTTTTTTAATGATTTTGGAATGATGTATTGCGAGAACTGATATTTTTTTATTGTAATAACTTAGAATTAGTTTGATATGGATTGATATTAATTAAGTTACAGTTAATTATATGGTGATTGGCTTCCTTGCTTATTGATGTCATGTATATGGATGGAATCTTATCCATATGTTTATTCTGCAATTATTTTGTTAAGCATGTGAAGTGTTTTAGTGGACTTAGTCCACGCACACGTAAAGGTGGCCAGTTAAGGGTCGGGTTTTGGAAACTCGGACTTAGCTCACATCGTGACGTCCCCACTCTCTCTCATTCATTTAAAAAAAAGTATACTCTGATTTTCGGCTAGTGAAAAAGGGCGGGGTGTTACAAAAATAGTACTATGAGAATAGGTGTGCATTCATCTTCCAAATCTTCATGTGACATGAATGGGTCACACAAAGTTGAATACAACCTGGGGAATGCACCTTAGAGGCATGGCTTTCGAGGTTTCTCAAAGGAAAATATTAATGCCAAAAATCAGTTTTATTGGCATAATGAAAGCTGAAAATTCCCCTGAATGCTTAGAACCGGATTATCCCAAGGGGGGGAGGGGGGGGCGGTGGGGTGGTTGAATAGGATAATCACAAATTTTGGCCCTTTTCAAATTTTACTTGATTAATGTGAAATGAGTGCGGAATTAAGTTCTTAATCAAGTGTGTGAGTATCAAGGTGTGCAAACCAACAATCAAACAAATGGCTCTCATGTATAGTGGTTCGGTTAGCCAACGTACATCCACTATAGAGATTTGCACAACCTTGAACTATCTTCAATTCACTAAGTGTTGGAATTACACCAACAAAATAGAATAGGACTTCCACCTATCCAATTGATTGGACTTTCACCCAATTCCCATCCTATTATTATTTAATGTGGTTCAAAAGAAAATTATCTCTTTAATCAACTTCACATTCAACAAATGATTTTTAAAATAAAAATCTAAAACTTCGTGTAATAGCCCGGATTTTCAATGCAATAAATATATTAGCTATTATTTATTTTAATGGTTAAAAAAATTGAGATCCATAGATGGAATGGATGTTTAATGGATCAAAGTTGGGGCAATGGCCCAAGTATGGTACAATGTACCATGGATATGATCAATTCTATTTAATTGGGTCAATGATGGTCAATTGGGACCCAACAGGTCAAGATGGATTGATGATTAGGGGAAATGGGTAAAGAATGTATTTAGATTCATAGATGGAATGTATGTTAGATGGATCAAAGTTGGGGCAATGGCCCAAGGATGGTCCAATGGACCATGGATAGGCTTGATTTTATTTAATTGGGTCAAAGTGGTCAATTGGGTCAAATGCCCAATTAGGACCCAATGGGTCAAGATGGATTGAGCATTAGGGTAAATGGGTAAGGAATGGATTTAATCGGGTCATGGACCTAATTAAGATCAAAGGCATGGGGTCCATCTCATTGTCAAGTGTAGGAGTGGATATCCAAGTGGCATTATCAAGTAAGGCCCAACTCCACCTCATCAAGTGAGGTGGCATGTGGACCAAGGCACATGTGGGGCCAACCACCATGGTTGACTTGGTCAACCATGGATGAATTAATGGGTGAATTGAGTTGAATTATTTAATTAAAATCACCTAAGTTAATTTTAAATAAATCCAAGTGGCATAGCCAAGTGGGACCCAACTCCACCTCATCAAGTGAGGTGGCGTGTACGCTGAGGCACAAGTGGGGCCCTGCCACCATGGTTGACTTGGTCAACCATGGGTGAGTTCATAGATGAATTAAATCAAATGAAGTAAATGGAATTGGATTATTTAATGTAATCACGTAAGTTAGATGGAAAAAAAATCAATGAATTAATGGGAGTTGAGTTACATTAAAATAAGGTGAGTCAAGGAGGGTGGTTTCATCTCATGGAAACCACTCCATCAAAACCATTGGGGGGGGGGAGGGGGGGGGGGTGCTGTGTGCCATGTGGAGGGCATGCACCCCCTTGGCTACATAAGGATGCTTAGGTGGAGGGCATACATTGGCCAAAAGAGAGGTGGTGGTTCCACCTCATCCAAACCATCAAACCACCCAAGGAAACAAGCAAACCAAAACCGTTGTGATGAAGAGTGGTATGCCATGTGGAGGGCATGCTTCCCTCCTTGGCTAGACAAGAAGCCTAAAATGAGAACATGCAAGACCATCCATTGGCCAAAGGAGAGGTGGTGGTTTCATCTCATGGAAACCACCAAACCACCCAAGGAAAGCAAACCAAAACCGTTGGACATAGGTGTGGTATGCTAGACAAGGAGCTTGAATGGAGGACATGCAAGACCATGCATTGGTCCAAGGAGAGGTGGTGGTTCCACCTCATGCAAACCACTAAACCATCAAGAGGAAAACCACATGCACAAAACCGTTGGGAAGGTGGTTTGTGCCATCTCAGCTCATCTCACTCTCTCTCCCTCTCCCTTAGCCGACCCACCCTCTCAAGACAAAGGACTTAAGAGTATTTTCCATCTCATCTCACTCTCCCACTCAAGGCCGACCACTCTCATTGAACAAGACTTGGAGTTTCATCCATTCTCTCCTCCTCTCCCTCTCTCAAACATTCACCAAGGCCGAACCATCTTCTTGGGGGGTTCTATCTTAGACCCTCTCCCTCTCAAGGCCGAAGATCAAGGAGGAAGGAAGGAGAAAGACTAAGGAAAGACAAGAACAAGAAGGAGTGAAAGAAATCGGAGGAGTCGCGGAATCGGTAAGTATCACTTGACAAGATTTTATCAAGAAGTTAAAGGAAACCATGGAATCCCATTTTTGGATTGGAGAGTTGGCCAAAATATTATGGGCCATGGATTTAAAATCCATCCAAAAAATGAGATAGAAAATAGACAAACCCTAATGGGTAAGATAGGCTATGTAAATGATGGAATATTAAGGACATTATGTATATATGGCTAAGGACCTCTTGCATGAACCATATGAGGATTATGATCATGGATCATGGGTTGGCCTTGCATGGCCGAACCCTAATTGCTATGGATATATGGAAAGGACCTCATGCATGTCTAAGATAAGGTATATGATCAAGATCATGGTTTGGCCCTTGCATGGCCAAACCCTAGATTTCTATGTATTTGGATCATGAGAACTAAAAAGGATTTGGATGAGGTTCGGCCATGATGTATGGCCGAACCCCATCTAAGGATATGATCATGGTTATATGATTTTTAAGAGACGGTGATGAACCATAGAATTCGGCCATGTTGTATGGCCGAACCCCATGGAAGGGTGTTAATGGTTTTAAAAGGTTTTAAATGATGTATGTTAATGATGTTTAAAGGGGTTTAGAGGAGGGAAATAATGGAGTAATGTTAAATTATTTTAAATGGTTTCAAAGGTTGTAAATGGTGAAGAGCCATGGACCATGGGTTCGGCCATGTTGTATGGCCGAACCCCATGGAGAGATATTGATGGACTTAGATGAGTTTGAATCATGGAAATGATGGAAGACATGTTGATGGACTTTGGGTTGTAAAAAGATGACCTAAGTGTATGATTAAACCCCCCCCCCCCCCCCCCCCCCCCCCCCCCCCCCCCCATAGAGGGACTTTGTTTATGGGTCTAAAATGTTGTAAATGATTTTAAAGGGAGGATGAAAATGAACATCATGGGTTCGGCCATGTTGTATGGCCGAACCCCATGACCCATTTTATGGACATTATGGATCTATGCATGCATGTTTATAATGAATGGATTATCAAGCTAAGGAATTGAGGTATTTGTTAGGGATTTGTTAGGGTTTTATGTCATGATTAATGAATCAATTATGGATCCATGTTTATGGATCAGTTACGGACCTAAGTATGTATAAATAAAATGAGTGATTAGCTATGGAAAGAATGATGGCAAAGAGGTAAATATGGTGAAAATGGAAGGACCATGGGTTTGGCCATGGTGTTTGGCCGAACCCCATGGAGGATGTTTTTTTGTGGACTTAGGGTTTTATTAATGGTAAATGATTAACTTAGGTGTGTTTGGATTAATGAATCAAAGGAAGGCATAATCTTGGAACCACATGATTAAAATGATCTAAGGATTAAAAAGGGACCCAAAACCAAGTGGGTGAGGTTCGGCCATGTGATATGGCCGAACCCCACTAAGGCATATTTGTGGACTTGAGCATGTTGGAAATCAAATAAAACATTGGTTTGACTTGTTGATATGTAATAAGGTAACGAGATCTCACAAGCGGTGCGCGATCGATGATCGATCCTTGGACGGAAAACCAAGGACCCGGTATTTAGACATTGGTAGGATTCTTACATCATTGAAAACCATGGAATATGTGTACATGATGTGTTTACTTGAATTATTTTGGTATCAAATGATATGTCTTAATGATGAGATTTTTAATGCTATGATTTGTATTATTACATAGCATGTTTGCACTTGCATCTCATGCATGACATGGGAGGGATACAATGGAGTTGTGATGCCTTGATAAGGATGTTCCATCAAGAGGGATGCTATGTGAATGTGATACCTTGATGAGGATTTTCCATCAAGAGGAATACTATGTGATTGTGATACCTTGATGAGGGTTTTCCATCAAGAGGGATGTTATGAGATGTGATTGTGATACCTTGATGAGGCTTTTCCATCAAGAGGGATACTATGTAATTGTGATACCTTGATGAGGCTTTTCCATCAAGAGAGATACTATGTGATTGTGATACCTTGATGAGGCTTTTCCATCAAGAGGGATACTATGTGATTGTGATTGTAACCGGAGTCCACGCTCCGTTGGGGCGACCGATAAACAAACGTGGGGATACCTTGATGAGGATTTTCCATCAAGAGGGATACTATGTGATTGTGATGCCTTGATTAGGATTTTCCATCAAAAGGGATACTATGTGATTGTGATATGGATGATGGGTGGGACTCATGGCATAGCATTTACTTGCATGGTTTTGATACTATTTATATCTATGTGTTTTTGTTATAGTAATCCATGTGTTGACCCTACTTGGAGTACCTACTGGGCACGTTGTCTAACGCCCTACTTCTACCTTAGATGGTGACACGGGAATGGACGAAGCAAAGGACGCGATCGGAGCCAAGATTAGGAGCTTGGATGATTAGATTCATTTTATTTAAGTTTCATTATGGACAATGTAATTTGAGTAGCTAGTATTTTGGGACTGTAATAATTTAGACTACTTGCTATGGTTTGGACTTTTATTTTGGACGTTTTAAGTTAAGGTAATCTTTGTTAAGTGATGTACTTTCTTCCTATTTAATAATTGGTAGGATAGAACTCTATTATAATTCCACATTGAGTTTACATTCCGCAAATTTAACTTATTACGTGTGAACCGTTCTCGTGGACTTAGTTCCACACACACGTAGGGTTGGCCAGTTAAGGGTCGGGTTTTGGAAGTTCGGACTTAGCTCGTGTCGTGACGTCTCGCTCTCTTGTCACTCTTTATTTCAAAAAAAAAAAAAATAGACTCTGATTTTCGGCATAGCGAAAGAAGGCGGGGCGTTACACTTCGAAGCACTTTCCTTTGAAGATCTTTGCAACTGAATATGTGCTCCGTGAATCACTCCCAATGTGAGCTCAAATAATCCTAACGATCCGCCGTATAGAGCAATCACAATCCATGGGAGACTCTCTAGATGATTGGATACTCAATCTCTATCCTAGAGGTTGACTTGAACCTTCTCTCTTAATCTCAATTTCAAAAGTTTGGATACTTGAATGATTTTCTTTTGATTTTCCAAGAGAGAATAAGTCTAAGATTTTGCCTTTGATTATTGGGAGATTATCTCACTAGTAGATGGCTTAATTAATGGTTATTCACTCCTCTACCAACTCCCAAAACAGTGTTTTATTTATAGGCAACACAAGAAATTTCGTCAGGCTGAGACACACGATCGATCGTGTACAAGAAATCGATCATTCGTGTTTGAAATCTTGTTCACCAACCAAACTGTTGAGCATTAAATGCACAGTAACGGTAACAAAACGGTAACCTCACGATTGATCGTCCATGTGTAGATTGTAGATTGGCGAAAGCATCAGCTGGGACTGACTGTATTTTTCAGTGTCAAGTCCCATTCAGGTCTCAGGTGATAGGTCGTATGCCCAACGTGTTATTGCCCTGTCTCGGCGATTGGTCATGCGATCGACTGATAGTGCTATACAACACGAAAGGTCGCTGCCAAAAGAAAGCATCATCATGAGCCTGATTGTAGTTTTCAGTGGGTATCTGACCCAGGCTCCAGGCGATTGATCGTGAGGGACGATTGGTCGGCCTGTACCTAGACAAGGCATCGTCTGCACGATCGGTTGTCCAAGACTTGACTGTGAATGACAGTCCAAATTTGTCTAAGCCTAAGGCGATCGATCGTATGCACGATAAGATCAGGTTCGTCCCAGCAACACATCGTGAACAAGAATGTATTGTCCTGAGACCTGATGTACTTTACAATCCATTTCATCAAGAACCCTTGACCTTATAGATGATTGGTCGTATAACCACGATTGATCGTCCTGTCATATGGTGATAGGTCACCGACACGATGTGTCGTCCATGACATCAAATTCATATTTCCAAGTTGGGTTCCATTTGGTGTCAAACACATTATTAGGCTAGCTTAGTTATCTAGATATGATGTCTAAGCCTAGGGATGGTCCACCTAAAGTTTGGGTTCCACCTAAGGTCATCTATGGCCAATTACCTTATGTGATCCTTTGAGTCTTCATGCTTCAACCAACACTTGAGTCTTGAGTCTTGAGCTTCAACACTTCAAGGCATTGCTTCACCTATGTCACGGAATTGACAAACAGGTGACTCGGCAAGGCGGGGCATTAACAATCCCCCTTTGTCAATCCGTGACAAAACCTAGAAGCTAAACATATACAGACTCAATATACATACCATCCCAATTATACATCATTTGAACACATTATACATTTTACATCAAATGACACAAGGACATGACTTGGCTTTATATTCTTGCTTAGCTTGCTCTATCTGCACAACCTGTAAAAACACAAGCAAGCAACAAAGCACTCGCAGATCATTAGTGGGGTTAGTCTAAACATAAGCATGTATCCATGGACTAAACAAATAAACTCCCCCATACTACATGATCAACAAAATTACCCCATAGCTCAAGCTCTATACCAAGATTTCCAAGCTATAACTTTATCTTTTCTCTTGTCCTATCTTTTGAGATCCCAAACTTCAAATAAATTTCCTGTAACGCCCGCCCCTTTTTCACTTGCTTTTCGAAAATCCGAGTCTATTTTTTTTTGAAATGGAGAGAGAGAGGGCGCGGACGTTACGACGCGAGTTAAGTCTGAGCTTCTAAAGCCCGACCCTTAACTAGCCAACCCCACGCGTGGGAGGAACTAAGTCCACGGGAACGGTTCACGCGTGGGGTTGGCCAATTAAGGGTCAGGCTTTAGAAGCTCGGACTTAACTCGCTTCGTGACGTCCGCGCCTTCTCTCACTCTCCATTTCAAAAAAAAAAAAATGTAGACTCGGATTTTCGAAAAGCGAGTGAAAAAGGGGCGGGCGTTACAGTTGGTATCAGAGCGAAATCGGAAGGATGAATCTCTCGAAGTATGATTAAGACAGTTTCACATCTCACTGACGGATAAGAATCCCAACTGACCGATTCTTTCGAGTCCGCTGCACGGGGGCAGGATTAATCTACTTCGATTGACTCAGACTGAAACATTCAATCTGAGCGCCACATTTCACGTAAGAAAATGATAGTAAGGGTAGTACAATCATTATAACCTTGATGGATTAATCGAACATAGGAAAATTTCCCCGATTTCACCAAAATGGACAAACATAGTTATTTGGGAAGTTTTCCCCAAACCAAGTATGCATATTTGGCAATTTTCCCCAATATGAGAGACAATACGTAATACTTAGGAATTATCCCCTCAAAAAACTAAGTGTGTCTATATTGGCAAATTTTCCTAAAAATTAAATGTATATGAACGCGCCAACATTATGAAGGAACTAAGTCAGTAAATGTTTTTTTTATGACTTAGGAAAAATGCCGCCAAAAAGAAGAACCCGTCGCAACCCACGAGTAGAGAAAGAGGTAACACCCCCTCGACAAGAAGAGGAGGTACCGCCACCTCATTAAGAGGAAGTACACCCACCGCATCAAGAGGAGGTGCCACCACCTCATCCAGCCGAGGGGCAGAAGAGTATAAACATACAAGGTGTACCTCCCGAGCTAAGAGACGTAGTTCAAGCGGCAGTCGCTTCCGCTCTTCAACAACACTCAAGCGGAAATGCGACCACCAGCGACTCCAGTAAACGGAAGATGGTCAAGGATTTTCAACAACAGCACCCTCCCTACTTCAGGGGAACAGAAGGGGCTGTCGGAGCGGAACATTGGTTAAAAAAGATCAATCGGATCTTTAATCTGCTCCAAATTTCCAATCCTGCTGATAAAATCTGTTGGCCACTTCCCAACTGATCGAGGATGCCAGTAGTTGGTGGGAAATTATCGAAAAGCAACAAGCACTGGTGCCAGAAGGGGAAAGGACCATCATGACATGGGAATGGTTCTCAGCCACCTTCATAGAGCAATATTTTCCAGAGGAGGAAAGAGAGAGCCAGACTCAAGCCTTCCTCTCATTGATACAAGGCAGCATGACGGTGGCAGAATACCATAGAGAATTCCTTAAGCTGTCCGTCTATGCATTCTACATGGTGGATACTGAGCACCGAAGGGCCCGTAAGTTTGAACGGGGCCTTCGACCAAACATCAGAGCCAGGGTGACAATCTTCAAGGAACCCACATTGGCAGGGGTGGTCAGCAGGGCCACCATAGCAGAACGGGAGTTGAACGAAATAGTGCGGTTTGACAACCGCCGAGGGCAAAGTGGGCGGGGTGCATTTCAACCCAACAAGAAGTTCCGCCCAAATTCTAGCAGACCCTCACTCTCCACAGAACCTACGGGGGGCTTTTGTTCCAATCAACCCTCCTCATCAACATCAGTCACACAGGTTTCTCGGGGTGGGAACACATGTTATCAGTGTGGCCAACAGGGCCACTTCAAGAGAGAATGTCCCCAGATCAGCCAACCCTCCAACTCCAGGGGTACCTTCTGCCCTCCATCTAGACTGACTCAGTCGCGAGGAGGTAGAACATACAATCAGGCACGACGGGCGCCAACCCCTACCGGATCTGGACGACTTTTCACCATACCGACTCCAGTAGCGGTGGATCGCTCGGTGATGCAAGGTATGGCTGTAATTGGTAGTTCCTATGCTGTTACATTATTTGACTCTGGAGCTTCACATTCATTTATATCTGCTGCATTCATATCTGCTACGGGCACATTAGTATAAAACCTGTCCACATCACTCACCATTGTATCCCCCGTCGGAGACACATCATTAGGACTTATATGTACGGCATTGAACATTGAACTCGAGGGATTCAGATTCGAGTTCAACTACTTAGTAATCGATATGGCCGAATACGATGTTATATTTGGCATGGACTGGTTAACTACATATCAGGCCCATATTGATTGCCACCTTCGTAGGGTGATATTTTGGTCACCCGAGGGAAAGCGGTACGTGGTACACGCTGACAGGCAGGGCATTCCTAGAAGGCTGCAGGAAGAATTGAACCATCTTGCCTTGAACAGTCTCAGATTAGATAGGGCACCAGTAACTGAACTTCCGGCAGTAGTAGCAGATTATGCCGAGGTATTCCCAACAGAGCTCCCTGGTTTACCACCCAAGAGGGAGATAGACTTTGAGACCAAGTTATACCCCGGCGCCGCTCCAGTATCGTTACCCCATTATAGGATGGCACCAGCTGAAATGATCGAGTTGAAGAAGCAGATTGATGAACTGCTCAGACTGGGGTTTATTCGGGACAGCACATCAGCATGGGGAGCCCCAGTGTTATTCGTAAAGAAGAAAGACAGTACCTTGCAAAAGTTGAACCAACTGACTGTCAGAAATTAGTATCCCCTACCCCGGATTGATGATCTATTTGATCAACTTAGGGGTTCCTCTCATTTCTCTAAGATTGATCTGATGTCCGGATACCATCAAATTCGGGTTAGAGAGGAGGACATAGGGAAGATAGCCTTCAGGACACGGTATAGTTTATATGAGTATGTTGTCATGCCATTTGGACTTACTAATACACCGGCGGTGTTCATGGACCTGATGAATAGGATATTCCATCCATACTTAGATCAGTTTGTGATCGTATTCATCGATGATATTCTGATCTACTCCAAAAGTCAGAAGGAACATGCCGAGCACCTGCGGATAGTCCTAGACACCTTGAGGAAGAACCAATTGTATGCCAAACCCAGCAAGTGTGAATTTTGGCTATCTGAAGTCAACTTCTTGGGGCACATCATATCAGAAGAAGGTATAGCCGTGGACCCGGCTAAGGTAGCAGTAGTCAAGGAATGGAAAGCGCCGACAAATGTGACTGAAATCCGTAGTTTTTTGGGATTAGCCGGTTACTACCGGAAATTCATCATGGACTTTTCCAAGATTGCAGCTCCACTTACTCGACTCACTCAAAAAGGAGTCAAGTTTGAGTGGTCAAATCTATGCAACCAGAGGTTTGAGGAGCTAAAGGAGAGGCTTACAACCGCTCCTATTCTAATCTTGCTGGAAAGAGGCAGAAATTATGAGTTGTATTGTGATGCCTCCGGTGAGGGGCTGGGGTGTACACTCAGTCAAGGTAATCGTGCAGTGGCGTACGGATCAAACAGTTGAAAATTCATGAACGCCATTATCCCACACATGATCTAGAACTAGCAGCAGTGGTCTTCGCTCTCAAAAGCTGGAGACACTACCTCTATGGTGAAAAGTTTGAGGTATTCTCGGATCACAAGAGTCTGAAGTATTTATTTGATCAGAAGGAACTCAACATGAGACAGCGCAGATGGATGGAATATTTGGCGGATTATGAGTTCGTACTTCGGTATCATCCTGGCAAGGCGAACAAAGTGGCGGATGCCCTCAGCCGCTTGTCACATGCGACAGTAGCCAGCATGATCAGGACGGAATGGGAGGTACTGAATATCATCAGAGAATTTAAACTCTACCTCAATAATCATGGGACCATATATAATTTGATCATATGATCCAACATGGTCTCCGAGATTGAACGGGAGCAACGGACAGATCCAGAGGTGGAGGAGATTTGGGCTAAGATGTCTACCGGCGAGGTTATACCGGAGTGGGAGTTACGACCAGGGCAGGGTCTTATGTTCCGAGGCAGGATATATGTGCCTAAGAATTGCAGAAGAGAGTTGCTGATTGAAGCACACCAAACCAAACTCTCTATCCACACGGGCAGCACCAAGATGTATCATGATCTTAAGAGGCACTATTGGTGGCATGGACTTAAGAAAGATGTGGCAGAGTTTGTTGCTCGTTGCTTAACTTGTCAGCAGGTTAAGGTAGAACATCGGAAACCACCGGGTTTACTCGCACCCTTACCGGTACCAGAATGGAAATGGGAGCACATATCCATGGACTTTGTAATAGGGTTGCTGTAACGCCCACCCCTTTTCACCGAAATCAAAGTCTATTTTTTTTTTTTAAAGTGACAAGGGCGCGGACGTCACGACGTGAGTTAAGTCCGAGCTTCTAAAGCCCGGCCCTTAACTGGCCAACCCTACGGGTGCGTGGAACGGAGTCCACAGAGAATAGTTTACCCGTAGAAGAAAGCTTACAAAAAGTTACATTAAATGCGGAAAGACATTACAGACTATCCTACCAAATTTTATTTTCTAGATAGCAGGGAATATTTCATCATTTAATTACCAAAATTCCATAACTTCATATGTTTACCACTAAATTCAAAACATAGCAATAAGTCTAAAATATTACATTTCCGACAAGCTAAACTATTTCAAATTACATTATCCAAAATAAACATTAGTAACTATCTAGCACTCCTTTCCAAGCTCCTTAGCTTGGCTCCCGTCACGTCCTTCCGCTTCGCCACCTCCTGCGTCATTAGCTGGGGTAGAAGTAGGGCGTTAGACAACGCGCCCAGTAGGACTCCGAGTAGGGCTAACACATGGATTAGTGATAACAAAGCATATAAAAATATTATATCAAAATCATGCCATTTGGTACAATGTAATGCAATGGGTGTTTTATGTCATGAATCCCACCCATCAATCTCATCATCATTGTACAATGACCCTTTTTCATCCATACATAATGTTCAAATTATAATCCATACAATCATCGTGCCGTGACCCTCTTGATGGAAAAACCTCATCAAGATATGATCCAATCGTAAAATATCCCCCTTGACGGCAAAGCCTCATCAAGGTGTCCCCATGCCTGTTCTCGATTGCCCCGATGGAGCATGGACTCCGGTTTCATTTCATCCTTCCCCTGCCATATCCCTCCCATGCCATGCATGAGATATAGGTGCCATATGCCATGTAATGAATATAATAACAAGCATGACATTTAAAAAAATCCCATCAATCAAACATATGACTTGATTATCAAAAGTAGATCAAGAAAAGCCTTAATAAACACATCATAGCTTTAAAAACCCGTTTTAAACCAATTATATGCTTACCAGAGTAAATCAAGTAAAAACTCCTACATAATACATAATTCAAAACCAATATTAAAACAACCCATATAATTTCCAAGATAATTGAAAGCAACCATCACTCAATCCATGGCTTACAAAAAGGTTAGAATCCTACCCAATACCGACTAGCGTCTTCGTTTCGTTTTCGTCCGATAGTCCGGCTGCCGTCACGCGTACTGCCCGCGATATCCAATACCTTATTAAATTTCCAAATCAATTCAAGTTTTAACCATTTCTAAGCCCATATGAAAAACCGGTCACTATTTAGGTTTTGTGGGACCCATGTCATCTATTAAACCTTTTAATCCCATAAGTCTTAAAATTCGGCCACCCTAGGCTTTATTAATCACTTATAAGGTTATTACATTAGATCCCCTAAGTCCATGATCAATTTCCATGGAATTCTTGAATTTGGCCACTAATTACAGTTTTGCCACTACCTCATTTTCCATGATTAAACACTCGTTTATCCATGCATGATTTAATCCATAATTGATCATAGACTTAGATCCATAACTTAGGTCCATTAATGACCCATTGAATCATGTCATAACATCATTAAAATTAGCCTTTTTATTAATTTCACCATTATTCATTTAAACCCATCCATAACCCCATACTTAACCCTTTAAATGGTTCACCAATGGCCATGGGTTCAAAATACCTAATTCATCAACTCTTCCCATGGGATTTACCTCATGTATTTAACTTCAATGAGTCCATTACTCATTCATTTCCTTTGGAGGCCACACACACACCATTCATCATCCAATTTAAGCCACCAAAATGGATCACAATTGGGACATGGGTTCGGCCATACACCATGGCCGAACCCATGGTGTCCTTTCCCCATTTTTTCTTGGATCTATTTACACCATTTAGATCCAAAATAAATCCTTCCTTGAGGTGGTTTAAATCACACTTTTAAACCACTACTCTTAGCCCCATTTGGATCACTACATTTGTTCATTTGAAACCCTAACTCATTAACACATTAATCCATCTTTTCCATCCTTTAAACCCATCATTTGATCACCATTACATCACCATAGGGTTCAGCCATTTACCATGGCCGAACCCATGGTTCATGATCCACCATTCATTGCTCCAAAATACCTACATTCACCAAAATATTAATTTCATCAATCTTCCCATTTTTTTTTTTCCATGGCTTCATACCCTAAAACCCTAATTAACTTCACACACAACAACCTAGGGTTCGGCCATACACCATGGCCGAACCCATGGTTCATAATTCATTCTCTTTTATACCTTCCAATGCCATAAAATCCATTTGCATTTTCATCATAAAACCATTTTAAAAACTTACCCACATGCATTCATTTACAACCCTAAATTTCATTAGCTAAAAACCCTCATTGTCTTCCATTCTTTAAAACCCTAATTATTTACATCAACTAGCTAATCACCCACCATGGGGTTCGGCCATGCTACATGGCCGAACCCTATGGCCCATGATTTCCTTCCAATAACCTAATTCCATTCTTAATTTCATAAATTACCCAATGCACATAATCCATTTATTTTTTTTCTTACCCTAACCCTAATTTGCCCATTTAGGGTTTCCTCCATCTTCCACCCTCTCATTTGATGGGTTTAACATCCATGGCATAAATTTATGTAACCACCATTAAATTCTACAAAAATAAATCCCAAATCTTAAACCCTAAAAATCCAAAATTTCTTGTTTAAGAAATACTTACAATCCGTCATCTCCTCCAACTTCCACCGCTCCCGTCGGTTTCCTTAGCCTCCTCTCTCCTTCCTCTTGATCTTTAATAGGTCAAGCAGCTTGATCAATGGTGGCAACCCCCAACCTTAGAATCGGCCAAGTTAGGGTTTAATTTAAGAGAGGGAGAGGGAGAGATGATGAGAGAGGAGATGGTAACCTTGACCTTAGAGTAATTTCCCTCCAAATTCCACTTCTTTATTCTCTTCTTCTCTTCTTTTCTCCTTAGCTCTCTTCCTCTCCTTCACTTAGAGCATGGGACGACAATGGAGAATGAAAAATGGAGAGAGCACGATGAAGAGAGGATAAGAAATGGGAAAGAAAATGAGGCTTAACTTAACTACACTTCACCATTAATTACCCCAACAACCCTAAGATATTTTGAGGATATTTAAATTGCTTTATGGTGGTGGTTATCTAAACCACCACCAAGCCCAACGTGTTTCATATTTGAGGTGGGGTAGCTTGGTCTCCCATTTGACCAATTTAACCCCATTTGCTTAACTTAATCACTTGATTAATTAAATTATTAATTTAGGTTAACTTATTTCCATTTAACCTAATTTCACCTCTTTAATTTACCTTCACACTTCCACCCATGGTTGACTAATTCCACCATGGTGGCCGGCCCCACCAATCCTTGGCCCACACGCCACTTCACTTGATGAGGTGGAGGTGGGTCCCACTTAGCCACATCACCTTGGTTTAATTCCAAATAACTTAGGTAATTTAAATTTCATTCCATTCATTCTAAATGAATCACCATTGGGCCCATGGCCCAATTACACTTTCATCTTACCCATTTACCTTAGAGCTTAACCACCTTGACCCATTGGGTCCCAAATGGGTATTTGACCCAATTTGACCATTCTTGACCCATTTAACCCTCATTGTCCCTTTAAATAAATTTAAATCAACTCCATAATCCATTGGGCCATACTTGGGCCTTTGCCTAAACTTTGGCCCATTTACCATCTAATCCACAAATTTTCTAATTTCCATCACTAAAATAAATAATATCCACATTAATATTAATTTAAAAATTCTGGGCCACTATAGTTGCCAAGGACATCAAAGGGCAATGATGCTATATGGGTTATAGTGGACCGGTTGACCAAGTCCGCACATTTCCTTCCCATCAAAATGACAGATTCAACAGAAACTTTGTGTCGACGGTACATCCGAGAGATCATCAGGCTACATGGTATTCCCCGGTCTATTGTGTCCGACAGGGATGGTCGATTCACCGGCAGAGTATGGCAGGGCATGCAGTCGGCTATGGGGACCGACGTATTAACTAGCACAGCATTTCATTCACAGACTGATGGACAGTCAGAGAGGACGATACAAACATTAGAAGATATGCTGAGAGCATGCATGCTAGACTTCAAGGGCGGATGGGAGGATCATCTACCACTGGTGGAGTTCTCTTACAATAACAGTTACCAGGCAAGCCTACAGATGGCTCCATTTGAGGCCTTGTATGGTAGGCCGTGTAGATCGCCAGTGTGTTGGACAGAGGCCGGTGAGCCTGCGTTGATTGGGCCGGATTTGGTTGCGGAAACTACAACACAGATTAAGTTGATACGACAGCATCTACTCATTGCACAGAGCCGTCAGAAGAACTATGCCGACAAGAGGAAAAGGTTCCTCGAGTTTGAGGTGGGAGACTTGGTATTTCTGAAAGTCTCACCACGTAAGGGGCACATGAGGTTCAGGAAAAAAGGGAAACTGTCGCCTAGATTTGTGGGGCCGTTCCCAATACTGAAAAGGGTGGGGGGGTAGTTTATCAGTTAGCACTCCCTCCACAACTATCGTCTTTACGTGATGTATTTCATGTGTCCATGCTGAGGAAGTACAACCCCGATCCTTCTCATGTATTAAATGTTCAAGACATCGATGTACAAAGCGATGTGACATATGTGGAGAAGCCGGTTAGAGTGATCGGGAGCGAACAAATGGTACTGCGGAACCGCGCCATTCAGTTTGTCAAGGTGGTATAGGAACGACATGGCAGTGAAGAAACCACCTGGGAACTTGAGTCGGAGATGAAAGCCGCTTATCCGGAGCTTCGCATGAGTTGTTTTGAACCCCTACTTTGCTCGAATTTTCGGGACGAAAATTTCAAAAGAGGATTCTATTGTAATAGCCCGAAATTTTAAATCAATATATATTTGGCATTAATTTACTTTAATTTGAATTTTGATGTGATGGAATGCCAAATGGATCAAATTTTGGGACAAAGGCCCAAGAAGGACCCAATGGACCATAGAGTGAATGGAATTCGTCGGAAGGGTCAACGATGGTCAAAGTGGGCCCGATCACCATGTGGGACCCAATGGATCAAAATTGGTCCAAACTCTAAGGTAAAGGGGTAGAAAATAATTTGGTTGGGCCGTGGGCCCAATGGTGGGCCAATTAATTTAAAAAGGGTGAATTGGAATTAAACCCTCTAAGTTAGTAATGAAATGAAATGGCATGACCAAGTGGGGCCCACCTCCACCTCACCAAGTGAGGTGGCGTGTGGACCAAGGCAAAGGTGGGGCCAACCATCATGGTTGACTTGGTCAACCATGGATAAATTGAGAGGACTAAGGTGGATTAAGGAGAATTAAATTGATTAAAATTATTGTAAAATTATCTAATTTAAAATTAATGGAATTAAAGTGACATGGCCAAGTGGGGCCCACCTCCACCTCATCAAGTGAGGTGGCGAGTGGGGTAGGTATAGGTGGGGGCCGTCCACCATGGTTGACTTGGTCAACCATGGGTGGATTTCTAAGATAGATAAATTTTATGAAATTAAATTGGATGGAAATTAATTAACCTAAGTGAGGATTTAATTTAATTAATTAGGTTGGTCAAGGGGTCAACATGGGAAGACCAAACCAACAAATTCAAAACACCCAAAACCATTGGCTAGTGTTGGTTTTGTCTCAACCACCACCACCAAAGTCAAGGTAGCCCATACTTTGGTTGGTGAGGCCATCATGGAGGAGCATGGTCCAAGTAAGACCAAAGAAATGAGATGGGTTTTCCATCTCATCCCTCTCATTTCACTCTCTCATTCTCACCACCTCTCCACCGTCCTACACCAAGAGAAAATAAGAAAAGAAAAAAAAAATTAGAGGAGAAGAAGAAGAGAAGGAAAGAAAGATTAAGCTTGGCCAAACGATTATCACTTCAAGACCAAGGAAGCTAGACATTTTCTATCCCCTCCTCCTCTCTCACTCTCTCTCTCTCTCAAGCAAACCCACTCAATCTTGGCCGACCCTAAGCTTAGAGGGCCTCACCATTTGATCAAGCTCATCTTGACCGTACATCAAGGAGAAGAAGAGAAGAGAAAGCTAACGAGAGCAAGAGGAGAAGCAAAGAAGGACCGGAGGAGTCGTCGGGTGGTAAGAATTCTTAAAATAAGAGTTTATATATTTTTTTAAGATAAGATATGGAATCCATTTCTTAGACTAAATATGGCCAAAAATGTTGTGGGCCATAGATCTAAGATCCATCCAACGGTAGGATAAGAAATGGATGAGATGGAAGAGATGGTTTAAGGAAAAAATAAAATGAATGGATTAAGCATGGAAAAATAGAAATTTTAATGGATTGATGGGCCATAGGGTTCGACCATGTAGCATGGCCGAACCCCATGATAAATGATGGATGATTTTTAATTAGGGTTTGAGGTCTAAAATTATGGAGAAGGGTTAATGATGTTGAGGTTTTTAAGTGATTAAAAAGTTGGTGATTTTTAAGGAGTTTTAATGAGAAAACCATGAGGAATGTAAATAGGTATTTTGGTTTTAAAAATGGTATGGATAAGATGGACCATGAGCCATGGGTTCGGCCATGGTGTATGGCCGAACCCTATGGTGGTGATTAGTGATTTTAATGAATGGAGATGGATAAAAAATTTAAATGGATTTGTAAGTATAGTAGCTAATACTTTAAATGAGATGAAAATGGGGAGTTCAATGAATGATTTAAATTCAATTGTGATAGGATTAAATGAGGCAAGATGGGCCCAAGAAATTGGAAAATGGACATCATGGGTTCGGCCATGGTGTATGGCCAAACCCATGACCCCTTTTGGTGGGCCACATTTTGGGCCAAATATGGAATGATATATGGATTAAATGTTTTTCAAAGTTAATTAAATAGGTGGCTGATTTTAAGTACATGATGTCATGGTTAAGGAATCACAAATGGGCCCAAGCTTATGGGTCAAATATGAATTTAAAATGTGCATGGAAGAGGAGTGGCAAAACCGTAAGGTGTAGCCTCCTTGAAGAACCATGCGTTCGACCATGGTACATGGCCGAACCCTATGTGGTTGGACATGAAAATGGATATATTATGAATGAGTAAATGAAACGGATAGTTGCTGCGTTTTAGGCTCACAAATCGGAATATTTAAAATGGGCAAAATGGGAATTATGCATAAGGTTAAGCCAATGGCAAATGTGGCTAAGTTAGGGGCTGATTTTGATAAACGTGTAACGTAATTAGGGATCTAAGGTTGTAATCAGTTAGGGATTTAATCATGAAATGAAATACGGACTAATTCGGTAAATGTGTAATAAGGTATCGAGACGTCGTAAAACGGTGCACGATCGGCAACCGGTTTATCGAACGGAAACGTAACGGGACGCTAAGCGGTATTCTGTAGGATTCCTACCTCTTTGTAAGCCGTGGATATGTGATGGTTATTTTAATCTATTTTGATAATTATGTGATTTGTATTATGATGGGCTTTTGATTTATGGATTATATATTCATACTATGGTTTATATTTTTAATGTTATGCATTATATGGCTATGTATGACATATTAAGTTTATGAGATATATATGTATATTACATAGCATAATGCACTTACATCTCATGCATGGCATGGGCGGGAAAATAATGAAACTGGAGTCCATGCTCCGTCGGGGCGACCGAGAAGCAAACATGGGGATAGCCCGAGGGACTATAACCGGAGTCCATACTCCGTCGGGGCGACTGAGAATCAGACATGGGGATAGCTCTTATGCTATAACTGGAGTCCATGCTCCGTCGGGGCGACCGAGAAGCAAACATGGGGACACCTTGACGAGGCTTTACCGTCAAGGGGGATACGATATTTTATGATGATACGGTGGATGGGTGGGACACATGACATAGGCACCCATGGCATGGCATTCATCATATGCTTATTATATTATTGTCGGTATGCATGTTATCACTAACCCATGTGCTAGACCTACTCGGAGTCCTACTGGGCGCGTTGACTAACGTCCTACTTCTACCCTAGCTGATGACGCAGGAGATGGCGGAAACGATGGAGACGCCGGGAGCCAAGCTTAGGAGCTTGGGAAGCGGATATCTAGCTTTATTTATGTTTCATTTTGGAGATGTAATTTAAAGTAGCTTAGCTCGTCGGACTGTATAATTTATATTTCTTGCTATGGTTTGGACTGCATTATGGACAATATAGTTTTGAGGCATAAATGTGAACATAGGGGTATTTTGGTAATTTAATGTTGTATCTTCCCTTCTATCTAAAAATCGGTAGGATAGTCTCTATTATAACATTCCGCACGTAATTTTATTCCGCGAGCTTACTTCCTACGCGTGAACCGTTCTCGTGGACTTAGTTCGTTGCACGCGTGGGGTTGGCCAGTTAAGGGTCGGGCTTTAGAAGCTCGGACTTAACTCGCGTCGTGACGTCTGCGCCCTCTCTCACTCTCCATTTCAAAAAAAAAAAAAGACTCGGATTTTCGAAAAGCGAGTGAAAAAGGGGCGGGCGTTACATTTCCCCCATACACCAAAATTCGCTAAATCAAGACTTGCAATCTCCCCCATAATCAAGTGCTTGCAATCTCCCCCATAATCATTAGCTTCTACTAACTTCTCTCCCATTTTGTCATAAATTGACAAAGGCTAATCAAGCACATATTTTGTGCTTCCCCAAACTTCATAGCCAAGCATACAAGCCATTCAAACCATTAAAACATTCATGCATCCATATTGAAATCAAGCCATTCAATACACATGAACAAACTTAAGAAGCAACCTTGGCATCAAATAACAAGGAGTGAAAGAGAGATAAACATGATGAAAGTTCTAATTTCAATGTGCTAGAACATCGTACTTGAACCCGGGGGGGGGGGGGGGGGGGGGGGGGGGGGAATAAGTCAATTCCATTTTTAATGGTGTTCACAAATTTCTTGATTTAAAGTGTAGCGGAATGTTTATCAAGAGATTGTTTAGTGTGATAATTTCATTGAGCGATCACACTAAGATTATGACCCTTTACATAAACTTTGATTATCGATGCTTGTGCACAATGTGTATAATGAGATAATCAATATGTAAAGTGATGTGTGTTAAGAAGAGTACTTAAATACTAAATACAAACACACATAGATCAAACACTACAAGACCATTTAAAGTGGTTCGGTTAGCCAACCTACATCCACTGTTAGGACTCCCTAAACCTTGAGTTATCCCCAAAATCCACTAACTCAGAACTTACACCCATCACAGTTAGAGTAGGAATTCCACCTCACTCAATGGTTGGGAATTTCACCCACCACTGTCGAATAAGAATTCCACCTATCCATTTGGCCGGGAGTTCCACAAACCTATGTGCCGGAGACACCGATTCAGAATTTTTTATAATGGTTCAGGGGTACCTCCCCTTAATCCACTTTGGGACAAAGGTTTTAAATAAAATTGAAACCAAGAAGCACTTGCCTTTGAAGCTCTCTCTTCTGATGTGTGCCTCTTAGAGATTCCACCCATGTATGCCGACGCTAAGCCTCGTTACCGTTGTTTAGCAATCACAGTCCAAGGTGTCAAGGAAACTGGTTCTACCAAAGGTTTCCTAGTTTATGGTTCTCTTCTTCTCACTTTCGAACTCAATCCTCACATTAGTTGTTTATGAGCTTTCTTAATTCCTTTCTCTCTCACAACTCAATCCATTTGATTGGTTGTATTTGATTCCCTTAGTGTAAGCACGAGAGAAAGAGAGAGTGATCCTTCTATTGGCCATATTTAAGATCACTAAAAAAGATGATGGTCCATACGAGAGGCTCGTTCTGGTGCAAAACATGCTTGACAGTAGTTTCAACTCTTGAAACATGTTACCCAGAACAACTTACCGCCCTCCGATGGGTCAGTCCTGGTACTCTCGATCGATCTTTGATTGTTGATGTGTCTGTTTCTTCGAGAGTCCACATGAGTTCAAGGACTCAAAACTCAAGATCTTGATCGAGAAGTCGTTGACCACGAGGGGTCGTTTCAGCCTTTCACTAGGGAGTCGGTGCATACGAGACTCTCGATCAGAGGCTAACTCTGAATGATAGTTAATGTTCCAGAACCTAATATCATTCGGCCCGACCAGCCTTTGACCACGATGGGTCGATCCTGATTGCACCGAGGGGTTGGTGAGATAGACTGGTCGTGCTGACATTGAAACCAAATATATATTTCCAAGTTGGGTTCCAATTCACTGTCAAACATCCTCTCTAGGCTTCATATGATTTTAACCATTTGTTTTTCTAATCCTATGGATAGTCATCTCTAAGGTGTGGGTACCACCTAAAGTCATCTATGGCCATATTCCCTTTTTTGTGATTGCCATAACGATAAGGTTTAATCCGGTGGATCATGATCTTTACTCTTGATCATCTTGGGTCTTCAAGCTTCCGGTAAGTGTTTCTTTCCGAGTCATGGAATTGACAAATATAGGGTCTTGGCCAAGTCGAGGCACTAACACATGACATTAACAAATCATTGCATTGATAACCAAAACATGATCATTCCATGCAATAGGAGGGTTTTAATAATTACATACTCAAAAAGTAGAGTTTTTCAAAACAACATAAGAAAAACTATCCTAAGTAGGGCCAGTTGGAGGAGAGGAAGAGTGATGAGGATCAGTGTCATCCTGCTGCAGGACATGGTGGAGAGGATGCACTGAAGGGATTCCTTCACTAAGGTTGCCAAGGCATCAAACTCGGCTTCCAAACTGGTTTCCAAAGCATTGTTCCTTGTAAATTGCTTATCTTCAAAAGCTCGAAGGCGATCCTTAAGAAATCTTCGACTGATGGGGTCGAAGTCAGGTTCTTCATCTGATTCCCGTGTTGATTATGTTTCCCTTGGAGAAGAGGGAGCTGGAGTCGATTTCGCACCACATATCTGCTCAAACAAACTCTTCCCAATAGACTTTCTGATGGCAGTCTCATCGATTGGCGAGAGAACCTTTGGCACATCTCCTGTAACACGTCGGATTTTCCTTGTTTTATTATTTATTGGATTGGCCCACTTGGATTGCAATTTAATTGGATTTGAGATTGAAAAGTTGAAATGGACATTAGATGGGCAAGGAAATGGGTCAATTACTCAATTATGACCCAATGGGTCATGGGTGACCTTGATTCTAAAATAATTGGGTAAATTTAGTTAAGTTAGTTGAATTGGATAAGTTAGTGCAATTAATGCATTAAAATCCACCTCATCGTGTGAGGTGGCACGTAAGTGATGTGGCATTGCCATGTAGCATACATGTCATCACTTGGAAGCCAACTAAGCAAGGATGCTACGTCATCACGTGACATGGCCAAGGTGGGACCAAGTGCCATGTGGTGACCACATGCATGGTCGACCATGACATGGGTTGACTTGGTCAACCATTTTTTAGTTAAGTCTTGAATTAAAGGGTTTCGCTTAAGATGAGAAGATAATTGGATGAGATGGGAGGCTATGATCTCATCCATCTCATCTGAGGGAAGATAAAGGGTAGAGATTAACAGATGGAGTAGCTTGTCTAAGTACATTGTACTTAGACACTTGAAAACCTGATCATCTCAAGAGCCATGAACCAGGGGACTCTTTGGTTAAACCAAGGGTCTCCTTGGTTAAACCAAGCTATAATAAAAGGAAAGGAAGAGTTAAGTCTTAAACATAAAAACCCAAACCAAGGGGCACTCCAAAGCCCTTGGCCGACCCCTCTTCCTTGAACAAAAGATTTCTCTCCACTCCTCTCCTCTCTCTCCACCTCTACCTCCATACATTTGGAGACTTTGAAGAACAAAGAAAGGAGGAAGAAAAATTAAGGAAGAAGAGAAAGATCAAAAGAAAAAAAGGAGATTGAAGGAAGGTATGTCTAAGACTTATTAATATGGGAATGAATCTAAGGAAACCATAGGTTAGACCGTGGTGTGGCCGAACCCATGGGTTCCATGATTGGTTGGAATGAATGGCCAAAAATGTTATAAGGCCATGGAATTGAAAATCCATCCAAAGGATGATTATGTGAAACAAACAAACATAAGATTAAATCCGAACCCATGCTATGATGATACTATGATTGGATGGATTATGAAAAACCCTAACCTTGGCTAGTGGGTAGAGTAAAATTTATTAAGTATTGAAGATGGAATCCATGTTTAAATATGATCAAGGATGGATTTCAAGAACAAGGGCCTATCAATGCATGCAAACACAAGGATCTGACACAAAGTCAGTCAACTGAATCTTATGATTCAGTCGACTGAAAGTGTACTGACCGAAACATAAAGGATCTGACTGTATTGCAGCCGACGGAATCTTGTGATTCAGTCGACTGAAAGTGTACTGGCTGAGCACACAAATGAGCTGGTTGTATTTCAACCGACTAAATCTTATGGTTCAGTCGACTGAAAGTGTGCTGGCCAAGCATACAAAGGTTCTGATCCAAAGTTAGCCGACTGAATCTGTGATTCAATCGATTGAACGTTTGTTTGCCAAACACATATGGAATCTGGTTGTATTTCAGCCGACTGAAAGTGTACTGGCTAAGCACACAAAGGATCTGAATATATTTTAACCGACTGAATCTTATGATTCAGTCGACTGAAAGTATACTGGCCAAACATATATGAGATATGGTTGTGTTTCAGCCGACTGAATCTTATGATTCAATAGGGTAAAAGTTTATGGGTACACAAATGGATCTGGTTGTGTTCAGTTGACTGAATTCCAGATTTAGTCGATTGAATTAAAAAGTTTTATTCTGAATTATCCTTTAGAGCCTCTTGTAGGATGGAAGGGGTGATGAAATTAAAATGGAAGATCAAACTAACATGTATGTTTGAATTTGATGAGGTAAAGAGATTCGCAAAGAGATTGCGATTCATCATGTGATCATTAGCGTTATCCTTGCAAAACAAGAAATGATAGTATATCGGACACTGGTGGGATTCCTACCTCATTGAGAACACTATGGAATAATTATAACACTTGTTTATTCAAAATATGATGAATGCATTGGCTAAATAAATTGTATAGATTATGACTAATTTCAATGA